>CM077623.1:195191-559683 GCA_039566895.2 Turritopsis rubra
GGTGAAATAGACACACAGCTTTCATAACCCAAATGAGGGGCTTCAGTTGCTCTAGGACATCTTTTGCACGACCCTCATTGATAATAGTTCTATCAGAGCTGAAGAGAATAATAACTATCTAATATTTAGTTCTACTGTATAAAGCCAAAGCCAATAATAGGGAATTCATCAACATGTTTACCAATACTTGTAACGATAGATTTAAGCTGCCAAGAATACAATTAATATACCATAGCAAAAAAATAATATTACTATAAGAGTGACAGGCAGAAAACAGAAGAGAATAAGTTTTTTCTTTCTTGAAGTTCTTCTTATAGAATGCTATGTAGTTGAAGTGAGAAAAGTAATCCGGAAAAAAACAACAAATCATTGAAGGACAATCCACTTGAAATTTTTGATTGGTTTGCACAGTTTTCGGTTATTTCTTATTGGTATAAAAGCATTAGTTCTTAGAGATGAGTGCATGCATTTATGATTATGTTGTCTTGTGTCTTCTTGTAAAAATGTAATTTAGTTTTGTAAATTATATGTATTAGATGGTGTTCAGAAAAAACTAAAATCTTCTGGTAACAGTGATCATATAATAAATTATATGCTTATTATAATTCTTTCACTTAATTTTTTGTTCAACATACTTCTAAATTTTACATAGTGTGAAGAAAATTCAGTTTGTGATTTGAATGTGTAAATCCAAAATATTTGATCTCTACATTTGTCCCATTGCATTCTGATAGAAGTGTGAACATTAAAAGATAAATCCATAATTATGTCATTGTAACAAATGTTTTTATCAAACTTTTCATATGTATGTAAATTTTATAAAATATTATACATGAAGTTTGAAAGTATTGAAAGTAAAGGTGTAAATGTTTCTACTATAATTTAAGAAATTTTATCAAAAACATGTTCTTCTTCTGTGCAAGTATAGCTTTATATTTATTCTGTCTTCAAATGTATGCATAAATACCAAAAGAGATAAAATAATATTTATTTATTTTTCTTTTCAAATTATTGTTCAATTTTTAAACAGTGCTGTTTGATGTGTGTTGACCCTACCATTCTCTCCACAACAATGATTATGATCTCTTTTAATGCTCAGAAAAGGAGGGATAATAAAAACCAGTGTATTTAACGTCATTATGTTGAAAAAGTATATTTTCGGTTGTTGATTTTTCTATAGTGTTACATGACACTTTGCATTGTATTTCAACTACAAGCATTTCGCATAGTTTTCGCGGATACAAACTGGTAAAGGATTCTGTTTAAAACATTTATTTCTATCTTTTAAATATTATTTACATGTTTATTGTTAGTAAAAAATATTATCTGAAGTCATTATTGAAAAAAGAAAATTATAGCTTTTGAAATTTGAGCTAATAACTTCTTTTATGAGAAATAGACCTCCATGTATAGACCGAAATTTTAAGTTTAGTTTATTCACAGATTCTTCAAGGTCCAACATGCATCAGACAAAAGAGAACTAGTTATTCAACGTTATTCTATTTCTTTTCATATGCCTTGATGGTAATGAATAAAAATGTTAGTTTTTCTTAATTGCATGAAACTTATTTCATATAATTTTCATTTAGAGAATAATGAAACAGATTGCTGAAAGATATATGTTTTTTAATTGTCACTTATCTTGATTGAGACAGTGTTGTTAATTGAATTACGCTATTAAGAACACATTCAACTGGCAGTAATGCGCTCTGCCATTATGAAAACGTTACACTTGATGACTTATCTGGGAGATTCTCGGTGTCAAATTTGACTCTAAGTTGAAGTGTTCTTAGCATATATCCCCACTGTATCTATCTGTTGTCAGTAGTACGAAAAATTAAAAGGATAGCTTCATACAAACTGCAAAAAACATTAGCAGAAAATGTTAAATTGTTACATAACGCTGCTGTTAATCAAATCCGTTGTATCCAAAGATTGCAGAATTCAGCAGCCACTTTGGTGCTGGGGAAATATTGCAGAACCAAGGACAGTGTCAAAAATTTGCAAAATGGCATTCAAGTCGTTGAATATGAATCGTTCCCATCATATCATAAACTTCAATTATACCAACGAAGTGAACCTCTGCGCAAATGTGAATGAAGGTTTTTTGGTTTGAAGATATCCATATCTAACTGGATAATGTTTTAAAAAAAGAATTTAACAAAACTTTTCCATTTTTTTTTATGGTTTGCTGTTACGAAGTTATTCATTATGAAAGAATGCATGTAATTCACTCATCTCGTTTGAAATTTTTTCCCATGATTTGTCTTAAATACCGTCTTCAATTATAGTAGACAGTCTTTCATGTTTGTATGCAGTAGCATAGATTATTTTGACAGATATTTACCTATCAGATCTACAAAAACTATATTAACCCAAACATAATTGTTTGATTTTGTCTTTTGGTGTTTTTTTTTTAATAAAGAATTTGAAAAGGTTATTGAAAAAATTAATGCAGACTATTGCAATCCTGAAGGGTGATTTCAATACACTGGTGTAATCGTTGTTGAAATATTTTAGAAAAGATTTTCCATTGAAAGCCTTGGACCATTGATAACACATGCTAAATTATAGAGAAAATAACCACTAAACTAATAAAAGAAACCTCTGATCCTTCTGTTTCTCTCCTTTTCGTTCTTTCTTTACAAATGTTTATCCAGGGTAGCCTTGTTAGTTCTGAGAGAACTCTAATCAATGAGGGTTCTGCATAAGAGGTCCTAGAGCTATGAAAGCCCTCATTTGTGCTAGCTACAGAAGCCACAGGTCTGCTTCAACTTCTCAACTGCACAACTCCCCTACACATCAATCCAGGTAACACTGTTGTTGTTGGTCACTTTTTAACTCAATGATTGTACATTATAAAAATAATAAAAAAAATCTAAAAGTGATGTCATAACTAGGTCATGTGACCAAAAATGTGTCTTCTTAATTTGAAAAAATTACAGTTTTTCAACAAAACAAAGAAATTTTCTAGAATATACTAATGTAACTATAAATTTTTTAATAATGATGAAAATATACCCATACACAAATGCATCACAACATATTTTACAAAATTTTGAAGAGCGGGTAACTTAAAATGGCAGATTTTATCTGTAGATCCCAAAATTTACCATTTTCGCATTGTGCACTGTGTACTGTAAGAATGTGCATTTTCTTTTTAGTAAATGACATAGAATGCTATATCATTATCTTGTATTAACTAGTTTTTCAGATAATTCAAAATTCAAATTCAAAATGGCGGTACCGGTCGTTCATGTGACCAACCACAGGGTAATGAAACAAGCTAAAGCAATGTTTTCATTTGGAAAATTGTTACTTCCGATCTGACCTGAAAGAAATAGTAATTATTCACAGTATATATATATATATATATATTTATTTGCAGATTCATGAATATCGCATTTGTTCCCTAAATTGAAATGCAGGGAACAACATATGGGTGGGGTTTCAAATAAGCAAGTCTTGTTACAACTTGAAATTTTAGCTTATGTTAAAAGTAGACATGGATACTTTTGCTGAGTCATTGGTTTGAAAGTGGCTTTTTTCAAGCTTCACCCTTCAGCACCTCAAAAAGTACAGATTTCAATTTCGGGAACAGCAGTACATATTTTACCAACAACAGTACAGGAATGGTACCCCTTTTCCATACTGACACCTCTATCCCTAACTGCAAGAAATACACCATTAATGGTGTAAGTTCTGTGCGCCCTCTGCACCCCTCCCTCTGTGTATATAAATAATAAGATCTTATAGTATATATATGACGTCACCCTGCACCCTTCTGTTCCCCTCTTTATAATAGTTTCGTTTTATTCTATTTATAGCACATCCTAATTATCTTTATAAAGTATATAAATAAAAGGGAGTAGGGAGTTCGTTAGTCATGTATTTCATCGCACTATGCACGTTGCTTATATTTTTATACTGTTACACTGTTCAAAATTGGTGTGGGTCTTCAGCGTGCTCGGCATTACAACAAGAGTGTTATCATCACAACTTATGGGCTTGTAATTTCTATGATATTTGTGGGTGTTAAATGTCAAATCCTATTCCACTTGGTGCAATTCGTGTTGGCACTGAAGCGTATTTGAGCAAGATCAAGAGTTTTCACACCTGGTATGGTAATCAAGAACCTCCTGGGCCTGTACCTGTACCTACTGGGAACCCTTTTATTCCTGTTTATTGGGCTCCACCTCAACAGTCAACTGCTGATTGGAAATTAGAATTATCACAGAAAGCGCAGAAACGTTGGGAGGCAATCCATCGACAATTTCCTCACATCCCTCCTTTACCATACACAGCTTACACGCCTCATAAAGAACCATCGCATACATTTCTGGTACCCGACGCCGTTCTTGGAGACACTGCGCCTTACTTGAAATACTTGGAGACTGCCATCAGTACTCTTGGTTTTTCTGGGCCTGGGTTCTTCAATTCTTACGCGAAAGGTGCATATCGTGTTGGTAAAGTTCTTCGTTTTATTTCTAAGAAAAGTGGTATATCACGTAACTTAAAAACATATTTTGAGAAGAAAAGTGGATATACAAAGTTGAAGCAAAAGATCCCTAAGAAGCGCTTAATTGCTCTTAAAAAAGACATTGTTAAAGTACGTGATTATATTGATAAACACGGAGGTATTAACAAATTCTTTGAGTCTCACAAAGCAACCGGCACTCTTCCAACACCCGGGCGTGATGCTTTAATGTGGAAAATATATCATCACACTGGTGGGCGTTGGTCATATACAAGTGAGCCTTTAAAGAAGTTAGCATCTGGTGACATCAAAAGTGTATGGGAAGATTTAGTATCTCAGTACTCTGATTCTATAAATGGACTTCCAGATACATTACAGCATCAGAGCGGACGAACCAATCCCCCTGGACAGCAGCCCGTCGGAGACGAGCAGTCCGTTCCGCTACTCCCCTCCACCAGTCCCTCGAAGCCCTCCTCTGGCCCAGGACAATTATGGTTACCTGAATCATATCTTTTCACAGATAGAGACAGACGAGCCCCACCTGGAAGATTTAATCGCTGATAGGCCTATGACATTGTAGAGGCGGAGGATGAAGAGGACATAGAATTAATAGAAAACTTAATTGACAATGATGATTATGACTCGGTCACTCTTAGTATAAATATGGAGGACTACGCGTTTGATCCATTCGAAGAGTTGTACAAGATAGGTGAACACACAACCGTACGTATCAACGACGATTGGGTTTTTCAGGCAGACATTAATAACATTTATAATTCGCAGGAGCCGTTACCAGAATACGCCAATGTCGGATACAAGGACATTAGTCGATCTGCTGTTCCCAGCGAAGGAGGGGGACTTTCAGTACGGGAAGATGAGCGTGATGGCGAAGGAGATAATGGGGATTCTTTGTCGGAAATTTCCTTGTCACGCGAAAACAGCGGAGGAGAAGCTGTGGCAAGAACTGCAACTGCGACTGTCGGGAAAAAGACAATCCCTGGGTCTATATGGGACTCTGGATCAGGAGACTCAACAAGCTCGATACACAAGCAGGAAGGGAGGGGTGCTGGATTGGGCCGCGGCTATAAAAGTAATGAACCTCCAAGCGTTCTTCATTCAACAAGTGCACCAACTGTTCGCAGATATTACAAGCCCGGACCCTCTAGAGCTGGTTGGAATACTCGAGGAACTAAGTCAGGTGAAGATAGACGTGTACCACGCCGCCGTTGGTGAAGATGGAAAACGCAAGCGGAAGCGCACCTGAGGTGCCACCCACTACCGGTGAGAGTTACAAAGGTTACCATAGAGAGCACACTGTGCGAAAAACATTTTATGCTAGAGTAGCTGTCACTACAGCTGAACATGTAACTTCTTATATACCTACAGGAACTGTGTTTAATTTTCTAAGACCCCGTGACTTTGTAAATGTTCGACGTTGTACTTATTGGGTTCCCGAGCACGCCTCGTTTAAAATATACGATATTAAACGCACCACTATGGTGAAAACGGCCGACGGTGACAAAGACGTCATCTCTGTCCCTGTAAACGATCACGCAGTTCGTTTTTTCCAAGAGCAAGGTGACGAAGATTGTCTGGCGTGTGTATACCCTCTTTTGGATGTATCCCATATCCCTATCGTTGAGAGACTTCACGATAGTTGTTATACACAAACATATTCGGAATTGCCTACATGTACACTGATGCGTGATTCGTATTTCTCAGCTGGCAATCACTCTGCATTGTTACGTCCAGATGATAAACACTGGATGTCTCTTAACCCCGACCCAGAGCAGGGTGCTTATGCCATGGAATACAATAACGACATTGGGTTAAAACGAATGATGTACAAGCTATTCCAGGACAACGAACAGACTTACGAAATCAATTACCTTCCTACTCAGAAGACACCCGACGTATTTAAGCTGTATACAGACAGTGCCTATGTTACGCAACCATCCAAAAATTATAACGCCGATATGAAAAGCACAGCTGTAAAGCAAAAATGGTATGCACCTGCTCGCGCCGATTACTTATTTGGCCATTTAATGATGCCAGACTACAGCCTAGATTATCAATACAGAATACTGCACGAAGGTGGAAAAACAATTAACCGTGTGCCGGCAATGGCGATGAATTTGATGACGAACGACCCGGAGGGTGAGAACTTTATGGTTAAAAGGTTATCGTCGCCTTTCTGTGATAGTTACGCTATGACGGAATATGGTCACGCGTCTCGTCGGATGCATCTCCAACCGTATCAAAAGAGCCGTCGTTCCAACACTCGTTTCAAAAACCTAGAATGGTATAACCGTGTTCAGAACGGCGTGAAAGCAAAGAACCAGTATCCAGATGTAGGGAACTTTACCGACCATGTATTTGAACAGCCCTTCGGCGGTAACAAAACTATGCGGAACATCTACATGCAATTCGAACCCATGTTTAAAAGTATGGCTGCTGGCGACATAGTTCAGCCCACCACGATTCGTTTCAAAATAGATTTCGAGTTCACAATCATTGTTAAAGACAGGGACCCCCCAGAGCAGCAGGAGCATCTCACAGACAATAAGAAACTGACGTTCTTACCATCGCAAATCAGTCTTTCTCGTGACGCGATACACCCGAAAGTAACCCTTCAAAACTTTCTCAACAAAGACGGTCACACAGAGGAAGTGGCAGTTGACGGCACATCAATCAAATGGTTTCGACCTGCTCCATCGGCTATGTATGTTAGGGACTTAACAAAGAAAGAAATAGACTCTTTGTATAGTAAATGAGAATATATTTAAAACCTGTCAAAATCAATCTCTTCATTACATTCCAATAAATCCACATTCAATACTCTTTGTACAAGTGCTTTCCCGCAATTACGGGACAAATAAGAAATTTCAATAGGCTTAAATAATGCCTTCAAATCCGTGCAAAAATTTAAAATACAACATCTGTTTGTCATAGCCTCAGCTTCTATGTGACCAACAAAAGCGAACAGGGTGTCTCTGCTACCTGCATTACAACTGATACAGACAGGTCTCGGAGCTAGCCGCTGGGCTTGCTTATATTTAATATCAGTTTGCATACACTTCGAACCTTCCGTCAAGTTCTTCATCGTCTGTAAAATACTTATACTCTCAAACAAAAATTTGTCACATCTATAAAAAAGAGTGTCGTAACAACTGGCAAACATAAAAGTGCTGACATTAGTACTCATGGGGCACTGAAAGATTCCTACCCAACTGTCGGGTATCTGACTCAATAGCAAATCAAGAAACAAAGTCCTGTATTAGGAGGACCAAACAAAATCAAACCCTTTTTCTTATGGTCAATATTTAAATACCATCTCTTAAGACTTAATAAATGTTCTTCAGTTATCTGATTGTTTATAGCAATATGACGCAACCAATAGTCAATCATTTTCAAATCATTCGAGCTGCAACTTCCTTTTGGCATCTCCATGATCATAGTGCTTGCGCTTGAAACACTTTCTAGAAATACTTGGTGCATGACGGTCTTCTTCAGCTGTTCTAGGTCCGTCGGGCGTAACATCGTTTCGAGATGTCGAAAGTCCTTGTTCCGCATTAGCTCGTGCTCGTAACCGACGCTGTTGAACACCTTCGATGACCTTAGGATCTGCATAAATCTCCGTTTCATCATTCCATATTGGTTTGTGCGCCCATTGGTGAACTTTGTATCGGTCTCCGTTGCATCCGACTTCTGATCTTTCTTCATAATCCCATTGTCCAAAAATTTGGAGAGAATCTCCGTTATCACTCTGGTCCTCTCTAAAGCGGTTGCATACGTACCCAATTTGGTTCCTAAAATGGGCCGCATCAGTCGCTCTCCTAAGCTTGATGTAGCAGTCGCACTTAGGGCACTTTGTTCTGTTCCCAGACTTGTTTCGTTGCTTGTAGCATTCGTAGCACAACTCTCCGACTTTCTTGAAGAAGGCTCGTCGTATTTGGGCAAGCGCGTTACGTACGGGGTCACCTCCTTTCCAGAAGCATTTAACCAAGATAACAGCGTGGTCGTGGGCTTTTTCAGTACTGGCGACTTTGCAGTCTTTGTTGGTGTGATGGGTTGCTACAATAGGAACAGCATTCTCTTCTTTTAACCATTCAACAGAGGTATAAAAATGATGTAGAGGCTGATGCCAAATAGCATGTAGAGCAATTGTACGTTCGCCCACCTTTTGTCCAGGCTCCCAAGTTGATGCGTATTCCAATTCATTTCCGATGTCCAAAATAACATTTTCAGCATTGAAATCCGTATTAACAATGTCCAAGGCAATAGACTTTGGATCTGCGCGGGTTTCCTCAATGTCTTGCTGTATCTGTGCCCATATCTCTTGATTCTCATCATCTTTATGTTGCTCCAAGGCTGTCTCCAAGCTGGCAAGATTTTCAAAGTGTAGTTCTTCATGTACATGATCCAAAACAAAGCGATCGGTCTCGTTCTCTTCCCAATGATCATTCAGTTCATCCAAACAATTATGTATGTCCTTTGTAGGAACAGTGTATGGCTTTCTTGTAATAAAGTCATGGGCTGCTACTGTATTTGTAACTTCATCTTCACTTGACGGATAATCAACTATTGTGTGGTCTTCCATGACTGCGAATGATGTTCAATATAGTTGAAGCAGCAGCCCCCCGTGCGCACTCAATTCCACACGAAGCTTCACTTATCTATCCAAAATTTTGATGATGTTTAGAGTTTGGAATCTTTGGTGTCAGTGTAGCACTTTAAGACCGGGTACATTTTTAAAATGAGCGAAGATCTCGCTTAGACTGCTTCTCGCTTTTACACAAATTTTCTCATTTTTTTTTCAACTTTTTTTTGGCTGAGAGGTGAAACTATATTGCTTACGACAGCGTGGTGTCAATTGTCTCGAAATATTTCAAAATTTATCCGAAGTAACACAGAAAAACCTCGAAAAAGAAGTTATTTCAATTTTGGGAACATCGCATTTTTAAACTTTATATAAAATTTTAGATCTTTTGGGGAACTGCTTTTGCTTGGTGACGTAAGGCGTATATAATGCCTATCCAGACGCAGCAGAAAAGCATGTTTAGTTTCAAAGAGAATGGCTTTAAGTGGTTCATATTGCAATAATGAATTAACGCATTTTTAATTTCGGGAACAATTTTTTTTTCAAGATTATTCCTTGGGTAAGTTGCAAATACTGTTAATAATGACCCGTACGAGGACATAAACAGACTATTAATACTGAAAGTACATGTATGATCCATGTGACATACATTGAGTGCTAGGAAGGAGGTGATGTAGAGCAGCAATGACGCAATGTTATTATAGTTAACGTAAACTTGTTGCTGGTATTTTATCACATTTGCTACACTTTACTACTGTGGCTGATTTGGTTCATTCGTTACGAGTTTTAATAACTGTCGCTGAAAGTCGTTCCAAAACTGGTGGCCACCAGTTATAACACGCGGCCGCCAGCCACAACTCATGGCCGCGTGATACATTGGCAGTTAGTGACTGATGTAATCTGTTCTTAGCTGATGGCTTACAAAATATTACAGATCCGGTCCTGAAGATTATTTTTTTTGTCAGCAGAATGTTTGTTTTCTCAATTACCAACTCGTAGCCACCAGTTTCAAATTTCAAAATAAATACACTTGCTTACACATATTCCTAGGATTATCACTTGAATAAGTAGCGTTGATAATGTCGGATGTTTTCCTGCCAAAGAGACGTAGTTGAATCTTAGATCGCTGATTTCATTATCACTTGGTAAGACCAAAATTAAAGTATAGGGAAATCAAAAACATTTTATGTTGCCACCATGGCTATTTTAAAAAGAATTTTGAAGGAAGAAGGACTGAATAGGAGAAGAAATCTTGTCTTGTCTTTTGTTGTTGTTGATCAACATTAAATTTTTTGATAGAGATTATTTCACAGACCAGATTATCCCAATCCACCTTCCAAAATTGGCCTCCTCGGTTGTTACTGGCAGCACCTATGAGTTCTGACAGTCGGGTGTTGTAACTGGCGGCTGCCAGTTTTGGAACGACTTTCAGCGACAGTTATTAAAACTCGTAACGAATGGACCAGATGTGAAATTTAGTTCAGGACAAAATTATAGAAATGCGGTTCCTAATCAACTTTAAACTTTAATGCAAGCGTATGTTGTTACGTTCACTGGGTGTTTCAAAAAGAGAGAACTGTACCTAGTAGTTGACTAACTCGTCCGAGCTGAGTTCTCGTTGCAAATGTGATGTCGTTTAAATAGCAAGATTATGGATTGACCACTCCAGCACTTTGTTGTCGAAAGTAGTTGCAGTTTTGTAACGTGTGATAGTTAAGTGTAAACAACCATACTCGTACGTACGATTTCACATGTCATAAAGTAGTTTTAGTTTGTGGCCATTGTTAATTGATCCAAGTGTATTTTTACATGAACTGATGCGAGATGACAAAACCAAAGACCCGAAAACACGTTTTTAGGGCAAGGTTATTCGTGGGAAATTTATGTAGTGAAATGTTCTACAATAGAATGTTCTACTTTTCTATCGAACAAAAGTTCTGCTTTAGTGACGGGGAAAAGTTTAAAAGTTTAAAGCACAACGTATTAATAATGGTAATCTTCTTTTAATCCATACTACAAAAAATTATGAACTAAGAAACAAAACTCAAGAATTACATGCAAACTTCCAAAATGTTAGACATAACACAATGCAAAAATAAGCTAAAGCATAACTCATTGCGGTTTTTGTTTCCTCATATGTGGGTGCATTATAATATCTAATCAGTCCACAATCCCGTTGTGATGTGTCAGAGTGCTTCAGTTACTAGAGAATTGTCATGGCTAAAGGCAGAGAAACAACTGAAGATAAACAATGAAATGATATAGAACTATTATACTATTAATAACTCTTATGATATATAACTAAAACACCTCCTTCCAATTCAAGTTTCAAGTGTGTTCTCATAAAGATCGCATGAAAATCCTGCATTTTAGGTCTACAAAAGTAAATGTTCTTCAAATAGGAAAAAGGTGTAATTTACCTTAAATGTCATGCTTTGAATAAAATATATTTACATTCTCAAAATAGATTCACAATTTTCTTTCTGAGAATCACAGTAATGACCTATAAAACAAAGACTCTTAATTCAAGAAAGGCGTTTGAAACTGCAACGAGTTTGGTATGGCAAGAATTATTCATAAAAACGTTCACCATTAAGTACAACGAAAAGTAAAAATAACAAATAAAATAACAAATAACAAAGAAAAATCTGCTAAAACTATGTCTGTTTTACTTTTTGAAAAGGAATTTTTTTCTTTCAGTTCTAACTTTAGATAATAATGTCTCTTTCCCGTACTTTTTGGAAAGGCGCTTCACTTGATCTTTTTCCATAATCTTTTCAAAACGACTCATACGGATTTTTTTCGAAGGACTCCCTACAATCAAGTCATGGAAAACGGAACGTATTTCATTCAAATCATAATCTGGAAATACAACCCTTTTTTTTCGTTTTTGATGTGGCCAATGCCCTTTATCCTCGCCATCTTCATCGTCATCACCGGAAGTGTCATCATTGTTATCACCATCTTCTTCAGGACCGTAGTCATCGTTATGGCTATCTTCATGGGATGTTGATAGCTCTAACAAATGGAAAGTACATATCATTATACTACCTGTGAAACTGTTGCATGAACCAATATAAATGAAATATAAATTCAACAGACCTTTCCCGAATTTCTTTTTAAACTGAACGCACTAATGCTTAGAACTGGACTAGACACCTAATTTTTTGTCGCAGCAAACTGAATCAAAAAACTTGTATTTTGAAAAGAACAAAAGAATAACTAGCAAAAGAGCCAATCACGTTCTTTTAACAGAATTTGGCCGTTGTGTTCTTGTCCACAGAAAATTTCCCAGAAGTGGAAAACGGGTTTTAGGCATGACACGGTGCTGAAACTAAAATTCGGGAAAGATCTATTTTGGTTAGATGGACGAAAAACATTTCCGACAAATCGAAAAACTTTCTTACATTTGGTTGTAATTGGTCATTTATCGAAAACACAAAAACGATAATACTTACCTTGTGATTTCCCTTTTGATTCATTTCTATCAATGATGTACCGGATTTTGTCACGCAGGTGTATGTCAGATAGGGAAGCGAAGACAGCACTTTTATTTTTATTTTCTCGAACGAGGGTGATAGAAATCTTTCCTTTTTGTATTTCTTCATCAAAATGCTCCCTTATTTCTTTATCTAAATCCTGTTCCGCATCTGGTTCCCTGAGCAATGACCGTAAAGATGAGCTGGTTTCACCCGCCTTTTTCGTTTTCTCTTGCAGGAAATATATCCTTGAGGCAGTTTCTTCCGAGTGGCACATTAAGTTTGCTAAGTCCTTTTTTAATTCCACTTGTGTACTGTGTACCTTAGATACAGCAGACTTTCTTACCAGGTTAGCACTTATTCTTGGCCGACTCTCTGAATGGCCTACTGCCTTGCCCCAAAAAGAATTTATCTGTGCAGTCACCATCGGAGACGACATTTTCTTCCCACTCCAGCTGATAAAAAGAGGAGCGTCTTTCTTGGAGTCTACACCTTCCAACACGTTTCGCATGAGTTCGAAGTAAATAACTATCTCTTTGTACAGCTCGTGTCTGGCTACAATACAAGCTGGACCAGAGGTGGCAATCGTTTTATGATTTGCCACATTGATCCGATAAGATCCATCAATGAATTTTGCTTGTTGGAATTCGCCGACAGTCATGTTTACCAAAGCCCCAGTTCTAGAGGCATTATCTAGGCACAAGTACATCAAAAGGTAGTCTCGTGCATTGCTGAATTCTCGTAACGTAGGTGCCAACGTGGGTGCGACTTTAAACTTATTGAATGTTCCTTTGCAATACTTTACCAACTCAGAAGAATCAAGGCGCTTGATGTCCTCTGCAGAGAATAACTGCGTCAACTGTTCAAGTTCTTTCTTCCATCTCCCCTTACTTTGTTTCTTTCTGTACAATGATATCCAATTTGTTGAAACTACCAGCAAGCTTTGACATTTCTCCTTATAAGAAAGGAGATCCTTAGGTTCGTCAGATATAATAAATGAATAAAACTGTCTTAGCGATGAAATATAAGCCTTGATAGTAGCCGGCTTTTTCCCAGAGTTTTCGAATGAAATGAGCCAATTATCTCGAACTTTCTTTCGATCAAATAGGTTTTGGAATTCAAACGTGTTTTGGCTAACTGCTCTTAAAATTTTGATGACCTGTTGTACATGTTGATCTGCTTGTCGAACTGGTTTTGCTTTACCATCGGGACTTATCAACCACTTCCGAAACTCGTCAAATTCAACTGGTAGATTTTGCCAAGGATTCATTAAAACTCCCTCATCACTGTCGTCTTCTTCATCTTCTTCATCTTCGATATCTTCCTTTTCATCTTCATTTTCCTCATTATCAGATTCGTCTTCTTCATCATTCTCAGTGTTTTCATCCTTATCGTCTCTGTGCCTGTTACCATTGTCTCTTGTTCACCTAAAAAATCAATTTGAAGTATTCTCATCTAGGTTTTAAGAGTGGTTATTTCAAACACTAATCAGAACATCACAATCAAGACTTACTGTCAGTACAATCCATAGCTACCTCTGGCTGATGCTTTTCAATGTCAAGATTTCTAGCAAGGCCTGCTAACAACAAAATCAAATAATTGCAACCTATTATCATATAAGCAATTATCATAATGATACATAATTAAAAGCAATATTGAAACAAAGAAACAAAACAAATGCAATAACTTTTCAAGAAGCCATTGTTCAATATTTGGATTTGGATGAAATATTTCGATTAAATATTTCTAATGAGAATAACAAATATAAAAGGTACCTTGTTTCTGAATAGCTGGCTGACACTTAGTAGCTAGCCAATCGGCATCACTGCTATCATCCGTATCAACTTTAACGCCTTTCACTCTTTCTAAATACTCTGCATCATTCCGCAGTTGTCTTCGAATCAAGATACGTTCATCCTCCGAAACATGGTCTGATGATGCTTCTGATTCAGTTTTCAGCTCTTCCTGAATGCTCGATCTCCTTAAAAGCTTTTTATAAAGGTAGTTATCTCTTATTTTGTGTGTATCTTTAAGATGGTTATGAATTCGTGTGACTAGCTTGTTACATGTTTCAATCGGACAAACTCTCTTTTTGTGAATCCTTTTCTTTGCTACCCTGCTATTATGCGATTGGTTTGTTTGACTCCTGATTGCTTTTGCATTCATCTCATCTACCTTATGGACTCTGATTGCATGCGACTTGAGATTTGTTCTATATTTACCACAATATGGGCATTTCAATCGTTTTGTTTTTGGTTCTCTTTGCATAAGCCAATTTGAAAAGATCTACACAAAAATGAAGTTTATAAGGATTCTCTTATTGATCTCATAGATTGTATCTTATCTTGACCGGATATATTGTAAATATGAATAGGGGAATACAATCACCTCTTTTGCTTTCACAGAATCCTCGTTGCGCATGGAATTACATAGATCATCAATTTCTGTACTCTAAAGAAAATGATTACAATGAAAAAAGGAGATGAATAAATTGTTACTGAATATAGCAAATAACTAATGTTACTTCTTTCGTTTTAACAGGATCTTCGTCATGTATTGAGTAACACTAGCAATAATAAATTTTCACAAATTATAAGAATAAAGTTAACAAAACGTAAAAGAGAACTTGTCAAAAGTGAAAACGTTGATTGTGACTTACCTTTTCCTTATTCAGACCATGACATGAACTATTGTTCAACAAAGGGGGAGGTAATGGGTTGTTCTATGTATAACAGTGAAGATCGTGAACCAATGATAAAAATTCCCAGTTTCAATTAGATCCAAGAATTTCTAATATATACACTTACTTTCAAATATAGAATTTCTTGATGAAGTTCATCCCCAACACAATTATTCGATTTTTCGTGCTGAAAAACAGCAACAATACAAACTATGTATGTATAACGATTTTAGCACCCAGTGTCAGTAAAAGTTAATTCTATACCAGGTCTCCATCACATATTTCCTTTATATAACATGAATCTGAAAAGCAGAATGATAGTTATGTAACAATCTGTATCTGTGTAAATCCCTTATAAAATAGTATCAAGATAGTAAAAGTATAAAGAAACCAAATAGTCAAACATGAAATGCATCAAGAGAAGAAACAATCTGAGACTTAAAGAAACATACCATCCTGATCTTTTATTGATGGGTTAGATGAAACTCTTGTAATTTCTATATCCACATTAAAGTCTACAAAAAAACAAGTTCCATGTTTCAAATTTACATTTGTAAACCAATAGTGAGAGACATTAATGAACTTCCTTTTCGCTTTCATGATTCTTCTGCTAAAATATTTTAAAAAAGATCACTAACATGTGGCAAATGAAATGACAATACATAATAGCCAAATATATAAGGTAAATTATTGTAGTATCTAATTCCCATACATCGAATTGAATTTCTTTTTCATCATTGCAACTTGTTTCGTTTTCCTTATTGCTTTCTTGTGTTAGCTATAAAGAAAAGGAAACATTGATTCTCAAGTTTGGCTTCTTAACATGTTGAAACTACAAAACAATTATCATAGTTAAAAGTTGTTACTGTATGAGAAATAGCTTCATCTTCACTGTCAGAACTAATTATAGCATTTTCAGCCTAAAAATATAGTGTAATTAATAATAATTCGATAGTCCATACTTGTATCTAATTGTTTAAGAGATTTCTTTTACCTGTTGTCTATCTACACCATATATTTTTTGATATAACATCCGTAAGGTTTCAGGATACAGAACCTTATTTATGTAGTCAAAATACTAAAATGATAATTGACATTTTCATAATAGAAGAAACGCTGAATTTCATTTAGGTATTTTTTTAAACTACCTTGCTAGATTTTGAGCAAAACATCATTAGTAGATGAGAAAATGTTGCATCTTTTTGATTTTCTGTAAACAACCCAAATGATGATGGTGCAGTCAAAGATGCTGAAAAAGAATTAATTAGCTTAAAAATCAAGTGTTAAAACTATTTGTTAAAGAATCTTCAGTACTGTAAGAAATTATGATCTTCATAACTCAAAATTAAGCTACCCATGTAGATATTCACATGACAGATAAGAAAGCAAGTGTCAGATTGTTTTAATAATTGATAACTTACATACTGATAATAAAGAATAACCTCACAAACCCTTTCTTTTCCCACCTCCTTTAAATAACTGATGTCTTTCACAATAAACCTAAAATAATTATATCCATTTGAGTTTATATAACAAGGTATCAACAGTTGTATGGTATATTCTTTTGCTTATCACATGAAATCAGTTGATGTCCTACCTTTCCACTAAAAATGCTAAATATCAGGTTCCAAATCACATAACATTTTTCCCAGATGTTCGACAGATACATTACTATAAAAATTATAGTGTTGAAACAAAGACAGTAGGATGAATATGTGACTCATCCATTCAATGGGTACAAACAATTCATTTTTCTAAAACATTCTATTTATACTAAAGTAGATTACAAAACAAGACCAACATACCTGATAGCTTCATTTTCATGACAATCTGCATTCTAAAAAATCAATATTTAAGTTAACATTAAAACCTTCAAAAATAATGGTTACAGTGTTATCTAATATAATAACCTTGTCAGCATCCGTAGAATCATAAACATTTGTAACTATTGCAGCCTAAATGTAAAAATGTTAAATGGTGTTACTTCAAATGCGTCAATTGAAATTCGGTTTAGAAACAAAAACATCATAATACTTACTGCTTCATTATCATCAACAAAAACCAAATCCTATGAAAAATTTGTATTGTAACATTTATATATTCTTGCTTTATTTATTTATTAACAATCACTTTTTGTTAAGGAATAACATGGCAAATATGTAAATATGACTTTTCCTGAAGGTACTTACTACTTTATCCTGTAAACACTTATGCCTTTCTTCCTCTGTATCAATGTTGGCCTAAAAGATGTAATCATGTTTTCCTTTAGAATAAACCCCTTTTGACAACAACTATGATCTCACAAAATCTGAAATGGCCGAAAAGTTCTGAGTTATCGTAAAGTTTTCCAATTCCTGAACAGAAGAGAAATTTCAAGTATACATTACAAAAGAATGTCATTTGGATTTATAAACTATATAACATGGCAAATAAAAGTAACAAAGAAAAAAATTTGTTTAATGAGTGTATGTAAGTTGCTAGATAACACAGTATATATATGTACTTCAAAGATCTTTGGAGAGAACATAACACATGAGCCATCAACTAATAAGAACTCACCATTTTTTGTGTTTTTTTACATAATAAGAATGCTGTTTTTTACTAAAAAGGAAAAGCAAAAATAACTTTTCATTTCTCCATTTCCTACACACATTCATGAAACAAAAACATGAAAACACAGCTACAAGGTTATAACTTCATATATAGCTACACTTAAGGTTTCAAGAAATTCAGGTATATAATTGTTTATTTTATGTAAAAAATTCAGGGTTTGCTCATTTTATTGGCAAACTGATGAGTTTTATTAGTTTTCAGTTTTGATACACTTCAACTTCAAGTTTTGTCACAATGAATAGCTTAGCTATTTTGTTCTCAATTCGTGAAATTGGATTATGTATTTGCTTGAGGGACCATCATAAAAGACAAATAAAACAATGTGTTATTAAATAGTCATTAGTTTCAGATATTAATTTTACTGGACGTTTGTTTGATTCATGGTAATCTCATATACATACTTGGAAATTCATATTATCTCTCTGAAGATTATGATGGCTACATAAAGACTACCTACAACATAATGTAAATCTGCCAAAGAGTTTCAAAATACAGAGATTGTACAGGGATTGTCTTCTACTTTTTATTTAACCTGCTTTTAACTTTTAAACAGTGCACAAAGTTAAGGTGAAAGGGAAGGAAATAACATGTTTACAAAGAAAGCAACCTTCTCTTTCCGTGGAATAAAAACAAAAAATGAGGCATGCATGTGGGTTCATGTGGTTACCCACGAAAATGTCTAATATTCCGGGACCGATGATGAAAATGAAATCTAATTTAAATTTCGGGAACAAAAGGAACACAGAATTTCATCTTCGGGAACATGTTCCCGAAAATGAAACATCTATTTCAATTACGGGAACAAAATCAAAAAACGGGAACATCAAATTTCAATTTAAGGAACATGAATATTGTTATTTATTTATTTATATATTTATTTATTTATTTATTTATTTATTTATTTATTTATTTATTTATTTATTTATTTATTTATTTATTCATAAGCAAGTGTTTACACGAAATTCAGGTGCAAAGAAACACTTACTCTGCAAAAATGTTTACTATATATAATATAAATCTTACTATTGAGACATACATAAATAAAACACAAATCCCATGCTTATTTTTCACAATTGTGAATAGTCAACTTTGTGTGATATTCTTCGAAGCACTTGTCTGGGTGAAGTCCAGGCTCTGAAGGGCAAAACTTGCATACAAAAGTGTTTTTCAAGTAGCCACTTTCGTTAGCACGTTTTCTTCTTCTGTTCTTGTTATCTAATTATTATCTAAGTTGCGAGGTAAAAAAGATAAATTATGCAAAAAAGATCAAAACAAACAGGACAGATTTGTTGTCAGCTATATTTGTTTACAAATGTGCAATTTAAATTTATGCTTATGAAACATAATTTTGTTAAATAATTATTTTCATAATGGCTACTACTTCGTGGAGTTCGAAGGATGCTACCGACTTGAGGTAGGCAAATCTGAATACTAAGGTATGAAAAAATGCACCCTAAATGATCTTTCCAAATTTGTCTGTCAGTCTGTTGACCAAAATTTTGTCTGGATCATATTAATGTTTCTACGAAAAAGACAGTCTTTTGATTCTACGGATATTTCCATCATCTCTGTTTTCACCATCTTGACATGTTGTAAGGGTAAGAAAAAAAGGGGAAAGGTGAGAAATAAAATATAATAATATTCAAATTAATAATATTTAAATATTCATTTCCGGAAATTTCACACTTTACACTCCTTCTTACAACTTTTCTTGTAATTTCGAATTATAGGAGTGTTTTTACTCCCATTTTGTGGTACTTGAGACAGGAGAAGTTTCATGCTATCGTTGGAATTTTAGGGGGCATGACCTTGATTTTTGATGTGTTGTGGTGCTTGAGACAGGAGAAGTTTCATGCTTTTGTTGGAATTTGAGGGGTCATGTCCTGAATTTTTGATGTGTTGTGGTTCTTGAGACAGGAGATGTTTCACGCAATTGTTGGAATTTGAGGGGTCATGTCCTGAATTTTTGATGTGTTGCTGTGCGTGAGACAGGAGAAGTTTCATGCTATTGTTGGAATTTGAGGGGTCATGTCCTGAATTTTTGATGTGTTGCTGTGCGTGAGACAGGAGAACTTTCATGCTATTATTGGAATATGAGGGGGATTTACTCGATTTTTGATGTGTTGTGGTGCTTGAGACAGGAGATGTTTCATGCTATTGTTGGAATTGTAGGGGGCGTGTTCTGGATTTTTGATGTGTTGTGGTACTTGAGACAGGAGAACTTTCATGCTATGTATGGAATTCGAGGGATTTGTGAATTGAAAAAATTTATCTTTTTGTTGTTCCTAATGTTCCTTTCTCTTAAGTTTCTCCAAAAGTAAGTCTTAACCATCCATCAAGATCGTTGACAGAAATTTTGAAGCTGCTGATAGAAATTTTGCATTATCTATGGAATTCCAGGAGCATATCCTGGGTTTTTGACCCATTGTGGTGCTTGAGACAGGAGAAGTTTCATGCTATTGTTGGTATTTGAGGGGGCATGTCCTGAATTTTTGATGCGGTGCGGTGCTTGAGACAGGAGAAGTTTCATGCTATTGTAGGAATTTGAGTGGCCGTATCCTGAAATTTTGATGCGTCCCAGTGCTTCAGACAAGAAAAGTTTCATGCTATTGCTAGAATTTGAGGGGGCGTGTACTCGATTTTTGATGTGTTGTCGTGCTCGAGTCAGGAGATGTTTCATGCTATTGTTGGAATTGTAGGGGGCGTGTTCTGAATTTTTGATTTGTTGTGGTGCTTGAGACAGGAGAACTTTCATGCAATTGTTGGAATTTGAGGGGTCATGTGCTGAATTTTTGATGCGTTGCGGTGCTTGAGACAGGAGAAGTTTCATGCTATTGTTGGAATTGTAAGGGGCGTGACCTGGATTTCTGATGTGAGACAGGAAAAGTTTCATGTGATCGTTGAAATTTGAAGAGGCATGTACTGGATTTTCGATGTGTTGTGGTGCTTGAGACAGGAGAAGTTTCATGCTATTGTTGGAGTTGTAGGGGGCATGACCTGGATTTCTGATGTGTTGTGAAGCTTCAAGCAGGAAAAGGCTCACGCGATCGTTGGAATTTAAAGGGCATGTCCTGAATTTTTGATGTATTGCTGTGTGTGAGACAGGAGAACTTTCATGTTATTGTTGGAATTTGAGGGGGCATGTACTCGATTTTTGATGTGTTGTGGTGCTTGAGACAGGAGAAGTTTCATGCTATTGTTGGAATTTGAGAGGGCATGTACTCGATTTTTGATGTGTTGTGGTGCTTGAGTCAGGAGATGTTTCACGCAATTGTTCGAATTTGAGGGGTCATGTCATGAATTTTTGATGTGTTGTGGTGCTTGAGACAGGAGAAGTTTCACGCAATTGTTGGAATTTGAGGGGTCATGTCCTGAATTTTTGATGTGTTGTGGTGCTTGAGACAGGAGAAGTTTCATTCTATTGTTGGAATTTCAGGGGGCATGTACTCGATTTTTGATGAGTTGTTGTGCTTGAGTCAGGAGATGTTTCACGCAATTGTTCGAATTTGAGGGGTCATGTCCTGAATTTTTGATGTGTTGTGGTGCTTGAGACAGGAGAAGTTTCACGCAATTGTTCGAATTTGAGGGGTCATGTCCTGAATTTTTGATGTGTTGCTGTGCGTGAGAGAGGAGAAGTTTCATGCTATTGTTGGAATTTGAGCAGCCGTATCCTTAAATTTTGATGCG
The DNA here is from genome assembly GCA_039566895.2 of Turritopsis rubra. Taxonomy (NCBI): domain Eukaryota; kingdom Metazoa; phylum Cnidaria; class Hydrozoa; order Anthoathecata; family Oceaniidae; genus Turritopsis; species Turritopsis rubra. The sequence continues at coordinate 216,728 of CM077623.1, forward strand.
TTGCGGTGCTTGAGACAGGAGAAGTTTCATGCTATTGTTGGAATTTGAGGGGGCATGTACTCGATTTTTGATGTGTTGTGGTGCTTGAGTCAGGAGATGTTTCACGCAATTGTTCGAATTTGAGGGGTCATGTCCTGAATTTTTGATGTGTTGTGGTGCTTGAGACAGGAGAAGTTTCATTCTATTGTTGGAATTTGAGGGGGCATGTACTCGATTTTTGATGAGTTGTTGTGCTTGAGTCAGGAGATGTTTCACGCAATTGTTCGAATTTGAGGGGTCATGTCCTGAATTTTTGATGTGTTGTGGTGCTTGAGACAGGAGAAGTTTCACGCAATTGTTCGAATTTGAGGGGTCATATCCTGAATTTTTGATGTGTTGTGGTGCTTGAGACAGGAGAAGTTTCACGCAATTGTTCGAATTTGAGGGGTCATGTACTCGATTTTTGATGTGTTGTGGTGCTTGAGACAGGAGAAGTTTCACGCAATTGTTCGAATTTGAGGGGTCATGTCCTGAATTTTTGATGTGTTGCTGTGCGTGAGAGAGGAGAAGTTTCATGCTATTGTTGGAATTTGAGCAGCCGTATCCTTAAATTTTGATGCGTTGCGGTGCTTGAGACAGGAGAAGTTTCATGCTATTGTTGGAATTTCAGGGGGCATGTACTCGATTTTTGATGTGTTGTGGTGCTTGAGTCAGGAGATGTTTCACGCAATTGTTGGAATTTGAGGGGTCATGTCCTGAATTTTTGATGTGTTGTGGTGCTTCAGACAGGAGAAGTTTCATGCTATTGTTGGAATTTGAGGGGTCATGTACTCGATTTTTGATGTATTGTGGTGCTTGAGTCAGGAGATGTTTCACGCAATTGTTCGAATTTGAGGGGTCATGTCCTGAATTTTTGATGTGTTGTGGTGCTTGAGACAGGAGAAGTTTCATGCTATTGTTGGAATTTGAGGGGGCATGTACTCGATTTTTGATGTGTTGTGGTGCTTGAGTCAGGAGATGTTTCACGCAATTGTTCGAATTTGAGGGGTCATGTCCTGAATTTTTGATGTGTTGTGGTGCTTGAGACAGGAGAAGTTTCACGCAATTGTTGGAATTTGAGGGGTCATGTCCTGAATTTTTGATGTGTTGTGGTGCTTGAGACCGGAGAAGTTTCATTCTATTGTTGGAATTTGAGGGGGCATGTACTCGATTTTTGATGAGTTGTTGTGCTTGAGTCAGGAGATGTTTCACGCAATTGTTCGAATTTGAGGGGTCATGTCCTGAATTTTTGATGTGTTGTGGTGCTTGAGACAGGAGAAGTTTCACGCAATTGTTCGAATTTGAGGGGTCATGTCCTGAATTTTTGATGTGTTGTGGTGCTTGAGACAGGAGAAGTTTCATGCTATTGTTGGAATTCCAGGGGGCATGTACTCGATTTTTGATGTGTTGTGGTGCTTGAGTCAGGAGATGTTTCACGCAATTGTTCGAATTTGAGGGGTCATGTCCTGAATTTTTGATGTGTTGTGGTGCTTGAGACAGGAGAAGTTTCATGCTATTGTTGGAATTTGAGGGGTCATGTACTCGATTTTTGATGTGTTGTGGTGCTTGAGTCAGGAGATGTTTCACGCAATTGTTCGAATTTGAGGGGTCATGTCCTGAATTTTTGATGTGTTGTGGTGCTTGAGACAGGAGAAGTTTCATGCTATTGTTGGAATTTGAGGGGGCATGTACTCGATTTTTGATGTGTTGTGGTGCTTGAGTCAGGAGATGTTTCACGCAATTGTTCGAATTTGAGGGGTCATGTCCTGAATTTTTGATGTGTTGTGGTGCTTGAGACAGGAGAAGTTTCACGCAATTGTTCGAATTTGAGGGGTCATGTACTCGATTTTTGATGTGTTGTGGTGCTTGAGACAGGAGAAGTTTCATGCTATTGTTGGAATTTTAGGGGGCATGTACTCGATTTTTGATGTGTTGTGGTGCTTGAGTCAGGAGATGTTTCACGCAATTGTTCGAATTTGAGGGGTCATGTCCTGAATTTTTGATGTGTTGTGGTGCTTGAGACAGGAGAAGTTTCACGCAATTGTTGGAATTTGAGGGGTCATGTCCTGAATTTTTGATGTGTTGTGGTGCTTGAGACAGGAGAAGTTTCATTCTATTGTTGGAATTTGAGGGGGCATGTACTCGATTTTTGATGAGTTGTTGTGCTTGAGTCAGGAGATGTTTCACGCAATTGTTCGAATTTGAGGGGTCATGTCCTTAATTTTTGATGTGTTGTGGTGCTTGAGACAGGAGAAGTTTCACGCAATTGTTCGAATTTGAGGGGTCATGTCCTGAATTTTTGATGTGTTGTGGTGCTTGAGACAGGAGTAGTTTTACGCAATTGTTCGACTTTGAGGGGTCATGTACTCGATTTTTGATGTGTTGTGGTGTTTGAGACAGGAGAAGTTTCATGCTATTGTTGGAATTTGAGGGGGCATGTACTCGATTTTTGATGTGTTGTGGTGCTTGAGTCAGGAGATGTTTCACGCAATTGTTGGAATTTGAGGGGTCATGTCCTGAATTTTTGATGTGTTGTGGTGCTTGAGACAGGAGAAGTTTCACGCAATTGTTGGAATTTGAGGGGTCATGTCCTGAATTTTTGATGTGTTGTGGTGCTTGAGACAGGAGTAGTTTTACGCAATTGTTCGACTTTGAGGGGTCATGTACTCGATTTTTGATGTGTTGTGGTGCTTGAGACAGGAGAAGTTTCATGCTATTGTTGGAATTTCAGGGGGCATGTACTCGATTTTTGATGTGTTGTGGTGCTTGAGTCAGGAGATGTTTCACGCAATTGTTCGAATTTGAGGGGTCATGTCCTGAATTTTTGATGTGTTGTGGTGCTTGAGACAGGAGAAGTTTCACGCAATTGTTGGAATTTGAGGGGTCATGTCCTGAATTTTTGATGTGTTGTGGTGCTTGAGACAGGAGAAGTTTCATTCTATTGTTGGAATTTGAGGGGGCATGTACTCGATTTTTGATGAGTTGTTGTGCTTGAGTCAGGAGATGTTTCACGCAATTGTTCGAATTTGAGGGGTCATGTCCTGAATTTTTGATGTGTTGTGGTGCTTGAGACAGGAGAAGTTTCACGCAATTGTTCGAATTTGAGGGGTCATGTCCTGAATTTTTGATGTGTTGTGGTGCTTGAGACAGGAGAAGTTTCATGCTATTGTTGGAATTTCAGGGGGCATGTACTCGATTTTTGATGTGTTGTGGTGCTTGAGTCAGGAGATGTTTCACGCAATTGTTCGAATTTGAGGGGTCATGTCCTGAATTTTTGATGTGTTGTGGTGCTTGAGACAGGAGAAGTTTCATGCTATTGTTGGAATTTGAGGGGTCATGTACTCGATTTTTGATGTGTTGTGGTGCTTGAGTCTGGAGATGTTTCACGCAATTGTTCGAATTTGAGGGGTCATGTCCTGAATTTTTGATGTATTGCTGTGTGTGAGACAGGAGAACTTTCATGTTATTGTTGGAATTTGAGGGGGCATGTACTCGATTTTTGATGTGTTGTGGTGCTTGAGACAGGAGAAGTTTCATGCTATTGTTGGAATTTGAGAGGGCATGTACTCGATTTTTGATGTGTTGTGGTGCTTGAGTCAGGAGATGTTTCACGCAATTGTTCGAATTTGAGGGGTCATGTCATGAATTTTTGATGTGTTGTGGTGCTTGAGACAGGAGAAGTTTCACGCAATTGTTGGAATTTGAGGGGTCATGTCCTGAATTTTTGATGTGTTGTGGTGCTTGAGACAGGAGAAGTTTCATTCTATTGTTGGAATTTCAGGGGGCATGTACTCGATTTTTGATGAGTTGTTGTGCTTGAGTCAGGAGATGTTTCACGCAATTGTTCGAATTTGAGGGGTCATGTCCTGAATTTTTGATGTGTTGTGGTGCTTGAGACAGGAGAAGTTTCACGCAATTGTTCGAATTTGAGGGGTCATGTCCTGAATTTTTGATGTGTTGCTGTGCGTGAGAGAGGAGAAGTTTCATGCTATTGTTGGAATTTGAGCAGCCGTATCCTTAAATTTTGATGCGTTGCGGTGCTTGAGACAGGAGAAGTTTCATGCTATTGTTGGAATTTCAGGGGGCATGTACTCGATTTTTGATGTGTTGTGGTGCTTGTGTCAGGAGATGTTTCACGCAATTGTTGGAATTTGAGGGGTCATGTCCTGAATTTTTGATGTGTTGTGGTGCTTGAGACAGGAGAAGTTTCATTCTATTGTTGGAATTTGAGGGGGCATGTACTCGATTTTTGATGAGTTGTTGTGCTTGAGTCAGGAGATGTTTCACGCAATTGTTCGAATTTGAGGGGTCATGTCCTGAATTTTTGATGTGTTGTGGTGCTTGAGACAGGAGAAGTTTCACGCAATTGTTCGAATTTGAGGGGTCATATCCTGAATTTTTGATGTGTTGTGGTGCTTGAGACAGGAGAAGTTTCACGCAATTGTTCGAATTTGAGGGGTCATGTACTCGATTTTTGATGTGTTGTGGTGCTTGAGACAGGAGAAGTTTCACGCAATTGTTCGAATTTGAGGGGTCATGTCCTGAATTTTTGATGTGTTGCTGTGCGTGAGAGAGGAGAAGTTTCATGCTATTGTTGGAATTTGAGCAGCCGTATCCTTAAATTTTGATGCGTTGCGGTGCTTGAGACAGGAGAAGTTTCATGCTATTGTTGGAATTTCAGGGGGCATGTACTCGATTTTTGATGTGTTGTGGTGCTTGAGTCAGGAGATGTTTCACGCAATTGTTGGAATTTGAGGGGTCATGTCCTGAATTTTTGATGTGTTGTGGTGCTTCAGACAGGAGAAGTTTCATGCTATTGTTGGAATTTGAGGGGTCATGTACTCGATTTTTGATGTATTGTGGTGCTTGAGTCAGGAGATGTTTCACGCAATTGTTCGAATTTGAGGGGTCATGTCCTGAATTTTTGATGTGTTGTGGTGCTTGAGACAGGAGAAGTTTCATGCTATTGTTGGAATTTGAGGGGGCATGTACTCGATTTTTGATGTGTTGTGGTGCTTGAGTCAGGAGATGTTTCACGCAATTGTTCGAATTTGAGGGGTCATGTCCTGAATTTTTGATGTGTTGTGGTGCTTGAGACAGGAGAAGTTTCACGCAATTGTTGGAATTTGAGGGGTCATGTCCTGAATTTTTGATGTGTTGTGGTGCTTGAGACCGGAGAAGTTTCATTCTATTGTTGGAATTTGAGGGGGCATGTACTCGATTTTTGATGAGTTGTTGTGCTTGAGTCAGGAGATGTTTCACGCAATTGTTCGAATTTGAGGGGTCATGTCCTGAATTTTTGATGTGTTGTGGTGCTTGAGACAGGAGAAGTTTCACGCAATTGTTCGAATTTGAGGGGTCATGTCCTGAATTTTTGATGTGTTGTGGTGCTTGAGACAGGAGAAGTTTCATGCTATTGTTGGAATTTGAGGGGGCATGTACTCGATTTTTGATGTGTTGTGGTGCTTGAGTCAGGAGATGTTTCACGCAATTGTTCGAATTTGAGGGGTCATGTCCTGAATTTTTGATGTGTTGTGGTGCTTGAGACAGGAGAAGTTTCATGCTATTGTTGGAATTTGAGGGGTCATGTACTCGATTTTTGATGTGTTGTGGTGCTTGAGTCAGGAGATGTTTCACGCAATTGTTCGAATTTGAGGGGTCATGTCCTGAATTTTTGATGTGTTGTGGTGCTTGAGACAGGAGAAGTTTCATGCTATTGTTGGAATTTGAGGGGGCATGTACTCGATTTTTGATGTGTTGTGGTGCTTGAGTCAGGAGATGTTTCACGCAATTGTTCGAATTTGAGGGGTCATGTCCTGAATTTTTGATGTGTTGTGGTGCTTGAGACAGGAGAAGTTTCACGCAATTGTTCGAATTTGAGGGGTCATGTACTCGATTTTTGATGTGTTGTGGTGCTTGAGACAGGAGAAGTTTCATGCTATTGTTGGAATTTTAGGGGGCATGTACTCGATTTTTGATGTGTTGTGGTGCTTGAGTCAGGAGATGTTTCACGCAATTGTTCGAATTTGAGGGGTCATGTCCTGAATTTTTGATGTGTTGTGGTGCTTGAGACAGGAGAAGTTTCACGCAATTGTTGGAATTTGAGGGGTCATGTCCTGAATTTTTGATGTGTTGTGGTGCTTGAGACAGGAGAAGTTTCATTCTATTGTTGGAATTTGAGGGGGCATGTACTCGATTTTTGATGAGTTGTTGTGCTTGAGTCAGGAGATGTTTCACGCAATTGTTCGAATTTGAGGGGTCATGTCCTTAATTTTTGATGTGTTGTGGTGCTTGAGACAGGAGAAGTTTCACGCAATTGTTCGAATTTGAGGAGTCATGTCCTGAATTTTTGATGTGTTGTGGTGCTTGAGACAGGAGTAGTTTTACGCAATTGTTCGACTTTGAGGGGTCATGTACTCGATTTTTGATGTGTTGTGGTGTTTGAGACAGGAGAAGTTTCATGCTATTGTTGGAATTTCAGGGGGCATGTACTCGATTTTTGATGTGTTGTGGTGCTTGAGTCAGGAGATGTTTCACGCAATTGTTGGAATTTGAGGGGTCATGTCCTGAATTTTTGATGTGTTGTGGTGCTTGAGACAGGAGAAGTTTCACGCAATTGTTGGAATTTGAGGGGTCATGTCCTGAATTTTTGATGTGTTGTGGTGCTTGAGACAGGAGTAGTTTTACGCAATTGTTCGACTTTGAGGGGTCATGTACTCGATTTTTGATGTGTTGTGGTGCTTGAGACAGGAGAAGTTTCATGCTATTGTTGGAATTTCAGGGGGCATGTACTCGATTTTTGATGTGTTGTGGTGCTTGAGTCAGGAGATGTTTCACGCAATTGTTCGAATTTGAGGGGTCATGTCCTGAATTTTTGATGTGTTGTGGTGCTTGAGACAGGAGAAGTTTCACGCAATTGTTGGAATTTGAGGGGTCATGTCCTGAATTTTTGATGTGTTGTGGTGCTTGAGACAGGAGAAGTTTCATTCTATTGTTGGAATTTGAGGGGGCATGTACTCGATTTTTGATGAGTTGTTGTGCTTGAGTCAGGAGATGTTTCACGCAATTGTTCGAATTTGAGGGGTCATGTCCTGAATTTTTGATGTGTTGTGGTGCTTGAGACAGGAGAAGTTTCACGCAATTGTTCGAATTTGAGGGGTCATGTCCTGAATTTTTGATGTGTTGTGGTGCTTGAGACAGGAGAAGTTTCATGCTATTGTTGGAATTTCAGGGGGCATGTACTCGATTTTTGATGTGTTGTGGTGCTTGAGTCAGGAGATGTTTCACGCAATTGTTCGAATTTGAGGGGTCATGTCCTGAATTTTTGATGTGTTGTGGTGCTTGAGACAGGAGAAGTTTCATGCTATTGTTGGAATTTGAGGGGTCATGTACTCGATTTTTGATGTGTTGTGGTGCTTGAGTCTGGAGATGTTTCACGCAATTGTTCGAATTTGAGGGGTCATGTCCTGAATTTTTGATGTGTTGTGGTGCTTGAGACAGGAGAAGTTTCATGCTATTGTTGGAATTTGAGGGGGCATGTACTCGATTTTTGATGTGTTGTGGTGCTTGAGTCAGGAGATGTTTCACGCAATTGTTCGAATTTGAGGGGTCATGTCCTGAATTTTTGATGTGTTGTGGTGCTTGAGACAGGAGAAGTTTCACGCAATTGTTCGAATTTGAGGGGTCATGTACTCGATTTTTGATGTGTTGTGGTGCTTGAGACAGGAGAAGTTTCATGCTATTGTTGGAATTTTAGGGGGCATGTACTCGATTTTTGATGTGTTGTGGTGCTTGAGTCAGGAGATGTTTCACGCAATTGTTCGAATTTGAGGGGTCATGTCCTGAATTTTTGATGTGTTGTGGTGCTTGAGACAGGAGAAGTTTTACGCAATTGTTGGAATTTGAGGGGTCATGTCCTGAATTTTTGATGTGTTGTGGTGCTTGAGACAGGAGAAGTTTCATTCTATTGTTGGAATTTGAGGGGGCATGTACTCGATTTTTGATGAGTTGTTGTGCTTGAGTCAGGAGATGTTTCACGCAATTGTTCGAATTTGAGGGGTCATGTCCTGAATTTTTGATGTGTTGTGGTGCTTGAGACAGGAGAAGTTTCACGCAATTGTTGGAATTTGAGGGGTCATGTCCTGAATTTTTGATGTGTTGTGGTGCTTGAGACAGGAGTAGTTTTACGCAATTGTTCGACTTTGAGGGGTCATGTACTCGATTTTTGATGTGTTGTGGTGCTTGAGACAGGAGAAGTTTCATGCTATTGTTGGAATTTCAGGGGGCATGTACTCGATTTTTGATGTGTTGTGGTGCTTGAGTCAGGAGATGTTTCACGCAATTGTTGGAATTTGAGGGGTCATGTCCTGAATTTTTGATGTGTTGTGGTGCTTGAGACAGGAGAAGTTTCACGCAATTGTTGGAATTTGAGGGGTCATGTCCTGAATTTTTGATGTGTTGTGGTGCTTGAGACAGGAGAAGTTTCATTCTATTGTTGGAATTTGAGGGGGCATGTACTCGATTTTTGATGAGTTGTTGTGCTTGAGTCAGGAGATGTTTCACGCAATTGTTCGAATTTGAGGGGTCATGTCCTGAATTTTTGATGTGTTGTGGTGCTTGAGACAGGAGAAGTTTCACGCAATTGTTCGAATTTGAGGGGTCATGTCCTGAATTTTTGATGTGTTGTGGTGCTTGAGACAGGAGAAGTTTCACGCAATTGTTCGAATTTGAGGGGTCATGTACTCGATTTTTGATGTGTTGTGGTGCTTGAGACAGGAGAAGTTTCATGCTATTGTTGGAATTTCAGGGGGCATGTACTCGATTTTTGATGTGTTGTGGTGCTTGAGTCAGGAGATGTTTCACGCAATTGTTCGAATTTGAGGGGTCATGTCCTGAATTTTTGATGTGTTGTGGTGCTTGAGACAGGAGAAGTTTCACGCAATTGTTGGAATTTGAGGGGTCATGTCCTGAATTTTTGATGTGTTGTGGTGCTTGAGACAGGAGAAGTTTCATTCTATTGTTGGAATTTGAGGGGGCATGTACTCGATTTTTGATGAGTTGTTGTGCTTGAGTCAGGAGATGTTTCACGCAATTGTTCGAATTTGAGCAGCCGTATCCTTAAATTTTGATGCGTTGCGGTGCTTGAGACAGGAGAAGTTTCATGCTATTGTTGGAATTTCAGGGGGCATGTACTCGATTTTTGATGTGTTGTGGTGCTTGAGTCAGGAGATGTTTCACGCAATTGTTGGAATTTGAGGGGTCATGTCCTGAATTTTTGATGTGTTGTGGTGCTTGAGACAGGAGAACTTTCATGCAATTGTTCGAATTTGAGGGGTCATGTCCTGAATTTTTGATGTGTTGCTGTGCGTGAGACAGGAGAACTTTCATGCTGTCCTTGGAATTCGAGGGATTTTTGAATTGAGATACTTTATATTTTTGCTGTGCCTAATGTTCCTTTCTCTTAAATCTCTCCTCAAGTTAGTCTGAACGATCCATCCAGATCGTTGACAGTAATTTGAAGCTGTTGATAGAAATTTTGCTTCAAGGGCATTAATAATTGCAAGGCGCTTCACACTCCATTTGGCACTGTTAAGTGGCTATGTAAAGCCGAATCTCCACTAGGCGGAAAATGTCGCAGCGGGCGACTTTTTCCGCCTCGACATTTTCCGCGGCGGAATGACAGTTTAATCTCAACTAAATTTTAAAAAGAGCGCTACTTTGAATCAAACATAAACAACATGAATCGATTATCGAAGATACGCTACTTACTTTTTTTAAGAAGTGCTTTCATTTATCGAACTTTTTGTCTAAAGAAGAGGAAAGCAAGCTCAACAAGAAGACGTTTTTGGGTTCGAAAGATATACCTTGAACGGAATGCCAAGGGTGAATATTACAATCTCATACGAGATATAATGCTTCATGATCATGAAATGTTTTTCAATTATTTTCGCATGTCACCGAGAACATTAGAGAAACTTCTTGGATATGTAGGTCCAAGCATTGCTAAAAGGTTAACGAAAATGCGAGAACCAATTTCAGCTGGCCAAAGACTCGCTGTCACGTTACGTTATCTCACGACTGGTGATGCCCATAGTTCGATTGCAGCTAGCTACAGAATGAGTCCAACAACTGTTGGTCGGATTATTCATGAAACTTGTTCTGTTATGTGGAATGTGCTGGGAGAATATATCAAGCCCCCACGTAGCATTGAGGAATGGAAACAAAAATCCGACGAATTCGAGGCGAGATGGAACTTTCCCAACGCAATAGGTGCTATTGATGGAAAACATGTTGTAATGTTCGCTCCTGCTCGTTCGTCCTCAAGTTACTTTAACTACAAAAAAAGTCACAGTATAGTGCTAATGGCCGTTTGTGACGCAAAGTACCGATTCACATTAGTTGATATCGGCGATAGTGGAAGACAAAGTGATGGAAGTGTGTATAACAATAGCCACTTGGGTTTCGGCATTGAAAATAATCTTCTTAATATTCCTAATGATAGCAAACTAAATGGAAGTGAAAAAATACTTCCTTACGTTTTCGTAGCTGATGACGCTTTTGGTCTCAAAAGGCACATGTTGAAACCCTATCCATTCACAAATTTATCAACAGATAAGTTGGTTTTTAACTATAGGCTGAGTCGAGCAAGAAGGGTAATTGAAAACGCGTTCGGCATTATGGCAAGTAGGTTTCGGGTATTTCACCGCCCTATTATTGCTAAAGTAGAAAAGGTAAAAGAAATTACGAAAGCTGCCGTTGTATTACACAATTTTCTCATGACCGAAAATAACACTCTCGATGACTACAGCTATTGCCCTATAAATTATGTTGACCGGCAAGATCCTAATGGGTTACAACTAGGAGAATGGAGACGAGATGAAGCTAACATAAACGGACTGTCACCTATTAATGCAAGAGCCTCAAATAATTACACTGGTGAAGCAAAATTGGTTAGAGATAAATTCAAAGATTATTTCAATAACGAAGGCGCAGTTGAGTGGCAGTGGGATTATGTTAATAGAGCAAAGTAGCTGTAAAACATGTACTTAATTCTAATTGTTAAACATAAACTAGTTTTATTTCATGTGCACACTTATTGAGAAACATAAGATATGATGGACTTACAGAAACATGAAGAATTAATATATCAGTCAGAAATACATATTTTGAATTAAAATCAAAGCAAAATCATTTCCCTATTATATTCCGTATTTTTCAGAGTTGATTAATTATTGTTGACAAATAGAAGATATCACTATAGAACTAAAAATTTCTTGAACATATTGGTAATTAATTCTTCATATGTCACACTATTCCTAGTTTCGTCATTGTACCTTTTAAGTACCAAGGGTTTCATGACATAATTTTTGGTATATTAGCAACTGATTTTCAAGTAAAAGTATTGGCAACAGGATCATGTTGAAAATACGTATATATCTTCTGTTTATTAAGAAATACATATAAATATCCTATAAATCAACATATTGATCTCCAAACTCAATGTCATAGAGGAGCTCGTCTATTTTTAGTTTTGCCATTCTCATTTTTCGTTTTGAAAATCCACTTAAAACTGGAATAATACTGTTGCAATATGATGTAGCTTCATCAACAACAACTGGTTGGCTTTTCTCATTGACAGAGTTAATTATTTCATTGTTCATATCTTTTAAATGGCTCAAAAATGGATCACTGTTGTAATCTGACATTGTTGTTTGACTCTTTCTTTTGAAAGCACTTCGCCTCTTCAGGGGTGGTGATTTTAAAGGAGCATCACTGCAAATAGAACTTGGAGAATGTGCAGAAGAAATAGGTGAAGGATTTGCTGATAGTAGTGGTGATTGGAAGTCTGTTTGTTGAGTTGCAGACTGTAAGTCTTGAGTTGTAGACTGCAATCCTTGAGCTGGAAATTGCAATGGCAATGTCACATTACTATCCGTCGGTTTGTTTGCACTCCGTTCATGCAAAAAAGCCATTTGATCAAAGTATTTACATGTTGGCAACGTTGAATGAGCAGCATCAGATCTAGTTAGTGCTCGTCTTCTATCAAGGCATCTTTTTAAATTATCCTTGAGATTCTTTAATGTTTTTTGGAGAAATATGACTGAAACATAAAAAATAAATAGCTATAAAGTTCAATTTATTCAAACAACTTTGGCTGTAAACAAATTCCTGAATTCAGTAGTTTCATTCTATCTGTATTCTCGTATTATTTACAGATAGTTACACTCCATCTTCATAATAAATATGAAAAGTATGATAGGATGACTATCAAGCCAGCTTCAAACTTTAAACTTCAAGCTTTGTTTTGTGATATTTGGATAAACAATGCATTAATTACAAACAATGGAAGACATTTGAAATTATGAAACCATTTATATGCATTTATTTGTCAAAATAAATACTTTTTAAAATGAAGCAGAAACTTCGAATTTTCATCGGCGATGTCAACTTTGACAGACTGGCATGTTAAGTGAGCGTTAGAGTAAACATAGTCAACATATATTTTAAGGTATCACGTACTCGTATTCAGGAAATGCTAAACTTTCGTCAAAGGTATTCGGTAAAAAACTCATTAAAAAGTCTTATGTTTTCAACCTGAAAATGTTTGAGAAATGTTCTCCTTACTTCATTTTTCATGAAAACTTATTAAATTTTCCGAACACCTTTTTTACCAAACAGCTCTGACGAACTACTTCCGTTAGCGTAATAAGGATATATAGGATATATAAAAGCATCAGATAACAACGACTACACTTCTATTTTTTTTAAGAAACATAATAGAACATATAAGGTTGGATCCATAGACGAAACGAGAAAGTGCATATGGAGGATGGCCAAAGTCTTAGAATTCGATGTTTAAATTCTCTCATGTGTTGTCTACTTAACCTAACCCTAAAAACTAAACAAAAAACTTCTATGTCGACCGTTTACTCTTGGTCTTTTCATTTTGATAAACATAAAAGTAACCCTGGTTGATTATTTTCTTTCAAAATTCATAAAACATCTGGAACTAGAAGAACGTAATTTACAAGCAAAATACAATCTTTTTTTATATGCAACTAAATTTTTCGGTCGAAGTTGGTGCTTGGGTAGTAAATATTTCCGCAAACATGTCAAAAATGCTTATAAAACTCTGAAATATAAAAATAAATCCACTTAGCCCAAATTAAAAAGAAACTAGAAGCCTATTGGCTTGAACAATTTCCGCATTGGAGATTTCGAAAGGTGTTTTATATATCTGTATATATGCATCTACCGGTTTGAAACCATCTTATCTTTACGGTCAAAACCTTGTTAAATTTGTTTGGGAGGGTGAGGTTTTGGCCAAGTGATGTCTCGTTCTTCCAAACGCTTTTAAGAGAGGTTTCACCGAGAAGTTTGATGGTTTGAAACCGGTAGATGCATACCCTCATATAATCAGTCAGCGGCTTTAGCCAGGAGTTTATTGGAAATTCTGAAGCTTTGATGTTGGCGGAAATCCCGAATGTAATTTTGCAATACATAATATATATTTCATTATTTGCGAAAATTCAGGATGAGGCAATAAAAAAAGCAATGAAACTAAAACAACTGCAAATAATGTTTTTTCAAGCTGTTAATTCAGCCAACAAGCTGGTCGACTATTTAAACTTAAAAGATGCTAACAAAAAAACAAGTTGATAAATTCTTCGAAGCGAACAAACTAAAGTTTAGCAGTTCCTTTAAAATGTCTGTGAATGTAGTATTACATTTCATTCACCTTATCTGAATAATAACAGGCAAATTCTTCTAATTTTTCTTTATGCAGTTGACTTTGCTGTGGGGATGCGAGTAATCAATAAATAAGATTTTGTTTATACGAGTTATATCATGTAACATTACAGATGTAACCAACAAGTAAAAAAACAAGCGTTGGAAAGTTGAAATCATAAACTATAAGACAGATAACGCTTATTCATTCAAGAACCACTTCAAATTCTTCCAACAGAAAACTGTTCCCGTATTTAATCTTTTATAACAGTTTTGTGAATAAAACACTTGATAGCGATAGAATAGCAAAATTTGGTGCACAAATACACAAAACAAAAGCAAAAACGTTGTCATATGAACAAATCTTCAAGCGAATAAAATATCGATAAAATCATATAAGAAGCTATTATGTTATGTCAAACGTTGAACTTTTTCTTTACGTTAACGCAAAAATTATAAATACAACACAACCTGCTCGTCTTTAAAAATCATTCACAAAATTAACAGAGTTGTATAATCACAACAACACAAAACATCAAAAAAAAAGTATGCGTATCACACTTGGCTAAGAGTCATGTTGTTTTTGTCTACCAACAACAACATCGGTTCGCTGAGAAGAACTTTCTTCGTAACTTCTTCCTCGTCGATATCGAAGGGATCATCTCTTTCAAGATCGTTCCAGATGGAGCAGATATTTTTATCGTCGATAGAAAATATTTTGTCTCGTTCACCATCTATCGTGACATGAACCAACAAAACTTTCGGTAAACCATCTGTTGTTGTTCTAACACCACAAGCATCGCATTTGATAATTAACTCTTTAGATTTGATTTGTACAATTTTCTTGCAAGTGCAAATGTAACCATATCGAAATGTTCTCACCGATCGAAATTTAACTGACCTGATATCCAAGTTGTCATGTCGAGGTGGCAAACCAGCAACTTCAGCAGGGACATCAGAAGCATATTTCGAGAAAGTTGATGAGCAAGTGGACAAGTATAAACCTTTCGGCTCGTAATATAGTACTTTTAAATTATTTAGCATAAAATCGGCATTTCCACACTTTAATTCGTCAACGAAATATTCATGCCAACCATCCCACAACGTGACTGAAATTGATCCAGTTGCATCTAAGATATAGCAGTTTTCATAGAGGGTCACAGATTTTCCGTAGCATTCAACATTCTTTTCGACACAACGATCCATATTTATACGACCTTTCACAGAAACCAATTTTTGAACCATATCTTCAGTTATGTTTATGATATCGATCGGGTCACTGACGCGCTCGTTTCGCTGAAAATCAACCTCATTATGTTTTGGCTCTTGAACTTTGGTAGCTGAGTTGATGATGACTTCAGCAAATCTCTCGTTAGTACTCGTTTGCAATAATGCGTTCACTAACTTTATTGGCTCGCATGACTCTTGTTTTCTTTGAAAAATACGAAGTTTCTTTCTGTCGAAGCAGATTGCTTTCTTGACATCTTTTTCCCCAACTTGCAATTCAAGTCGAAAAGAATTCGATTTTACCGGAGAAACGTGGTCCACAAAAGCTACAACATCACCTGCTTTTCGCTTGCCTGCCATTTCGAATATGCTAGGTCACGAAAACAGTACCGCACTTCTAGTAAAATATCATCAAGAAAAAAAGCTATTAAATTTTCAATAGTCCCTTTGTGCTATATGTATTCTGATTGGTTAAAGTAAAAGTACCTTTGTGCTGTATCTCTTCTGATTGGTTAACGTAAAAGTGAGCTTTAACCGCTGAACTTACATTGACTTGATCAGTTATTCATAATTTCATTCGGTAAACAACTGGTATCAGATTTTTAAAAGAAAAGGAATTATCAGCTGTCATACCCGTAAATATACTTATCAGGTGTTTTTGACGGTGCTGTTGGCGAGTCTCTGTTTTCATTCTATTTGACCAGCACGTGATCAAAATTATGCTGTGTGCAACTTCGATCCCAGGGTCTCATTCCTTTTTGATATACGGTCACTGTCCGTATATGGAAAAGGCAAAAAACCCCGGGGTGAGGTTGTGCAATGTGAATATCACGATTCTCAAAGATGGCATTATAATTTTGGGATCACACAGTGTTTATGTTTTGCTCGTTATGTTTTCAAATTTTCTCTTTTAATACCAGTAACTAAACTTTCAACGCCTACCAGGATATTTTTTTCCATATAAACAGCCCCTAAAAAAGTAACTAAATATTTTTCTTTTTTTCACACTGTTTTTCCATAAAAACTTCTGCTAGGGTTTACCTAGAACGAGAACGCTACGCGATACTAAGAAGTTCACTAAACGATCAAAATATATCTTGGCATGAATACTCAATGAAATGAAAATGGGGTCCAATTAGCACATTTTCCAAACGAAATCATCATACCTGCGCAATGCTGGTGTAACTTATGTTTATTTTTAGATAGCACATTCTTACATAATCCAGGTCAAATTCTTTAAAAAATCACTGTGGGGGAGTACATTTGTATTGAAAGTCGCATGAATTTACACAGCATTTCAATACAAATGACTTCTCTACGCCTTCGATTAACATTAAAAGAACAACATGAAACCAAAAATGCCTTCGAAGTAACTGCTTATTTTGAATTAGATCTTTTTGTAGATTGCTAACAAACGAGAAAGGTAATAAGAAATCTTGAACGGATGTGCTTTACTTGTAAGAGCAACATATATATTATATGTAGTTTTTAAAATGTCAAAGTGCTTTCAGTTAAGTTAAAAGTTTAAATTTTATGTTATGTACCTTTTTGATTAATATCCATTTCTTCATGAATTGTGCGATAAAATATCGAAGAAAACGCATTTTTTTTAATGTTTGACATGTAAAACTTTCAAAAGTTTGAAGACTGCGTTCCTCCATTAGAATCTATATAGCATTTATGAGAGGACTCACATCAACTCTAAAAAGTACGATAAACTGAAATATCGGCCGAGGAGTTCGTTTGCGCGGTTGCTGTATAAAACGTGTGGAAACAAACGTGCTTGTATCATCATTTCTTTATTACTAATCTACAAGCATCGTGATCCGTAAAAAAAAGACTTTCAATGTGGCATTCAATCGAAAAGAAATCTAGCAAAGACTTTCTTACATAAACGTGATCAAGAAGAGAACCAGAAAGATGCGTTGGTTGATTTACAATGAACTTGTACCCTTCCAGCGTGGACTTCAGGCTTTTGCTTTCTTTGAAACCGTTGATATTGAAATCTCCCATTACTATGTCAGGTGTTTCACTCTGCAATAAGTAACCAAGTGTTTCCATGAATACTCTCATTTCTTGTGAGTTCTTCCGGTATAAAACTAAGATTTTAAATTCTTTAGATGAGAATGATTTCTTTATCGCTGTGATAACACTAAATGATGGAACTGATATCTCGTGCAATATTTCTAACGAGCAGCGATGGAAAAATGCCAGACTGCAAAACCGGTCTCGATTATTATTGTATCTCTTTTGAAAGTTTGACAATTGGTTATTTTCCTCTGAGAGAGCATCACCTGGTTTAATCTGTGTCTCAGTAATACACATCAAATCACTTTCTACAAGAGATTCAGTGGATGCTATTTCAGGAGCATGTTTGATTAACGATCGTGTGTTGAACATTGTGATAATGAAGTTATTTTTCTCAGGTTTAGTGACTTCTTCCATGCTTAGCATTTGTGTTTCTCTTAACACCTCGTATTCTGCTGTTACGGTAGGATCCGCTCTGATTGCTTTTCGTTCATATTGACCAGTCAAAAACAAACCGTTTAAGGAAGTTACTCTGCTGAGTGCTACATAAATTTGTCCATAGTTGAAACTTTTTTGTTTCAAAAGATCAAAGTTGACGACGATCTTATCTAGTGACTGACTTTGGACTTTGTGGATTGTACAGGCCCAAGATAAAATGATGGGAAATTGTGTTCTTTTAATTACTGGAAATTCTAGCCGAGGGAAGATTTTGATTTTTGTTTCTATTTTTTCTATAGGAACACTATTACTACGTATGGCATTTGGATCAGAGGTTTTTAATTTCAAACCTGCTTCAGCATCGTCAAACTTTACATATATCTTCGCTACTTGTGAGTTTTCAATACCAAATCCTGTAACTGTTCCTATCTGCCCATTAATAAGACCATCAGCAATATCTATATTTGATATAAGCATAATTTTAGCACCGATTTTAAGTTTCAATTCACGTGATAAACCCCCTGCGCCTGCTTGGTTCCTATCTAAAGCTTTTTCTAGAGCAGATGGTGCGACTTTTGTCTTAGGGAGTTCGTCTATGGATGGAATCGTATACAAGTGATTAACATTAGCTTCCAACTTTATTTCATTGTGTAACTTACTTTGGGCGTTCTCAGCAAACAAATGCAAGGCTTCGTGAGGAAAGTTAGTGTCGTCAATAGAGATAAATCTACTCTTCAACAGTGCTTCATCTTCTTTTGTAACCTCGCCTACTCGTATTCGATTGAGCATGTTAATAAATGTTGTGTCGCCACGTTGTCTCATCACTTCTGTCAATTCTGCAAACTTAAATTTGCGCCAAAAATGATCTGCATTTAACATTTCATTACAACCTCGGTATAAATCAAATACCTTTTGTGCTCTAACAGGAGGTAGCTGATATAGATCACCAAATACAATTATCGTTTTTCCAGCAAATAACTTTTCATAAGGGCATCCAAAAATTTGTATCAATCTTAGATGTATATGATACAAAAGTACGTTTGAAACCATTGATATCTCATCGATAATGATTGTTTGAACATCTTGCATTTTGTTTCTTAGTTCTGATTTAATCTTATCACTGATATTTGGAAGACCTCTTTTTGTAAAATTTCCAACTGGTATACCTAAACCAGAATGTAATGTCGTTCCATGAATATTTACAGCAGCTACACCAGTAGGAGCAAACAAAAGTACTTTGGGTTTATCTGGTGTGCCTGTTCTATATGAAAACACCTTGGTTAATGCATGATAAATAGTACTAATCAAGTGAGATTTTCCAACTCCTCCGCTTCCTGTCACAAATATCCTTAATGGTTCTACGTGTTTTTGAATGTCACAACCCATGTTTTTTACGTACGTTTTAGCCCAATCATAAATGATATCAAATATTCCTCTTTGTTTGACATTAAGTGAACATATTGAAGAATTTATTTGGTCATCAGGTAAACAAATATTCTGGGAAGTTCTAATCTCCATAGTAGCAGGTTCAACATCCTCTGCAAATACAATTCCGTCTATTTCTTCATCATCAGAGTTTAGATTTCCATTCGCTTGGCGTAACTGATCTAAGACGTCTTCATTTTCTTGTTGGGCAAACGAATCCATATTGTTAGAGGAATGTTCGTGATAATTCCTGATCGCTTCATCCACTAAATCTCCATAGGGCTCAAAGGTCATTTTATTGTGATTCACTAATTCTAATACGTCTTCCTCTAAAAGTTTATCCATGTAAGAGCCAGTAACAGGAGACTTCAAATCATCTTCATTCCGAAAAGGGTATAACATGAATAACAAGTGGTGTGCATATTTTTCAGGGTGTCTATATCGGTTGGGTGTATGGTATCTTAAAATTGCTTTAACTTTTCTACATGCTAATACTTCTTTCGAAGACATGAGAGGCATTTTTTGAGGATATAGTTGCGCTTCATGGTTGTTCTCTACAACTTCGTTGGTTAGAATTTCAGGTTGACAATCGTTATCAGTGTTATCATTAGGTTTGCGACTCACATAGTAATGGGAGAGGAACTCTGCATAACAAAATTTGTCAACTATTTTATATTTTCCCTTCTTAAAGTTAGAATCAGGTCTATCGACATATCTGTCTAACATATTTTTCTTGTAAATATCAGTGCTGTCCGCTGGAAGCTCAAGAATTTCTTCCTCACTTCTACATATTCTATATCTTTGCTCAGGTAAGTTGTTATTTGCAAAAATCACTCCAGGAAAACATTTCCTCATCCACAATTCTGGCATGATGTGATACACAGCTTCTTGAACTGAACATTCTCTTTTAGTTGCATATGCTCGGGCTATAGATTTCATTTGTTCAAACTTGCTTGAATTATTTGTTAAAGCTTCAATCGTTGCTTGTTTCATGGCTTGTGAAGTCTCGTCTTCTGATTTTGAGAAATAAGCACACATATAACTAACAGCTTTATACTGATTAACGACTGGTTGGATATCCAGATTAGCACGCCATGCCATAAGACCTTCACAGAAATAGTTGTTTATGTAGCATGAATTTGTTGGTCTTTTAAAGTGAATTTGAAAATCTTCATCACTGGAAATAGACAAAGCTTGGTAATATTCCTGTTCTGTTATATGTAATTCGTCCAATATGTACGGAATGTCTTTCACTGGGACATAATCGTCTTTGGTTGGATCTAGAAAGTTGTTTTTTCCGGGAAACAAGTTCTCTTCGATGTACTTTTTAACTTTATCCAAGATCTTTCTCCTTCCTTGTAGAATTTTTGTTCTTTCCATTTCAGGCAAATCTTTAGAAAGAGGTTCCGCTACTATTGTTCGTTCAGTGAAGAAGCGTCCATAATTAAATCTGCAATCTGAATTTTTATATTTTCTGCAAGACTTAGAATGAGTATGTGTCTGATATGTTTTTACAAGCTCATATAGTTCGGGCTCTTCATCTTTATCTGGAAGATAACATTTAATAATTTCATCCATGAACTTAACATATTCAGTTTTAGTTTCTTTAGTTAGCACTGGTGCGTTGACAACCCAGAGAAAAGAGTGAATGTGAGGTGAACCACGGAATTGAAACTCTACTCTTATGGCGTAATACTTCACTTTTCCTAGTGGACCATTGATTACAATTTCTTTGAAGAATACTTCTACACGATATTGGAAATGTCGAGCCACAAGCACTGGGTTACTGTTTAAAATATCACATCTTTCCATATATGAGAGATTTTTTATTTCTTCTTGTGTCTTTGGATGACCTTCAAGGTTTTTTATGATTGTGACTAACTCATTCCATCTAAGGTCAGCGCAAGATAGAGTAAGAAAAAATGTGGGAAGTCCTAATTGTTTTACTGTTGCTAGTACTTCTTGCAGAAAACGTTTCCAGTATGCAGGAGTGCCTTTAATTGTGTTCATAAAGGAATATCCTTGGTCATTGGAAACAAGTTCTTTTATTCTCTCACTGAAATTTTGACTCAACATTCCAGCAGTTAACTGATTTCCACCAACCTTCTTCATTGCTATGTTGATACTACTTGTCAGTCGCAACTGTTGTAAGACAGAATGAGCATAAAATATATAATCTGGATCTGAAGCAAACGTTTGCTTATAGTTAAGAAGACGTTGATTGAAATATTTCACAGGACTCAAATAAACATCTCTCTTCACCTTGTACCCAAATTTGCCAGTTGGAAAAAGACATGGATGAGCAAGCTCTTCACAATGATCATCAGTAAGTAAAGATAAAGGTCTTTTTCCTTCTCCTGGAGCTATTACAAGATTCTCTTCGTCCGTTTGTGCAGCAATACAACTTATTAAAGCTGTTTCTGTTGTCGGAACTCTGTAGTGATCCAATGGATTTTCATTTTCTTCTATCAAGTTTGGAATTGACCCTACTTCGTTATAATGTTCTTCGTCTTTTAGGGACAAAAGCGGTGGTTGAATATTATCCATGTCAATGGTAATATCACTGTAAAAAGGATTATTTTCTTTTAAGAACTCTAGCAACATTTTTACTCTGTCAGGACGTACTGCTTCAAATAAAACATGACCTTTGAAAGCTAATTTGCGTTTAAGTTTTACCATGACTATGCCAGTGCTATCAGAGGGTTGGGGAAGAACATTAAACACTTCGTTTGTTTCTACTGGGATGTTGCAAATGGCACCTTTCACTTTAAGCATTTGCCCTTTAGGCATAACTGCAACTTTCTTAAATAATAGTCTTTTAGAAACAATAGCTTTTTCAAGTTTTCTTATATCATTTAGTTTTTCCGGAAGCTCATAAGTTTCTAATCTGTTGTTGGCAGCCTGACATGGTATTTGACCCTTCAATAGCTTTTTATGACACGTGCGACAAACATACTCATTCCCGTCAAAACTTACTACTCGAGAGAAGTTATCAGGTGAAACTTTATACTTATCCTCAAAAAATTGTACAACCGACTTGAAATACAGACACCTATTGCACGATACGCAAATGTAGCAAGGACCTTCAGAAACTGAATTGGTAAATTTAGCAATTCTCATGTCAGATGATCTCTTTCTTGAAGACTCCATTCGATACTTTCTCTTACTATGGGCACGCATTTTTGTCTTTTTAGACAGGTGTGCCTCAGTTCCTATGTTATTTTGGTATGATGCGCGATTGTGATTCCTCATACACTTTTTTTTTGCGTCATGCATCTCTGTACCCATCATGCTTTTATAAGAGACGCTATTGCGTTTTCTCATTTTTTTCCTTTTTTGTTTGGTGCTCTTCTGTACCCACCAAGCTTTGATAGGACTCATTTTGACGTTTTCGATTCTTCTCTTTGTTTAGTTTGTGTTCTTCAGTATTTTTCTTAGAATCCCAAAAACGTTTTTTCCTTTCTCGACCATTTCGCTTTCTTACTTCATTGTTGATATGTGAAACATCTTCTTCACTCACGGCAGCTCGAACGTACATGATTTCATATTGTTTTACATCAGAGTTTCCTAAGTATGTTTGATGTACATATTTACAAAGATCAAACGACGTCTTAAAACGTAACAAAGCTGAGTAACCAAAACCTGACATGCATCCAGTTTCATCATGCGAGTGAGAATCAAATAAATAATAAACGTTTTTGGACATTAAAATCGCAAATGAAAACGGATGAATAAGCATTATCATTCCGTCTCCAAAGTCAATGGTGGGTGACTCCAGGAAATTTGTAACTGTATTTACATTCAGAAGTCCGAATCGTGTGCTTAATTTAGAAAGCGCCACTAGTTTGTCAAAAACTTTGACTTGTTCCGGAAGTTCGTCTAGTGAAAGATAACGATATTTTCCTATTTCCTTAAAAGTTTCATCACCCAACAGTAGTACTTGGTCCAGATCATACGTTTTCCAAACCCCTAATCGCTTTATTTTTGACCAACAGACACTCAACAATGCATTACATGTGCACTGAATTCCAGCTGTTTCCCCAAAACGTACATCATTTTGACTAAATGATCCTAAAATTAGCTTCTCAACATTGACAGGGCCGGGATTACTTTCGACATCGCCATCCTGTATTAACTTTAGCCTATTCCAAAATAAAGTTGCACGAAGAACCAGAAAACACTGCAGAACACACGCTGTTATAGCTAGGGCAGTAACCAACTCGAGCGAGCTCCGAAAATGCCTCGATGAGGAAACAACACGTGACCTGATAAATTCTTTCGCGCACGGAAATAACTGTTTCAGCACCCACTGTGTGACCATGCAAACATACGCAACCTGGGGAGGCAGAGCAGTGATGACGAAATGATATAAAAATGAGGGTGATCGCGGCAAAGTCTTCAACAGTTTCATCAAGGGCAATTTTACAAATATAGGTGTTACGACAAAAACAGACAGGATAATAAGTAACAACAACTCAGCCAAGAACTGCCACCATGACCTGACCCGTAAGTCTTGACAAGTTACCTTCCCCGCAAAACATCCAATTCGCGCACGATACAGTTCCAGGGAAATCATTACTAAAGTATTACAAAAATGATGTCCTTTGATTTATTTGAGAGATACGGAACAATCTAGAAATTATGGGTGATTTAATTTCAACGGGTACAAGGAATCTCAATAAGTCGAAAGTGTATCAGGTATTTCAATATCTCAATTTCTCAATATCCAAGCTACTATGCAATCCAAGCTACTATGCAATCCAAGCTACCATGCACTCACAACGAGTATCAACTTGCACTCCCTCGAAAGGAGGGAGTATCGATAATAATAAAATAAAAGATAAAACAGCCAGCAAATTGACCTAAAGCAAGAGAAAATATAATATAATAACATCAAACATATTGTATCATAAAATAGATATAATATTATACACTTACTTTAGTATTACTGGCTGTGGTGCCTTCAGGGAAGATTGAACTTGGTACAATATATATCCTATAAGGCAATGGTATGATAATGAGTGTTTTTATAATCTCAATGGTAAGAAAACAACACATGTCATCTTGAAACATTGCTGAGGTTATGAGGTCTACAACAGTAACAATTCAATATCAAACCAATAATTTTTGATTTCAAAACTTGCAGCAAAATTATGATCCATAATAATAACGAAATTATAACAGAAACACTGGTGCTTATACGTTTTTTTCTTTTTATAAGCATAACGTCTATAAGCATAGGAAGGCTCAAAAATGGTCACAAATTAAGCATATGCTAAGCATAAGAGCAGCTGCCCAATTGGCTGAAAATTTATGAAAACTGACTGCAAAGTAATATATTTCTTGAGAGCCCCAGCAATAAAGTGAACTTATCATTATCTGTTTAATTAGGAGGATAATTGTTGAGTAAAAAATTTACATACCATAAGCATATTTCAGGCTTAGGTTAGAGAGTTAGCTAAGCATATTGAGGCTCAGTTAAAAATACACTATGCTTATATATAAAAAAAACCGTATATTCAACTGCAGGACCAATAGATTCCACTGGAAATTTATCTAGGTAAACTCATATTCCTAGTGTAGGTAATTTTTGACAAAGGGAAATTGTGTATCATTAGAAACAAATTACTTCACAATATTTGTTTTAAAGGATAAAAGGAAACTTAGACCTCAATTCAGAACCTTGAGTTTTATTTTTAAATAGGGTGCACGCCTAATAATTAGAGCAAAAAATTATTTGGGTGTGCACTAAACTAGGATAATTATATACAGTACCACATACATATGACAAGCATGTTTCATTTTCGATTTTTTTTATTAATCCAATTCAATGAAAACACTACCTTAAGGGGATTAAATTTTGCCACTTTTGCGAATATTGGCCTATTTCGCAAAATTAAATCCACGCATACACCAAGAGATGGACGATTCGCAAAAACAAATCCACGCAAAATTTAATTCTTTTCTTTTTTTCTATATAAACCCTTCCAAGAGCTTTAAGTATCTTTTCAGTAGACTATATTCTGTATAAGCAATGAAAAACTAATGAAAAGGGTAAGTTTTTTTTGGTGAGAGAAAGCTTTAATCGATAAATAATACGAATTGTACTTTGTAGCATTATTTTGAAATTTGATAGCTCTTTTGCATTTGCGATAATTAATTTGCGCACTTTTCTTCAGGAGGCCTGACTCGCAAAAATTAATCCACGCAAAACTCATCCAAGGTGAGACTCAGGGTGTCCACACAAATTTTTTTCCCCTTAAGGTAGTTTCTTTTTCTTTCATCTTGTTCTCTCTACTATAACCAGTTTCTGCCCCCGCAAGAGTCATGCTATGTAAGTTCAATATTTCCTTTATGTACTTCTTAACACTGGCTTATATGTAGTTCACTTCCCGTAACTACTGACCTGTTCTATGAACCTGCAATTTTAAAAGAACAATATTCTGTTTATTAATCATAGTTGCAGGACAGAAAAGCCACTTCGGAAATTGACTTCAATTAAGGCCTAACAATAAACATAACACTAGACATAACGCTAACCCTAGCTCTACTGGGCACTATATATTTCCTTTTCGTACCCCCTAACACGAAACATAACCCTAATCCTAACCCTACCTCAAATCCTATAGGGGGTACGAAGGAAATCGTGCCACCCTACTGATCTTATTATAGGGGGTTCGAAAAGGACATTATTTTCCAGACTCAAAAAAAGTGCAGACTTTCAGAATTATGATTCCAGTGGATGGAAAATAAATTGATTTATGCAAGAAAATTTGTAGCCAGAAGTACTAATTGCATATAGTGTTCTCCACTGCATCTTTTGAGAAAGATAGAAATTAACATGGAAACCCAAATTCAGTGCTGTCTTTTTAGGTGCAATTTGTTTATCTGAACCACATAATTATTGTGATGCTTTTCTTTTTATACAGGTATCGAATTAATTTTTCGTGACTTGCTCATATTCAGAGCGTTAAACTGTGCACTGCATCCAAATGCATAACTTCATGTGATATGTGGCCAGACAAACATGCATTTTGCAGCAGCATATTCGAAAAGAGGATAAAAAGAAATATTACCTTTGAGCCAGCCACTGATTATGATATACTGCAATGACAGCACTATACAGCAATTTTTGTATAGAAAATGTTTCCACGTTATAAAGGTTCAAAATACTTTAAAAAGCAAGCAAGCAAACACAGCGAACTAAGTTGGCTGTTATGATGGTTTTCACAAAACGTGTTTGTCCCTACTTAATTCCTATGCTTTTTGGCGAAACAGGCGGAATAAAGAGTAGGGACGAAGATGGTTGTAGAAAAGAATATTTAAATGACTATCTAATAAATACATAAATTTGGGGGACAAACCATTTCTGATAATATTCAGTTGTATGTTATCAAAAATTTGAACAAAACATATGCTTCAAATCCCGATAAATAATGATTTTTTGTTATATCACCCTATTCTATGTGACAGATTCCGATGTCTGTAATTTACAACCACTGTTACACAGATAGATAGATAGAATGTGTAAACCAAACAATTTCCTACGCTTACGCGCGCGGAAATTGAATTAACCGGATACACAGATTTAGTTACGAAGTAACTATGTCTATTTCGTTGAAAGGGTTCTCTGCTATCGCAATCAATGATCTTGCTTGATTATATGCTTCCACTATACCGGCTTTACGAAATCCATTAATAATCGTATTCTTCGAGTTTTGCATTGTTCTGTAGTAAGCAATAACCCAGTTTGCGTGAAGTGGTTTCACTGTGCTTAGCTTAACATCAACATACACATCGTGTGGTAATACTCCATTTTGCAGCTGCGCTGTTACTTGATTTGCGTACCACTCCTGATATTTGTTTCCCAGAAAACTTTTGGCTCCTTTATTTACTGATATATCTAGAGGTTGAAAGAAATCAGTATGTGTGTTTGGAACGAAAACATTAATGCAGTTGTTGTCTTTCAAAAATTTGATAACGGTTGGGGTGGTCTGTCCTTTAAACACATCAAAAATCAACAGGCTCTTTGCATTAGTTGGTAGCCCTAATTCTTTTTTCTTATTTTTAAGGTAAGGTAAGACGATGTTCTTCAAATGAGACATGACCAAGTCCTCGTTGGACCAATGGTTAACCGAGTGTGTAATGTCAAATCCTGTAGGAAATGACACAACAGGGTGACATCTGTTGGTGGTTCCAGCATATATCAACTGTATCGGCAAGAAGGATCCGTCAAGGGTTACTGTAAATGTTCCTGTAATCTGACGTTTGTCATCTAAATTTGAAATCGGCACTGTTTTAGAGTTTTGTTCACAAAAGGTTACCTTAGATGCTGATGTATATCCAAGAGGGGTTTGATCAAAATTAATTATCAGGCTCTTATCAATTTGGTGCTCAAAAACTATTTCTGCAATTTTACGCTTCCAAGTAAAACACAATTCTTCATACAACGATGGATTCATAGCTCGTTTAGCAGTTGTTCCTCTCCTGCGCACATAGTTCATAGATTTTAGAAGATTTCTTGCCCATTTTATTGATAATGCGATTGACCCACCATTCTTCGCCATTTTTTCTGGACATTTGCTTTCTAGTACCCCATTTCCAACAGCAATACAAACTTTGCGTGAAATTGCACATCCACCTAATCTCAAATTTTCAAGAATTAATTTAACTTCACATGTCAACATTTCATTAAGCATAGGTGGTCTTCCTGGTCGAAAAAAAGGTACGTTTAAACTATTGTTATTTTGTTGATACGTAGCCTTCCAATTACGGACAGTTTCTCTCTTGAATTCACAATCGGGATAAATCTTTTTTGCATAAACTAACGCAGCCTTTACACCATGCTGAAAAGCGTAAAATCCTACATCCTTTTTTACTTTTTCTGAATGTTTTCGATAGGTTTTAGGAATGTCTAAGTTTTCACATAATTTATTTAACTCTCTAGCGGCGTTTATTTGGGTACTCGAACTTTCACCGGATTGATTCAATGCCTTTCCATGCAAATTTTCTCCCTTACCAGTTCCAAAATATTTTCGAATGTCCATCTTCTTTGAAAAGAATAATAAAAAGAAAGTTTTATTCATTAGTTTAAATTTTTGCTTGTGTGCGATCGAATGCATGTTTTGCGTTTTCATTAAAGGCTCTGTTTACACCAGCTTTGCTATTCATTCAGCGTTGCAGTCCATGAGACTGCGACAAAATTGGGATCATGTGCCGTTAGGGTGGTACATGACTCATAAACGGTCTTTTTAAGAACGAAACAATAATAATTAGGCCTAATTACTATTGTTTCGTTCTTAAAAAGACCGTTTATGAGTCACCACCCTAACGGCACATGATCCCAAAATTGATGTTATGTGATACGTGCCTTGTTCTAGACATTGCTATGTGCTGTATTCCAGACAAAATTGATGTTATGTGATACGTGCCTTATTCTAGACATTGCTATGTGCTGTATTCCAGACAAAATTGATGTTATGTGATACGTGCCTTGTTCTAGACATTGCTATGTGCTGTATTCCAGACATCACTAAACAAGTGCATTTTTATCCAAAATTTCTTTTTTATTAAACTGGTGTAGACTACGTACACGACACAAGAATGGAACAATTCAACGTAGAAGTGGGAAGTCGTGGATACCATGTTTTCCGTGGCTTCACATGGAATAACATTGAAGTAAATCAACCAGTCGAAGTATACCAAGAAAATAACCCTGCATCAAAGGCTGAGGACCCGTACGCTTGTAGAGTAACAATAAAAAGAATGGATAGAATTGGACCAGTTACAGTAGGGCATATTCCCCGAGAGATATCTCGCTATGCGTACTATTTCCTACACGAAGGAGGTGTTGTCAAAGGCTTTGTAGTTAGTACCCAACCGTCGATTTCGCCGATCCCAGCTGGGGGATTGGAAGTTCCCCTAAAATTAACATTCCAGCATAAAAACGGTAAAATTATTGAAAAAATGAAAACATTTGTACTAAAACAGTTGTCTCGCCTGCAAGACACTTTTACAATAGATAATATCACTGATGATGGAGAAAGCGAGAGTGAAGATGAAGAAATCATACTCGAAGATGATGAAAGAGCGACTGACTTTGAAGTAGAGAAAACTGCGTACCATAGCGAAGTTAGTACAAAAACTGAACCAGAAGAAAAAGCTGTTATGAACACTATTATTATTGATTAAAGCTGAGAATAACAAACGATTAAAGCGTGTAAATTTTACTATTTTTATGCAACGAGAAAAACTTATGTTTGCTTGAATTTGAAACGCATTGTTGCTTCCAGTCTAAAACGATTCTTGAATATAAAATTAAATTTTATCAAAAGTGGCCAATTTCTTATCCTTGTGGCCAAATTTCGGCCCTAATTGGCCAAATCCAAAATTTGGTCGTGGCCAATTAAGGGCCGGCCAATTAAGGGCCGGCCAATAATTAGGGCCGGCCAAATAAGGGCCGCTAAGGTAGTAGAACTTGTTTCTACCCTATTACCTCGGTTAAGGGCGCCCCTCACTTAAGAGCGCAGTGCGCCCTTAAACGGAGCAGCGCGCATGCCCCCTTAACCCGTCCAAAACATGAAAAACATCACGAAACTATCAAAAACCAAAATCAAGTATTTTTAGTTAATTCTCTTGAAATAATCTTCAATTATACATTCAATTTTTTTTACAACAAAGTACGGCCCTTTTAGGCGGTATTTGCATGGCACTTCAAGGCCATTCCCACGTTTGTTCTGTCTTTTTCCCGTCACTTCACAACTAATGATCCCACAACATAATGCAGCGGTACAATATTTGGAAATATCACGAGGAATATGCCCAACTACTTCGTCGCTTTTCGTAACTTTAATGGCATATTTGTCGTGCGGATTTTGTGGTTCCATTGCTGTCGCCAACTTTTCACCCAAGATAGGAGTCCAGATATCTTTATAAACATGGTGTCCAGTTATGTAACTTTCAAATTCAAAAACGTACGGAGTACAAACATTTGTTCTTGCCATGATCTCAGTTTTGACTAGCCGAAGGTAAGACACGATTTAACACGATTTAACGTTTCACAAAACTAATTATTAAAGTAGTTATTATCTTTTAAGTTTCTCTAGTTATTATCTTTCAAGCAATCGAATTTTTAGCATTCGAATTGGAGTTCGATTTAACATAGCAATAATACCGCGATGATTAATAAAAAGTAAATGGCATTTTAAATTTGAGTTGCAAAAATGAGAAGCTATACTCTTTTATTTAAAAAGCGAGTTTTGACTCGTTTAGAAGAGAATGGTAACAACATATCAAAGACTGCAAACGAATTCGATATTAACAGGAAGAATTTGCAAAGATGGGTTCACCAAAAAGACGTTATATTTAAAGCTTTTAAGAATAGAGCGGTAGGTCAAACTTTTTACTATTAAAATAATTTAGAATTTCCCACATTTTAAGATCATGTATGCAAACCCTAGCAGACAATAATACGATATAATTATATTCTTATAGATACGCACAGACCAAAGACGAAAGATTAAGTTTGGAAAATCCGCTTATCCTTTGTTGGACGAGGCTATACTTGCATTCATCGAAAGTCAGCGTAAAGAACGAATCACTGTTACTGAAAAGAAGATCCGCAGAAAAGCTAAATTATTATTTCCAGAACTCTATCCTAATATGCAACATGAATTTAAAGCGTCAAGGGGCTGGTTTATGAGAATGTGTCGCAGAAATGGTTTAGTTCATCGGCGAGTGACAAGTGTGGGTCAGAAAATACCCAAAAATGCTGTAGAGATTGCTGAGCGCTTCCTTGAGGAAATGCAGAACATAGGTGAATTTTCCAATCTAGCAAACATGGACGAAACTCCGTGTTACTTTGACATTCCTCGATCTTCTACTATCGACAAAAAAGGGGTACAAACGGTTAAAGTCAAGACCACAGGTGCAGAGCGTCTTCGTTTCACTGTTGCTTTAACGGCAGGAGTAAAGAATACAGGAAATGGATTTGTTCCCTTTCGTCTTCCTCCACTAATAATATTTAAAAATTTGGTGAAGGCTCCTCCAGGTAAATACCCCCCAGGAATGCAAGTGCTTGGTTCAAAGGGTGGAACAATGAAATGTTCTATGATGAAAGAAACTTACGTGGAGCGCATCTGGAAAAGAAGACCAGGTGGATTTTTTAACACAGGTAAATCAATTCTCATCATGGATTCTGCTAAAGCTCATCTTGGTGATGAAGTTGAACAAGCATTTCGAGATGCGAACAGTGATATAAAGATTATCCACGGAGGTATGACACCATTATTGCAGTTTCTTGATACGCACGTAAATAAGCCATTTAAAGATATTTTAAAAGATCGTTGGGAAGAGTGGATTGAAAACGGGGAGGCGGAATATACAGAACAGGGCAACCGAAAACGTGCATCATACCAACTTGTGGCTGAATGGGCCGAAGAAGCATGGAAAAAGATTGCCTCTGACGACCTTATCCTCAAAGGGTTTCGTGAATGTGGATATATTGAATACAACGGAAGCAATTCAAATTTACATTCGAGACTTCAAAACACAATAAAAACACGTAAGGTTCCTGAAGAGGTGATACAAGAAGTGAACGAATATTTAAACGAGATGGTTGCATCACAACTGGAAGAGGAGCAGGAGGAGATTACCGATGAGTCAACAGACGCGGATGGTGGGAACGAGACCGGCGAGACACAAGAAGACAGTGAAGAAGAAGAAGAGGTACATGTAGAAAGCGATGACGAGGAGGTCAATGTAATTGATATTTAAGTGAAAATACCTGTACTTCTTAACACATTTTGTTTTTTAACCTTGAAAAGTAAGGCGACGGAAAAGGGCGCATGCGCCCTTTTCCGTCGTTTTTCTTTCTTGAAAAATTCCCGAAATTTTAATTGTCCTTATTAAGGGCGCAGCGCCCTTAACCGAGGTAATAGGGTATTCAGATATTTCTAAAAAATTATTTCCATTGTTCAACTTTGCATAGGTATCTTCAACACGTGAGAAGTATCATAAATAATCTTCAGTTTTTTATGGCGCGCCGAAAGGAGCTTTATTGCTATCTATTTTATTTTAAACTTTTGTTTGATTATAATACTATCAATCAGCATTATAAGACTATCTTGATGAATTATAATACTATTTTGATGATTATAAAACTACGGAAAAGGAATATTTAATGCGTAACATGTTTATAACACTAAGTATGTTAAATATAAGACTTTCGTTATGATTATAATACTACATGAACAAATATAAGTATGTTTGTTTATAAGACTTAGGTCTTTACTTTATTAGGTCACGTGAATAGACCTGTTTGTGAACTTGACTACCCAAACATGTTCGTTCCAGAAGGGACGGTGGTTGTGCTCTCAAAGAAGGCGCGAAATCGTAAAAGAAAACAAATATGGCAGATTCTTGCAACCTAGATAGTCTAGAAGACTTCATTAAAGATATTGAGCAACTGTTCAACGATTGTAAGAACTGTTTAGGTTTAAATGATGAACATGTTTCACTGCGTATGGACGAATTGGAGTCAGCACAGCACATAACTTCGTGTTACATCGATGTACTGAGAGGGACAGTTCAAAATGAAATTATTGAAAAGTTGGAGAATATTTTAAGCATCATGGAGCAGTATCGATGTAATTTTGAAAATAAAGTCAATTTTAGTAAAATAAAAAAACAGTGCACCACTTCCAAAAAGATTGAGTTGTCTCAGAGTGACAGGGCTGGTCGGCCGAAAATGATTATTTCTGAAGAACAAGTTTCTGCACTACGATCACTTGGAATGAAATGGAACAAAATAGCAAATTTGTTAGGGGTTAGTGTGCACACTTTACGAAGGAGGCGTAAAGAAGATTTTATTAAAGATCTTTGTTACCACGAGATGCCAGACTCTCAGTTAGATAACTTAATTCGAAATGTATTGACAGAGCAGCCTTGTTTAGGAGAGCGAATGTTGATTGGGAAGCTTTTATCTATGGGCTTCCAGATACAAAGAAACCGTATTAGGGAAAGCATGAAAAGGATTTATCCGGAAAGATCAAATCGCTTCAAGAGGAGAAAAATCTTCCGTAGAGCATATAGTGTCCCCTGTTCCAACGCATTATGGTAAAAATGTAATTTCAGATCTAATTTGTGTGTAAAAATCTGTTCTGTTTTACGTGAGTTGTGAGAAATATCTTCTGGTTGTGCTTTTTTCATTTAAATATCTGAATCTAGCCTTCAGATAATTAACATCAAATCCTTTTTTAGGCATGTGGATGGTAACCACAAATTAATACGTTGGCGTCTGGTTATTCATGGTGGTATTGATGGATATTCTCGTTTGATAGTGATGCTTCATTGCTCAAATAACAGGGCGGAAACTGTTCTTGCACTGTTTGAAGAGGCTATTCAGACATACCGCATTCCATTACGCCTACGTACTGATCATGGAACTGAAAATGTTGCAATTGCCAGGTTTATGTTAGAACACCATGGTTTGGCGGAAAATCCAGTTATCACTGGTAAATCTGTTCACAATCAACGAATCGAGAGACTATGGGTAGATGTATTTATTTATGTGACTCAACAATATCGAAATATATTTTACTTTTTGGAAGAACAGTATGAAGTCAATCCAGACAATGACATGCATATGTTTGCCTTACATTTTATATTCATTCCACGTATCAATCGCTCATTGAGGGAATTCTGTAGCACTTGGAATCATCATCCCTTGAGGACCGAAGGTAATCAAACCCCAATTGCTGTATGGACAGAGGGCTTTTATGCGCATACTGGATACTCAAACACTCAAGATTTGTTAAAGATGACAAAAACAGACGCTCTGTATGGTGTGGATTTTGATGGCCCAACCCCTGAATTTCAGACAAACAATAATATTGTTGTTCCTGACATAGAATTAGAATTGGATGATGACCAGCACGAGTACATTCGTGCCAATTTCGATCCGCTCGAAAATGACGGCAATTATGGCATAAATCTATTTTGTGCATTGTTAGAATATCTTCAGGTTATATCAGAGCAATGATGTACTGTACTGTAAATTTCCTGTTCTTGTTTCTCTATTTGTAAAATGTTTTTACAAACATTTGAAAGATAAAAAACAAAAATACAAAACGGTGTCCTATCTTAGCAATTGATATAATATAATCAATCGATATCTACTTATCCAAGTGAAAAACGAAAAGAAAGAGGCCAACTAAATAATGAGTGTACAAATATTTGCGAGAAATTTTCGCCAAATGCGAAAATTTGTACACTATAAGTATGCTGTCATAATCGGTAAATCGCAAGCGTCAGCAACCAAATGAACAAAAAAAAACCCCGTAGAAATACCGAAAATTCGCACATCGAAATATGAAAAGTGCATTTTCTGTATGTCCACAAAAGGTTTTGCATTACATTTTTATGAACTATAGAACATAATAAAATAAGCTACAACGTGCACAGCATTCAAACTCGACCAAAGAAAGGTGATTCTGTTATCGCCCTGTCCATGTCGTCTGCCATGATATCTAACGAGTTAATATGAGAAGGTAAAGTTATCACTAGGGCGCACGTAGAGGATACAGGCAAACAGTGACAGCCTGGAGGACAGTTAAATTTGAACTGGACGGACATTTTTTTCTCGAATCCTAAAACAGGTATGTTCCAACTGCCAGTGATGAATTGACAAACATCGGCGAGATTATGTTGTGACGTTTCTAAAATGCAAAAATCAACATGTACAGGTAACGCTTCTTCATACCCCCATCTCATGTAAACAGCCTCTTACTATAACACAAATGAAAAAATGAAGTAAAAAGCACTAACTATCATAATATAGCTTTTCCAAGTAGTCACAAAAATACTTGAATATGTTTTCTTCGATTGTTAAATTGTTAGATCCTTCATCGGAGAACACAGGATCTAACTGATCGTAAAATCTCTCTAAAGATAACCCGCCCGGTGGCGAAACAA
The DNA here is from genome assembly GCA_039566895.2 of Turritopsis rubra. Lineage (NCBI taxonomy): Eukaryota > Metazoa > Cnidaria > Hydrozoa > Anthoathecata > Oceaniidae > Turritopsis > Turritopsis rubra. Next base: position 251,564 of record CM077623.1, read on the forward strand.
AACATTCTTTAAATCCTATGGGATTCTGTCGGACTGCTTCTAACAGTCCATTGACGTTCAAGCCATCAGCTAACTGATGTAAAGCTGAGAGCCTTGGCTCCACAACCATTTTGCAGTAAATCAACCTACACAAAATGAAACAAAAACAATGAAAAGTTACAGAGCGATGTTTAATTTGCATTACTTTATAAGGACCTGGCCATAACGTGGAAAGAACAGCCGTTGAAAATATTAGAATGTTTCAGTTAAAAATGCCGTCGTGAATTAATCATTCCGTATTTCGGTATCAAAATCATGTGGGCAAAATGTTCATAGTAAAAGATAATTTTATGAGGAAGTTTGTTTTGTAAGAAGTGAATGTGCCTCTACCAATTAATTGATGAATGTGTGAAAAACAACATGTCAAAAATCAAATAAGTTGTAAAGTAAAGCTTACTTCAAAATACCATCCCTTGAATCTAAACTTTCATTGCTGGGAAGACCTCTATATCCGATCTTTGCCAAAAACTCAAATGATTCATCCAGGGTCAACGCGTTCTGGAAGCTTTCATCTGAATCAGCATTTGCTAACTGTTAATAAACAATAGAAAACAACAAATAATATGCTAGCACTATGGTTATGCTTAATCACAATAGTAACCAAGTTATACATAAATTTAGATTCACATTACTTGCTTCAATGTTGGTTCCTCCAGAAAATCTTTTGGAACATCTAACTTCATAGGGTCAACACTGCCACTGTTGCTAACTACTAGATAACTCCAGTCATTCAAGATGTTTGGCATTGGACCGTCCTGCAACAAAGACCTTGCCATTAATTGCCCAGCATAATAGAAATCTTTTCTATTAACCAACATTAAGCTTTCTACAGGAGCACCATTTTCAAATAGGCTGGTCAACATTTGTTTGAGACATTCTAAAATAAAGAAAACAAAGACAACTGTCAACAATATTGTAATACAATAAAGACATCCCTTCAGTTCAATAGTAGCATCATAGTAGTAATTGTGGGTCCCTGTAAGATCCTGTAAGATAGTATAATAAAAGCGAAAAAATTTTTTTGGTCTTTCTTACATATATACAGGAATAAGCCTCCTCTGAATATTTCAAACAACAAATGTTAATGTTGTTTAATTTATTCCAGCAACATTAAACAGTAATTTTCTCGTTACCAAAACTCAATAAAAATCAAGACTCGACAATTTAGAATTTCCATATACAACAATAACTTTACAAAACTAAAATTAAGGAGACTTTAGAACCTTTCTGGCTGGACGAGAATAATACAAAATGTTCATTCAGTAATGGTCAGTCTGTTGCTTCCAACTGTCATACATCAGTATAAGATCTGTAGAAGACAATACAAAAAGAGAAACAAAAAAATACATTCATAAAAATGGTTGTAACATTACAAAACATTATAGCTGCATCTGGTCTTTATCAGAATTATTGAGAAAAGTGTCATCCTAATGATTCTTAGCCAGTACAATTTTGGAGAATTACACACAGAGTGAACAATATAAAGAAACCAATACAGAAAAGGATAAATGAAATCAGCTCAAACTCACCAGTGAAAAATTCCCTTTTTACTCCTCCTGTATCAATAGCTGTTTCCTTAAGAAAGGTGACAATAATATTGTTGTCTGGGCATGTCCACTGTTTTTTACAATGGGCAAGAAAATCAGCCCAAGCATAGTGTCTTCGACACTTCAGCATCTCTTTATTTTTGGACTTTTGAATCTCTCCAAGTTCTTCAAAAATACGATTTCTTTCTAAGATATAATCTGTGTCCGGTTGAGATGGTTGTTCTTCTTGGTATACAATTGTACTATCCCCATCATCTGTGTCTGAGTCATACAATATGAAATCAAACTTTTCTTCAGCACATGTTCTTGCATGCTCATTTATGAGATTAGATGGGAAAAGTTGAAAACACACTGGACATGATATTTTCGATCTGGGTGTAAAATATTTTTTGATGTTCGATTCCTTGATCGAAGAACATGAGGACGTTGAAGGTTTTTTAATCATTTGTGACTCTTCTGATTCTATGGAATTTAAGATTGTAGTTGGCTTCTCTTCTACTATATTCACAATGCTGTTATCCATAATATCACTGTCACTGTTTGGGTCAGTTTTCAGTCTTGAAATGAAGGGACTTAGCTCTAACATCTTATCATCATCACCACTGCTATAATCACTACCATCATTTTGTGGATTAGTAGAAAAGTATTTCTTGCTCCTAATATATACAGGACCTTGTTATGTGTTTCATGGTTTTATAATCCCATTCTTGGTTGCTAGGGCACACTAAAGAATCTTCCACAGCTTTAAGATACGTAAAATCCAAATTGCTGAATTTTGGAAAAGCTTCACGTACAGTAACACGTACAAGATCACCATCCATATCACTTGAAAATTTTATAGCCGATGCAACTAAGCCATTGTTATAATAAAACGCTCTATCAGATTTCCTTGGTACATATGTGACTTCAGGATCATTAATCAAAATAACATCTTTTAATGTTTCTGTAACTTTAGCTTTTCTTTCCTTTCCACGGGTACTAGCCGATTTCCTCTTTTTTTGAGGTGGACCCCAAAGATCTGTGGCTGTTAAATATTGTAGCTTTTTCGTGCCTTTTTTAAAGACAGTCTCAGACCCATCATTATTGTTGCTACTACTACAAGAAGTACTTCTTCTGCTAGTGTTGCCTACTTCTCCCTCCTCTTCACTACCACCCTTTTACTATTACCACTAGGGTAAAGCCGTTTCAGTGTTTTGTTCACCGTATTACTATCATCAATAGGCATTCTTTTTGCAGCTCTCACCAAATTGGTTAAAGAAGCGATTAGCTCCTTCTCTGCCATCTTGTTTTTCACGAGGTGAATGCAGCCAGAGCTTTTCACTCAAAGCAAACGCATAGATTTTGTTAATCGAGTCAAACCTAATCTAGACCTTCAGACTGAAGTTTTGTAAAACAACAACGCGATAGTATAATATCCAATAAGTTAGTTTTAGAAAATCACAAAAAAGCTTAAGGACAATGACAATACTATCATAATTGTTTTTTTAGTATAAAATTTTGTTCTTTCCATTATAATCGCTGCTCTTAATAATAAATTCGATTTAAAAGTATTATAATTAGTCACCTGTAGTATTAAATTTGCTTTCATTAGTATCATAATCGATACGATAGTAATAAAGCCCCTTTTGGCGCGCCATAGTTTTTACTTTGACACTGTTTTGTTACATTGTACTATTATTAACACTTTTACAATAGATTTAGTTCAGAATACACATTAATAAATTTTATCCAATACTTCAAGACCTATGACCTCAACCCATCGAGACATAAACGTATGCAATAGTATTTTTCTAAAGAGTGTGTCTAACGGACTAACGCTACCTTTTAACTTTTTGTCTCTTGTTTTGGTTATTTTTTCATTTAAAAGGCAGACGTAACAAGCCAAAATTAACATTAAGCATGGGAACTATACAAATTCTGAATGTGACCTATTTTTCGAACAGTCTGGTGATGAATTAGCTAGGAAACCTGTCTATTTCTTTCTCTCTCTAAACCACGGTGATTTTTAACTAGAAATTTATGAGAGAGAAATCTCTCTTTCCCTCAAATCATATCAGCTAATAAAAATAGGGAAAGGAAAGAGTTAGAGTCGGGTTTCCTAGCTATTAATGAATAAGATATCGAGTGCAATGAGACATATGACTGAATTGTTATAATAAGACATACAACCGAGGTTGTATGTCCCGTGACACTTGAAATAATACCGGCGTTGACGTTCAGATTCACTGCGAAGAAAAATTTCAAACAGCTTTTTGTTGACGTCTTCACGAAAATGGCGACCGGCTGACAAGATCGGCAGTGTTTCAACTTTTTTTCCGACGGTGATTACTGATTTCACAATGCGCATCTGCAGATCATTAAAGCATATAGTTCGTTAACCGCGAACTGGAAACCGCTTATTTTGAAATGGAAACGACAATTTTGAGGTTACTCAAAATTTCTTTCTAAAATTCTTTCTTGCCGCTGCAGGAGAAAGGCTGTGAAATTTAGAAAATACACGCGAAATGTTATCTGTGTTATAAGTGTTCTAGTTGTCCTTCGTAATGTGTACTACTTTTCTGGTATGCCCAACCGCGCTGACCTTCAGTCCCCAGGGCCTCTTGTTCATTTTTGGTCACCCCCTCCATTTTCTCTCTTCTTAATTTTTACTTTTTAACCATCTTCTAACATTTTAATCATTTAACAAACATAATGATAATCTTATCATAATGAACATAACTCTAGCTTTTAACTGGAGTCACTATGAGACTGATCATTGTTTCTTACCATGTTGGTCCAGTAGATGATTTTCAAATATTTTTATCAGGTTCATTACATGATCAGACCAGTGTAAACTTGAAATCAAACAAACTTTATACAAAACAATGCTAATATCTATTGAACAAGGAGCATTTAAATTAACAACCAAGATGAAGATCATTAATATTGTATGTTGAAACATTCAGTAATTATTAAGAAAAGAACAAAAATATTTATAAACACTTGGAAAGATTTTAACTTTCATGTTCTTCCATTTTAACTTAATATTTTACTGTGTCGTTTCCTGGATATGTCAGAATCAACATATCCTTTTGATGACTCCATTCATGTATGATTTGGTTTATGAAAATTTGTAATCTCGATTCATTCACATTCCATAAGATTTCTAGAAAAACCCATTAATCATCGAAGTGTTGCACCCCGAAAAAAACCCGAAAAAGTGAATTCCAGCACCTTCCAGACCCACAGCTGATATAACAATTTTTTTTGCGTCGATCCACTCCGCAAACAATTTTAGTTGCTTTCGACATTCTATTTAGACCTGCGTCCGCCCTGAAGATATTGGTATGACGGAATTAAAATGTATACAATAATTCTTTCCTCAATTCGGGTAACTTTCGGACGCCTTATATTCCAGCACTCTTTAGTTTTCGTGCCCACGTTCGTTCACTTTCCAGTGCAAGGCGGACATTTAGAAATGCGCATGCGCCAAATGCATCATGAAGAAATTCAACGGGAATGTGTTTTCCTGGCTTCGCACCAGCCTTAGAGTCTTGGCCCAAATGGGGGAAAACATTCTTATCACTTCGGTATATTGGGATATTCTTGAGCACTAGATGAGGATTACACTGAAGTGAAAAGTGTTACAATTTTCTGACGAGAACTACGTTTTTCGCGGGAAAGTGCCTGTACACCTTGTCACCAAAAAAGCTTCAACTTTTGAGATCAAATTGAGCCTTCGAGAGTAAGCCAGCCAGCCAGCCAGCCAGCGAATCCGCATTCTCAATGTCTGACTTGAAACGAACAACAAAACAAATCAAATTCAGGGAAACGGAAGCATTAGGTGTTGGGTAAAAATTCAATTTAAATAAAGAGAACATCAAGGCAGAGAATCATGTGATAAGGGGCACATCAAATCTCCCAGACAACTTAAGATGCGAAATAGTAGCCTTCAGATCGATTAATATCCATACTAACATTTTCATCACCATAAAGAAGTAAAGATACCTTACGTTCATTCGTGAGACCTGATGTATCCCCCTATACCGCAAGAATTCTGTCAAGGAGGGTATTTCTGAGATCTGAATAAAAAAGACAGAGTAAGGGGAAATGGGAAGTTGACTCAATTTCAGGAAGCCCACAATTGCACATCAGATTAAATGTATCGGCAAAAGGGAGGGCGCTTATTCAAGAAATACAGTAAGCGGTATTGTGAAATATTGTGAAATGCATCAATACTGGTTCGAATCCAGTAGCGGATTATTTTCAAATTTTGCTTTTGCGTAAATGCATGCACTCATGACTTTAATCAGCTTTAGTGTAACTTACAATTACTTTCTCGTAACATTCTGCAAAAAAATTAAAATAATCTCTCAACGGATTTGAACCACCAAGTTCTCGAAAAGGAATTCAACACCTTAAACCACTCGGCCATGCAGAACTGCTTAAAAATAATAAATCATTCAGTCAGACTACACAACTTTAAATAATACACGAAAACATTTTCTGAACATTTCCTTTTATACTTTACTTCGCCGAAACATACATAGATACAATTAGTTGTCAGCATCATCAACATTTACATGCGATTGTAATAGTTGTTAGAACATGCAAACTGAACGTTCTCTACTCTATTTGTACAATATCAAAAAAGTCATGTTATATAACATATAACATAACATGTTGCTTACAAGTATCTTCTATTATTCTAAATCCAGGGAGAATAATGGCAAAAATATTATTGAAAACGAGGCGGAGAGGCCAGAATACGGTGTTAAAAGAGAAAGTCGGGACATTAATGTTTTCGATACCTTCCTTAGGCGTATCGATTCATTTTTTAGATAAGCAAAACAGCAAAACTCCTGCTTTTTGGAGGAGAAACCCTCTAGGGTCAAGTGAATAACGAAACCCTAGAGGGTTTTTTGTTTTACCTGCAGCAGCAGACTGCCACAGGAGCCAAACGCGGCGAGCGTACAGTTGATGTCTTATCCTGAGCTCTATTGTATAAGACATCAACTTACTCACCGCTTCAATTTATATTTTACAAGCTTTCGCAGCTATACCCAACTCATCTACATATTTGATTCTACTTGTGGCGTGTGTGCAGGAATATTTTTTTTTAATCGCATCTTAACTTTTCTTTCATAATTTTTTAAAAAGTTGTTTCTTTCTTATTCTGTCTTTCCTGAGTGGCTTCGTTTACGATTATTCAACAGAACATTAAACATGATTCAGGGAATTTCCACCGTAACAACATGCTCAGTAAGTGGCTCCGAACACGGCATAGCACATCTTCATTGACCACTGAAGGGATCTCTGACTGTGCCAGAACATAGACATTATATTATACTTACACTATAATACATAATATCAAAATATCCGGATTGCTCATCAAAATTTTTATAAAACAAAAATTCATTAAAATTTAAAAAACTAAAAAATCTTAGTCTGGAATTGTATTTGATCCACTAGCTTTTATTCTGCTGCAGGAAATTCAATTTAGAAAGAAAAGAAAAAGCCAGTGACACAGTTTAATGTAAACATTGCGCAATGACCACAAGGGGGAAACGGGAAACTTTAAAAGAAATGAGCGTGAAACACTGAATAAAATCTTGAAAAGAGAAATTATTTGATGCACAAACTTTAGAGATTCTTCCAAATTGATTCGTGAAAATATATCCAGGGGAAATGTATAAACAATTACACTTGTCTAAAAGGTGTAGAAATAAAGATTTTGGCATGACGGAATTAAAATATATACATTATTTCTTTCCTCAATTTCGGACGCCTTATATTTCAGCACTCTTTAGCTTTCGTGCCTTAAGAAAATAGCGATCCTTTTTACGCCCGCAAAAACGGAATAATTTTCGAACACATCCTATGAACGCTATTTTTTGGTTGATTGGTTGTTATGATGGAATAATTTCAACACATATTTTTGTGAATACATTTATTACAACTTTTCAAATAAAACAGAAACCATTAAAACTTTCCGCACATGAACGAAATTAGGTCCTATTCCAATTTACATCCAGTTATCTTTCCAAAAATTTAAGATTTAAAGTAGGCAGCAAGAACGTCCCCTTCTTTTCGCATTTTCGCATTTCCGCAAATTCTTTTCGGTCATCAACGTATCAGGGTGATCGGGGCCCAGTGCCGATTCTCGTGATTTCAACACTGCCATGTACATTTCGATAGCCTCGTCGAATTTCCCTTTCGAGTCCAACGAACTTGCTATGTTGTGCTTCGTGGTCAACGTATCAGGGTGATCGGGGCCCAGTGCCGATTCTCGTGATTTCAACACTGCCATGTACATTTCGATAGCCTCGTCGAATTTCCCTTTTTCCATTAAGGAGAATGCTATGTTGTGCTTCGTGGTCAACGTATCAGGGTGATCGGGGCCCAGTGCCGATTCGAGTGATTTCAACACTGCCATGTACATTTCGATAGCCTCGTCGAATTTCCCTTTTTCCATTAAGGAGAATGCTATGTTGTGCTTCGTGGTCAACGTATCAGGGTGATCGGGGCCCAGTGCCGATTCTCGTGATTTCAACACTGCCATGTACATTTCGATAGCCTCGTCGAATTTCCCTTTCGAGTCCAACGAACTTGCTATGTTGTGCTTCGTGGTCAACGTTGATGGGTGATCGGGGCCCAGTGCCGATTCTTTTGATTTCAACACTGCCATGTACATTTCGATAGCCTCGTCGAATTTCCCTTTTTTCATTAAGGAGAATGCTATGTTGTGCTTCGTGGTCAACGTATCAGGGTGATCGGGGCCCAGTGCCGATTCTCGTGATTTCAACACTGCCATGTACATTTCGATAGCCTCGTCGAATTTCCCTTTTTTCATTAAGGAGAATGCTATGCTGTGCTTCGTGGTCAACGTATCAGGGTGATCGGGGCCCAGTGCCGATTCTCGTGATTTCAACACTGCCATGTACATTTCGATAGCCTCGTCGAATTTCCCTTTTTCCATTAAGGAGAATGCTATGTTGTGCTTCGTGGTCAACGTATCAGGGTGATCGGGGCCCAGTGCCGATTCTCGTGATTTCAACACTGCCATGTACATTTCGATAGCCTCGTCGAATTTCCCTTTTTTCATTAAGGAGAATGCTATGCTGTGCTTCGTGGTCAACGTATCAGGGTGATCGGGGCCCAGTGCCGATTCGAGTGATTTCAACACTGCCATGTACATTTCGATAGCCTCGTCGAATTTCCCTTTCGAGGCCAACGAACATGCTATGTTGTGCTTCGTGGTCAACGTATCAGGGTGATCGGGGCCCAGTGCCGATTCGAGTGATTTCAACACTGCCATGTACATTTCGATAGCCTCGTCGAATTTCCCTTTCGAGTTCAACGAACATGCTAGGTTGTGCTTCGTGGTCAACGTTGATGGGTGATCGGGGCCCAGTGCCGATTCTCGTGATTTCAACACTGCCATGTACATTTCGATAGCCTCGTCGAATTTCCCTTTTTTCATTAAGGAGAATGCTATGGTGTGCTTCGTGGTCAACGTATCAGGGTGATCGGGGCCCAGTGCCGATTCTCGTGATTTCAACACTGCCATGTACATTTCGATAGCCTCGTCGAATTTCCCTTTTTTCATTAACGAAGTTGCTATGTTGTGCTTCGTGGACAACGTATCAGGGTGATCGGGGCCCAGTGCCGATTCGAGTGATTTCAACACTGCCATGTACATTTCGATAGCCTCGTCGAATTTCCCTTTCGAGTCCAACGAACTTGCTATGTTGTGCTTCGTGGTCAACGTATCAGGGTGATCGGGGCCCAGTGCCGATTCGAGTGATTTCAACACTGCCATGTTCATTTCGATAGCCTCGTCGTATTTTCCATTCCTTTCTAACAGCATAGCTTCGATATTTGTCAAACGGTGTGATTCATTCGGTAATATTCTCTTGCACTGCTTTATGAAGTTCATCGCTGACTTGAGTTTTCCACCGTTTACTGCGGCATCTGCTGCACACTGTACGACCTTGTAAATTAAATTTGATGTTTGGAGCTTGGAACTAACTTTATCTATTGATGAGAAAATATGTTGCAACCACATGTCTCCAAAAGTTTGGTGATCCTTCTTATCAATCGTGTCTATCAAGTTTTCACACATACGAAATAAGTCATTTGTAAGTGATACTTGTTCGTTATCGGTTAACCTGTCTCTTATAACTTGTTGTACCAGATTGTGTATATTTATGACGAAGCTTTTATTCCCATTTGCCAGTTGAGTTGTTAAATCAATCAGAGAATACTTCCTGAGGTTATACAAGGACTCTTTTAGTTGAAGTTCTTCGACACCCTCCAAATGTGCAAGAAGTTCTTCAGCGATACATTTGCCATCCATCAAGGAAAACATCCGTATTAGTCTTATTGCAAGTGTGTCGGTACGTATATCATCGAAAGCCATTTCCCATGTCGTCAACACTGTTTTTGTATTTTTATTCGTGTCGTCTTGACCTACACTCGACCACAATTGGTTAAACTTGGCCTCGTGATTCTTCAAGAATACACTAATGCTGATCCTTCTGGTTTTAATATAAGAGCAAGCCAATTGAAACGCTATAGGTAACGAGCTAAGAGCGTTGATCAAATTTTCACAATCGGTAGAGTTTATATCGTCGCCAAGTTCTTTTTCAAAAAACTCCACTCCTTCATGTAATTCCAACGGCTGCAATTCAAGTTGCTCACTGTTTATTCTAGAATATTGGGATTGTGTGGTGATAATTATTTTAATGTTACTGGATAGCGTTGTTGGCATGTAATCATTTAAAATGTTTATTTTATCGGCGTTATCAAATATCATTAAACATTTTTTTGTGTATAAGAAATTGTATACTTGTACAATCAACACCTCCATCTTAATAGTTTCATTTGCAGATATCAGACCAATATAATTTGCGAACCCTTCGAAAACATTTTCCAGACTCCTTTCTGATTCGGCGTTGAGGAATATGATGTTATTATCATACAGTTTCGCATGTTGATGACAATACATTCTGACCAACTCGGATTTGCCCACCCCTGACAATCCTTTTATCACGACAGCATCATTACCTTGCAATGCTGAGTGTAATTGACCGAGTTGGTACGTTCTCCCGACGAAATTTGAGATTGGTTTTCTTAAACCGAATTTCGCATCGCCGACATCATTATAGATGATGCGATTCTTTAAGATGCTCCATTCCTCTTCCGCCATTCCCATGTGTTTAAACCAGGTTTCAAATCTCCTTGTATCCCACTGGTATGTTTTATCTGGTATAAACTTTCCATGGTGAGCGACTAAATTTCTCAGCTTAGTGCATTCATCCACCAGAGCCATTTCCCAATTATCTAAGTTGCATAAATTTCTAAGCAATATAGTGATAATGGTTATATCGAAAGTGTCCGAATCTGTTTCCCGATTTGCTGGGAACATTAGCTTCCACTGGTCTTCTCTTATCACTTTCTTATTTTTCAACTTCAACAGGACTGCCTTGTGAGATTCCAGCTTCTTGTACAACCGTTTTTTTTCTTTTGGTAATATTGTATGCATAAAATCTCGAAGCTTATTGGTGGATTCCCTTTCATAATCCGTCAATTTGAAATGTCTTTTATCGTCGATGGAGGGTACTGACCTGCAAAATGAAATTATAAGAATAAGGTGAATATAAAAACCATTTTCCATAAATATATAAAACAGGAATGTCAGCAACGCAAAAAGGGAACGCCGCAATTTGATGGTTAAAATTGTTAAAAATTATGCAGCGTTTAAATAATAGTACATTAAATGACTTCTATCGTTGTTAATCTAATGTCATTATTTTATGTTACAGAATTTCAAAAGAAAAACAGTCATCATAGTTGTTCAGAGTGCCTTATTACAGTTCGGGAAAGCTTAGGCGTAATTGAAAAAACTCCCTTCAAAGGTCAGTGCAAGCACTTTTTAACAAATTCAAATATTAGAATAAGAAAACTTACGATAGTGAAGTGGGAACTTGGACATTAGAAGCCATATCTTTTAACGGTTGAAAGACGCCGAGAAACTGTTGTTGTTGTTGTTGATTGTTTTGTTGTTGATTCAGCAAATCAAATACTGCTTCTAAGATTCTGAAAAAGAAATAAAGATAAAGAAATATATTTAAAAATTCAGTACGTATCTATTAATATGTAATTATTTTAGAATATCTAAAAAAAAACAAGCATACTATGCACCTTATAACTACAAATATAAAGTTCAGCTTAAAGCCCAGGAATTCAATTTGGAGGTACAATTATTAAAATAAGAAATATTACCTAATGGCAGTGGCAAGCTGGTAATTGGCACTATATTGACCTCTAAGGAGCTGTTGTTGTTGCAGAAATAGAGTAAATCAACTATTGCTTTTGGATTTATGTTCCTAAAAAGTGAAATACATAACTACATAAAATATGGAGATGAATGCTTAGGCATAACTTATGATCAAATCCTTCAGTTAAACGATTTCTGGAAAAAGAACTGTAAAAAACCTGTTAAATCCCAGTGCCATAATATATTAGCTACAAGTGGCAGCATTATTGGAAAAGTTCAGGTGCAGGGCTTTTAATTGGAGACTAGCAGCCAAGGTGGCGTCGCTCGCCGCCCATGTAAACTTTCAGTGTGGGTTCTCCAAGATCAGAAAAAAATAAAATTTTAGAAAATTATTTGAAAGTACTGCCAGCTTATAGAACTCGAAATGCTGATCAAGAAAATGTATACGATCATATGTCTACGACGAACCGTTACAGAGATATACTTGATCAATGATTTTAATGACGTCACAGGGTCCCTTCCCTAAATTTTGCCCAAATCTTTTTGTCACCCCATCGCCAATGTCGCGGATCACAAAAAACGTCAGTTATTCCTATTGGTTCTCGAGATAATTTTCCCTAAATCTCGCGTTCGATTTGGGTCGCAATGCATCGGTTTCATATTGACGTAATTTAGTGATGTAATTTGTGTGATCTTACGTTGCTGACTCCCCGATCTCTCTCACTACACGCGTCTACCATTTTGCGTGACAGACAAACAAACAGACAAACAAAGAATCGGGTATTAATATATAGGATAAAATTAATAAAATAAGAAACCTTACCTAATGGAAGTGGGAAGCTGGTAATTGGCTCTATCTTCTATTGGTAAAAAGACGATTACTGCCAAATATTGACCTTTAAGGAGCTGTTGTTGTTGCAAAGATTGAGTAAATCAAAGTTGCTTTTCGATTTGTGTTTCTAAAAAGAAAGAATTCGTAACTACATGAAAAAAAAGAGACGGCTGCTTAGGCATAACTTATGATCAAATCCTTCAGTTAAACGATTTCCGCGAACAGAACTGTAAAAAACCTGTTAACTCTTTCTGTCATTAAATACTTCCTCCATTGGTAGCAATATTGGAAAAGTACAGTTGAGGCACAGGGCTTTTAATTTTAGATAAAATTAATAAAAGAAGAAACCTTACCTAGCGGAAGTGGGAAGCTGGCAATTGGCACTATCTTTTAATGGCAAAAAGTGGTTAATAATGCTGAATATCGACCTTTAGGGAGCTGTTTGTGGTAGAGATTGAGTAAACCAACTATTGCTTTCGGATTTATGTTCCTAAAAAGTGAAATACGTATCTACATAAAATATAGAGATGGATGCTTTGGCATATCTTATGATCAAATCGTTCAGTTAAACGATTTCCGCAAACAGAACTGTAAAAAACCTGTTAACTCTTTGTGTCATCATATACTTACTTTTTTGGTAGCAAATTGGAAAAGTACAGTTGAAGGCAGAGGGCTTTTAATTTTAGATAAAATTAATAAAATAAGAAACCTTACCTAATGGAAGTGGAAAGTGGGCAATTGGCTCTATCTTCTATTGGCAAAAAGACGATTTCTGCCAAATATTGATCTTTAAGGAGCTGTTGTTGTTGCAAAGATTGGGTAAATCAACTATTGCTTTTGGATTTATGTTCCTAAAAAGTGAAATTCGTAACTACATAAAATATGGAGATGGATGCTTAGGCATAACTTATGATCAAATCCTCCAGTTAAACGATTTCCGCAAACAGAACTGTAAAAAACCTGTTAACTCTTTCTGTCATTAGATACTTCCCCCATTGGTAGCAATATTGGAAAAGTACAGCTGAAGGCACAGGGCTTTCAATTTGAGATAAAATTAATAAAATAAGAAACCTTACCTAGCGGGAGTGGGAAGATAGCAATTGGCACTATCTTTCAATGGCAAAAAGTGGTTAATAATGCTGAATATCGACCTTTAGGGAGCTGTTTGTGCTAGAGATTGAGTAAACCAACTATTGCTTTTGGATTTATGTTCCTAAAAAGTGAAATTCGTAACTACATAAAATATGGAGATGGATGCTTAGGCATAACTTATGATCAAATCCTTCAGTTAAACGATTTCCGCAAACAGAACTGTAAAAAACCTGTTAACTCTTTCTGTCATTATATACTTCCTCCATTGGCAGCAATATTGGAAATGTACATTTGAAGGCACAGGGCTTTTAATTTGAGATAAAATTAATAAAATAAGAAACCTTACCTAGCGGAAGTGGGAAACTGGTAATTGGCGCTATCTTTTAATGGCAAAAAGTGGTTAATAATGCTGAATATCGACCTTTAGATAGCTGTTTGTGGTAGAGATTGAGTAAACCAACTGTTGCTTTTCGATTTGTGTTTCTAAAAACAAGAATACGTAACTACATAAAATATAAAGATGGCTGCTTAGGCATAACTTATGATCAAATCCATACAATTAAACAATTTCTGGAAACAGAAGCATAAAAAACCTGTTAAATCTTTGTGTCATTATAAACTTGCTACCAGTGGGAGCATTATTGGAAAAGTTCAGCTAACGGCGCAGGGCTTATAATTGGAGATAAAATTCATAAAATAAGAAACCCTACCTAATGGAAGTGGGAAGAGGACAATTGGCTCTATCTTCTATTGGCGAAAAAACGATTACTGCCAAATATTGATCTTTATGGAGCTGTTGTTGTTGCAGAGATTGGGTAAATCAACTATTGCTTTTGGATTTATGTTCCTAAAAAGTGAAATTTGTAACTACATAAAATATGGAGATGGATGCTTAGGCATAACTTATGATCAAATCCTCCAGTTAAATGATTTCCGCAAACAGAACTGTAAAAAACCTGTTAACTCTTTCTGTCATTATATACTTCCTCCATTGGTAGCAATATTGGAAAAGTACAGCTGAAGGCACAGGGCTTTCAATTTGAGATAAAATTAATAAAATAAGAAACCTTACCTAGCGGGAGTGGGAAGATAACAATTGGCACTATCTTTCAATGGCAAAAAGTGGTTAATAATGCTGAATATCGACCTTTAGGGAGCTGTTTGTGGTAGAGATTGAGTAAACCAACTATTGCTTTTGGATTTATGTTCCTAAAAAGTGAAATTCGTAACTACATAAAATATGGAGATGGCTGCTTAGGCATTAGGCAACTTATGATCAAATCCTTCAGTTAAACGATTTCCGCAAACAGAACTGTAAAAAACCTGTTAACTCTTTTTGTCATTAAATACTTCCTCCATTGCTAGCAATATTGGAAAAGTACAGTTGAAGGCACAGGGCTTTTAATTTTAGATAAAATTAATAAAATAAGAAACCTTACCTAGTGGAAGTGGGAAGCTGGTAATTGGCGCTATCTTTTAATGGCAAAAAGTGGTTAATAATGCTGAATATCGACCTTTAGATAGCTGTTTGTGGTAGAGATTGAGTAAACCAACTGTTGCTTTTCGATTTGTGTTTCTAAAAACAAGAATACGTAACTACATAAAATATAAAGATGGCTGCTTAGGCATAACTTATGATCAAATCCATACAATTAAACAATTTCTGGAAACAGAAGCATAAAAAACCTGTTAAATCTTTGTGTCATTATAAACTTGCTACCAGCGGGAGCATTATTGGAAAAGTTCAGCTAACGGCGCAGGGCTTATAATTGGAGATAAAATTAATAAAATAAGAAACCCTACCTAATGGAAGTGGGAAGAGGACAATTGGCTCTATCTTCTATTGGCGAAAAAACGATTACTGCCAAATATTGATCTTTATGGAGCTGTTGTTGTTGCAGAGATTGGGTAAATCAACTATTGCTTTTGGATTTATGTTCCTAAAAAGTGAAATTTGTAACTACATAAAATATGGAGATGGATGCTTAGGCATAACTTATGATCAAATCCTCCAGTTAAATGATTTCCGCAAACAGAACTGTAAAAAACCTGTTAACTCTTTCTGTCATTATATACTTCCTCCATTGGTAGCAATATTGGAAAAGTACAGCTGAAGGCACAGGGCTTTCAATTTGAGATAAAATTAATAAAATAAGAAACCTTACCTAGCGGGAGTGGGAAGATAACAATTGGCACTATCTTTCAATGGCAAAAAGTGGTTAATAATGCTGAATATCGACCTTTAGGGAGCTGTTTGCGGTAGAGATTGAGTAAACCAACTATTGCTTTTGGATTTATGTTCCTAAAAAGTGAAATTCGTAACTACATAAAATATGGAGATGGCTGCTTAGGCATTAGGCAACTTATGATCAAATCCTTCAGTTAAACGATTTCCGCAAACAGAACTGTAAAAAACCTGTTAACTCTTTTTGTCATTAAATACTTCCTCCATTGCTAGCAATATTGGAAAAGTACAGTTGAAGGCACAGGGCTTTTAATTTTAGATAAAATTAATAAAATAAGAAACCTTACCTAGTGGAAGTGGGAAGCTGGTAATTGGCGCTATCTTTTAATGGCAAAAAGTGGTTAATAATGCTGAATATCGACCTTTAGATAGCTGTTTGTGGTAGAGATTGAGTAAACCAACTGTTGCTTTTCGATTTGTGTTTCTAAAAACAAGAATACGTAACTACATAAAATATAAAGATGGCTGCTTAGGCATAACTTATGATCAAATCCATACAATTAAACAATTTCTGGAAACAGAAGCATAAAAAACCTGTTAAATCTTTGTGTCATTATAAACTTGCTACCAGCGGGAGCATTATTGGAAAAGTTCAGCTAACGGCGCAGGGCTTATAATTGGAGATAAAATTAATAAAATAAGAAATCCTACCTAATGGAAGTGGGAAGAGGACAATTGGCTCTATCTTCTATTGGCGAAAAAACGATTACTGCCAAATATTGATCTTTATGGAGCTGTTGTTGTTGCAGAGATTGGGTAAATCAACTATTGCTTTTGGATTTATGTTCCTAAAAAGTGAAATTTGTAACTACATAAAATATGGAGATGGATGCTTAGGCATAACTTATGATCAAATCCTCCAGTTAAATGATTTCCGCAAACAGAACTGTAAAAGACCTGTTAACTCTTTCTGTCATTATATACTTCCTCCATTGGTAGCAATATTGGAAAAGTACAGCTGAAGGCACAGGGCTTTCAATTTGAGATAAAATTAATAAAATAAGAAACCTTACCTAGCGGGAGTGGGAAGATAGCAATTGGCACTATCTTTCAATGGCAAAAAGTGGTTAATAATGCTGAATATCGACCTTCAGGGAGCTGTTTGTGGTAGAGATTGAGTAAACCAGCTGTTGCTTTTCGATTTGTGTTTCTAAAAAGAAAGAATACGTAACTACATAAAATAGAGATGGCTGCTTAGGCATAACTTATGATCAAATCCTTATAGTTAAACAATTTCCGCAAACAGAACGGTAAAAAAGCTGTTAAATCTTAGTGTGATTATATACTGGATACCATTGGTAGCAATATTGGAAAAGTTCAGCTAAAATTAATAAAATAAGAGAAAATGAGAAATTAATTAAATAAGAAAGCTTACCTAACGTAAGTGGGAAGCTGGCAATTGGCACTATCTTCTATTAGCGAAAAGACGATTACTGCCAAATATTGGACCTTTAAAGGATTGGTTCGGTAAAAATGGCCTATTTAATATCAAAGTTTTTTTATAAAAAATGAAATCAGCTTATTTTGATTACTCAAAAATTAAATTTTCTTTTTTGAGAATCTTTTCCATTGTTTACAGAAAGCCTCTTGTTTTTAAACTGATTTAATATTCGTGACGTCACTTCGGCAGACAGCTATCTAACAAGATAAATTTTCAAACACAAAGGAGAGAGGAGAGGTAATGAAATGTATATTTATAAAGTGAATATTTTTTTTATGAGAAGTTCTATCGTTTACAATTTTTTGAATCAAAATGCTCTGGTGTATAGCAGTTAATTGTAATAGTAACACTTTTATGGGAAACAGAGTCAAAAACAACAGCTTTTATGGACTGCCTAAAGATGAAAATTTCAAGAAAAGATGGTTGCAAAACATAAAAAGGGAAAATTTACCAAAAGATAAGAAGTTATGCCATTTAGATTTAGATGAAGATAGTTTCGAACGAGATTTAAAGGTAATAAAATTGTTCTATGTTTTCTTCTACGTTTTATCTTTACTTCAATAAGGTTTCTCAGTTTGATTTCAGGGTTCATTATGATTATTGATAGACTTTTTATTTTTTCGATTCTTTGATTTGTTTTTTTAGAACGAACTCCTTAGGTTGCCACCACGACGCTTGCTGAAGGCTGAAGCTGTAAGAATAAACAACCACAAAAGCAAAAATCGAGTTAATCAAGGATAAAAGCAAGGGCGAAACGTCAACTTTGTGAAGATGCTGTTCAACACCATGAGTTGGTTGAAAGTTTCGATTTCGAATGCAACACTAAGGAAACACAAACAGACGCTGAAATCACACCTCTCAAGGTCGACAATTTGTACCAATTTCATCTTCAGACTCAGAAACAGAGGACAAAGATGAGAGTGGTGTAAGCGATGATGAATATAATGAAGAAAATAAGAGTGATCAGGAATACCCTCAAGACATATCTATAACACCATCAAAAGCTGCTTTAATTGTTTATTGGACTTCGTTGCTAGTTTTATTAAAACGTTGTCTTTCTCCTTCTTGCATCTTAACGACGATCATCACAAACATAGCTTACAAAGGATCACAATTAGTTGTCAAAATGAAGTGTCCAGAAGGGCATAAAACGACATGGAAATTGCAACCGAATTGCAACCATTATTCCATTGGAAATCTTACCAGTGCAGCTTCTGTTCTTTTTAGTGCAAACACTTATAAGAGACTTGCTAATTTTTTTGACTTGGCCGGTATTCAGTGGCTATCAAAGACAAGTTATTATACCATTTAAAAACATTATCTATTTGGCGTGGTCAACAGGAACTACAACGCGGGATCAAATGAAATTTATGACGACATGAAAAAGCACGGTGTTTACGACTTGAGTGGTGATGGGAGATGCGATAGTCCTGGCCACAATGCAAAATATCTAACCTATTCATTTATGGATAAAATCACTAACAGGATTTTTGCATTTTTGTTGACTTAAGTCACAGAGACTGGTAATTCGAATAGGATGGAGAAATTTGGTTTTAAGAAGTTATTGTCAAAAATTAAAGGCGAAGAAATAATACCCACCCAAATCACCACCGATCACCATACAGGAATCCGGAAGCATCTGCGTGAAGAACCTGATATTGACCGTCAATTTGATGTATGGCATTTCGCAAAGAACATAAAGAAAAGATCAACTGCAGCAACCAAAAATGCATCCTGCAAAATTATCGCAAAGTGGATCAAATCTATTGGGAACCATTTCTGGTGGTGTTGTGCTACCTGTGAAGGTCATAAGAAATTCAAAAAGTGCATACATCCACGGTTAACAAAAAAGGAGACAAAGGCCAAAGAATGGATTTTGCCGAATACCGAGGCCTTTGAAGTTTTGCAGAGTATCGTTTTGGATCATAAAATATTGAACGATTTAACTTATGTTACGAAATTTGTCATACTGGGGTTTTGGAAGTTTACCACTCACTTTATAACAAATGGGCACCAAAACGACAACACTTTTCATATGCAGGAATGCTAGCACGCAGTCAACTCGCTGTTATGGATTTTAACCAAGGCAGTAAATTAAAGCAGGCTAAGACAAAAGATGGAGTAGATCAATACAATGTGTTGTCATCAAAGATTACAAATAATTGGACCGCAAAACCCATCAAAGAGGGAAAAGATCGTACCTATTTGCACAATATGGTCCGTGAAACAATCCAGCTAGCTCGTGACAAGAAGACTCTACCACTACTTGTTATCCCAGCTATTCCAAAAAATATTGCCTCAACACCGAAGCGAGACAAAATGGAAGCGATCAAAAACCAAAAATCAAGATTTGGGGATTTGAAATGACACTTTTTCTTATTTACTTATTTTTTTCATACATCATTTTTTTACATTACTTGTATCTTAACACTATAGCAATTAATCTTTATGTCCGTCAGAGTATAACGTATATTGTCCGTAAGGTTTGGGATATGTATTTCTTATTTTCCAGAGAACGCATGAAGGGATAACTCTTCTATTTCCTTTCCCCAAACTTTTGAAAATCCACTATACAAATTGTTTATAAGAAGCATATTTCAACAAACGCTTCATGCATTGATTTTCCTAATAGTCCCCTCTTGAAACATGCAGTCCTGTTAAAACATTTTTTAACACTGATTCATTCAAACAAAGTGTTGCAAATTCAGGTAAAGTAACAAAACAATTAATTTCCTCAGTGTCAAATTTAGAATTTAATGCAGCTACTTCTTGGCAACACAAACAATCGATTTCCCTCTTCTCTTCCTTACATTTGTGGCACCATTCAAGATTTCCAATTCTGATAGTTAAAGCATCTTCGGAATAACAAGATTCTGAAGAAGCTGATTCATCCAATGAGCTTGTACTTGAAACTTCTTTTTCAGGTTGATACATATATGGATGAAAAGTTTTCATTTTTTCGATCATTTCGTCTATATCTTTTCGACTTAAACCTTCTTCACCTTCCGAATCTGCTTCATTACCACTGCTTAGATATTCACTACTTGTATAAATACTGCTCTCAAAATCAGATTGCATTTTAAAAACTTTCTAAATAAAATTTTGACTCGATTCGTATGTATGTTTCAACTTTTAATCTTTTAACAACTAAAACTACTTTCAAGTTTTCACATCTGCCGAAGTGACTTAAGCAAAAAGGTTCGCTTAAGAAGCCATACAAAAGAGAGCAAGTTCTGAACGTTATGAATAATATATTATGTTAAATGTATATATCATTAGGTTTGTTTTTTGAAGGAGCAATCTTTTTAAAAAATCATTTTTTAACCGAACCAATCCTTTAAGGAGCTGTTGTTGTTGCAGAGATTGAGTAAATCAACTATTGCCTGTTCAACTGAAGGCACAGGGCTTCTTATTGGAGATAAAATTAATAAACTAAGAAACCTTACCTAATGGAAGTGGGAAGCTGGCAATTGGCACTATCTTTTAATGGCAAAAAGTGGTTAATAATGCTGAATATCGACCTTTAGGGAGCTGTTGTTGTGGTAGAGATTGAGTAAACCAACTGTTGCTTTTCGATTTGTGTTTCTAAAAAGTGAAATACATGAAATGAAGCGATGGCTGCTTCGCATGACTAATAATCAAATTCATACAATTAAACAATTTCTAGAAACAGAACTGTAAAAAAGCTATGAAATCTTTGTATCATTTTATACTTGATACGATTGGTAGCGTCATTGAAAAAGTTCAGATGAAGGCGGAGGGCATCTAATTGGAGATTAAACTAATAGAAGAGCCTTCCGCTTGAAGGTCAGTGCAAACTTAAACTTTGTTCATACATAATTTGAAATTGGATAAACCTTCACGATGAAGACAATTTTTGTGGCAACATAAATTTGCACTGCTTTCATAGACAATTTTTTCCCTTATGCCCTTTACGGGGAACTTTTAATAACACCCCGGGGATTGTGTTACTAATTTGAAAACATTTTCTATCTAATTATCTACATAATGTTTAATCATCATCACCATACTCGCTTTAGCATCCCTTTCTATTGTTTCTTGGCAATGCCGCATCAACAGCTGGGTTTTTTTAAAAAAAAAGAATGATAAAATGCATAAGAAACTGCTTGGCATGGGTTTTCCTAATTTTAAATTAACCTGAATATTAGTGCTGGACATCTGAAATTGTCCGGTGTAAAAAGAGTATTTGTCCGACAAAAGAACCTAATCAATGGACATACTTGTCTGGCGAGGAATATCACGTAGTGCAATGTAAATAAAATACCAAAGGCAATCAGTATCTATGTTTGGGGTTCACAGGTTAAATCATCCCATACTTCACTGTTCTTTTTGCTTCGTATATATATATACAGAGAAAACAGTGATGATGTTAATGTCTGGATCAGGTTTACAGTTCTACCGGCAGACATCTTGTCAAAAAAACTAATCTTCAGGCCAGCCAGGCTTTCAAATCCGACTTTGTTATCCGTGAATCCGTTTGCATTCTCGTTTATGAGAATATGTGAATCTACCGATTATATTCGGATTCGTGTTCACAAAAATTTGTGAATCTTCCGAATCGAAGTGACATCGAACGGTTAAATGGGAAACAACAAGAAAAAAAATTAAACGGAATGCCAAGTATCTTTAGAAACAATACTTCTTTTGAATTAAAACTACTCTTGACTAATGTTTTGTTCAGGAGATTGGAACATCGATTTATTTTCAAAACGTATTAAAATAGAATCAGTTTTACAATAGGGATTACAATTCTATTTTTATTTTGACCCTATTTTATTTTGGGTATAATAAGGATGCTCCCTGAAAAGTTTGGCATGATTCATTATCACTATCGTATTATTTTTGTCAGAACTGTATCTAAAATTGGCTAATTAATATTTCCCCGGCAAAAGAACTAATGTTTACGAAATATTGTTTGAATATCGTGCAGTTAAAAAACGACTTTTCTATAAAAGGAGAAAATATTTTAATTAACACACCTGTTACACGGCACGTGTAGAAGAATGAATCAAAAAACATTTCGAAATGTCTAATCCACTTTAAAAAGTTTTTATGCGGCAGATGCAGAAGAATGAATTAAAAAAAGATGAATAATGAGAAGATAACTTTTACAACATGTGCACATTTTGTTTGATCTATTAAAAGAAGCATTCTTCTTAATTCCCCCTGAAACTAAAACCCAGTGAGAATTTCATTGATCAACCAGATGTTTGTGTATCAAAATATGTAATGAGAGCATGCACAGTGTAGTGTCTTCATGCGCTCCCTTCCTTTCATTTTCGTGATATCATTACACGTCAACATCGCTTTCCAGCACAGTTGTTATTCCAGAAAAACAAAATGGCAGTTTAAAATCACAGTATTCTTGATACTAGTAGTAGTTAAAACAACATTTTATTTCATGCTTCTATTCTCAACACACGTTAATATTGAAGCAATTAATCAATGAAAAAATTTGAAAAACATTTAAAATGAAAGCTTACAGCAATTTAAATTTAAATTTGAAATATCGCTTCATAATTGGGGGTAGATTCAAGATGAGTCTGAAACCTCTTTAAACAAATCCAAACACCAAAAACACAACCAAAATGAAGTTGTTGGTTTTTATGGTATCTACTGTGTTATTATACTGTTCCCTGTTTCATCTCTAAATTGTTTTGAAAATTTCGCATTACAGAAAAATAATAATATGGGGTGAACATGGACATATCCTCCCATTCCTTTTCTCCTACATTTATTTAATCTTCAAAGGAAAGAAATGTTTTTATTACTAATGTTGTTTTGGTATTGTATTTCATATCTTTCATCCTTTTGAATGTGAATAAGGTTTCCTTTTTCATTTATTGGATACTTAAGTTGTTGGGAGGAGGATTGGTGAAACGGTGCAGCTCATCTCCGCTGTGGTTGAAGACCTGGTTTCTCAACACTGTTTATTGCATCTAGATCTTTTCAATCCTTCTCTTCATCGTAGATACTTTACAGGTCGACGGTACTTAATTTATTTGTATCATTTTTATTCTCTGAAGATAATCATTTCAGTTCATATAAAAGCTGCTATCAATACTGTACTCTCCATATACTGTACACTATATACTGTACAGTATATCTTTGGTACGAATTGGTTTCCGTTTCATGGATGATCGCCATAAGTGTATTAGATGGTGTCAACAGTATGGTTTGCTTACTATTCAGATGATTTGTCCTACATGCAATCGTCAGTTTAGAGAGCAAAATTTAGATCGTCCTGTTGATTGAGTTACTTGGCATTGTCCAGTTAAGGCACACAAGATAAGAATAAGTATAAGGCACGGGAGCTATTTTGAAAAGTCCCATTTACAGCTTTGGCAAATTCTTGGTTGGGAGCGAAAATAGTGTAGTAGATTGGAATCAGTTTTGGAGGGATATAGCTGTTACGTATTTCCTGAATAATCCTGTCTTTCCTGAATAGGTGGTCCTGGTCATGTTGTAGAAATCGACGAGTCATTCTTTTTCTTGAAGAAAATATAATTGCGGGAGGATCGTGCCATAGCAGTGGATTTTTGGTGGACATGACCCTCAAACAAAGGAGGGCTTTTGGTCCCGGTTCCACATCAGAATGCTGCTACGCTGATGCCCATTATTATACAATGGATTAGACCAGGTACGGAAATATGGAAATATTATTTTTTCATTCTACTCTTTGTCTCCCTCCTCCCTCCTTATAAATAATTTGTCTCTCTCGCAGCATCAACCTCCTCATACCCAGGCCTTTTCTCCTTTTGATATGAGGACGACGATTCGAATAGTTGTCTCAGTATTTCAACATTCCTTGAGCATTAAAATAAACTTGTTAATGAGAACTAGGTCTTCGCATTGCGATTTATCTTCCAACATGCGGGCGTGACGAATGATGATGTTGATCACATACATATACATTTTACAAATCTTTCAAGGCTAACTTCTGTTCTGTTTTTGATTTTGAGATCCAAGTTCTTATTAATCAGCATGAAATTCTGTATCAGAATCATCAATAATATTAGATGGGTACGAAAGTTTAATAGCGCCGGTGAAACTTACCTTAAAGTATGCAAATTCCTAAGATTAAGAGTTTTGATGCATGCCTTGTACAGATTGATGCATGAATCAATTATGTAGTCAGAGAGGCGTAGCTAGAGCTCAGTCAAAATTTGTGGAGGAGAGTTTAGTCATTTAAAATAGAAAAGGAAAGCGTGCAAGTAATCTTGCCTAAGCGATACTTACGACTAAAAAGAAAGATCATAACGTTGGACTCCTCCACTTTTTTTGACTGACCCTGAATACGCCTATGATGGTAGTATAGCTAGCTTATATAGCTATTATACGCATGCATACATACCTGAATTTAATCCATAACATAAAGTAAAGGCAGTATATATGAGACGCCTCTTTGCATGCTGGCAGTTTCTTCCTTAAATGACTGGCTCACTCCCATACTCAACCAAATCGCCACAAATACTAAAATGTACTGATTTCAAAAAAAATAAAAATACCAACCTTATTAATATACGGATGGCGGCAAAGAAGACCCTGGCGAACGCTACTTACTTAAATAAGGAATTTCGTTGGCTAAAAATATTACAACGACCACAGGAATTTTGGAGTAAAAAATTGTTCGAGTGAAAAATTTAGTTTGGTAAATTTCTGCAGAGCAGAGCTGATGATGAGACGAGCAGCAGAAGGATGAAAGAGGACGAAAGATAAAAGAAATTAGTAAGATGAAAACGAAGACAGAGAAAGATTTACTATTCTAATAACATTATTTTTAGCTATTATGGAATTTCATAATCTTCAAAAAGCACTGATATTAGAAATGACTTTTTGTTTGTTTGTTTTAAGGTCTTAGATGCAGCTTGCGAAAAGCTTAAGGCATAACAGTTCTAAGGCAGGTGAGACCCTGACCTCATAATGGTCTATCACGTATCCATTATTGGGATATCCCGGCTGTAACTTATACCTTAACCTGTTTTCTCCTCACTCTGTCCAGCTACCGCGAGGAAAGTTTTTTTGTCGGTTGTAATCCGGGAGTGTATATATATTTATAACACGTTTTTATTATAAGCACCGGTATTCCTATTAATATTTTTTTACCCGTAATTTTCTTTTGTTTAATGTTTTCTTTTTGAAAGCTTTTATTCAAATCTTACTTTACATTTTTATAAAAATATTTAAAATATTCATTGTTTTTCAAGTATATATCGAAAATTTTTAGTCCAAAGATTATGGTAATTAATGTTATTGTGTGTGCTAGACACCTTTGAATAAAAAGTTATCCTGGTATTATAACATTCATCTGCTGATAAGTTGCTGTGCTAATAAGGGAGCGGGAAAACAGGAAAATTGATATTTACTTAAACTTGATAACAATCAAAAGCCTCTTCTCACCAAAAGTAATATAATATACAATTTATTATACAACAATTGCCTTCAGCAGTATTTACATTATTCAATTTGTCTTAGGTTAATTGTTTACCATATTTTTTCCAGGTTTCAAAAGTCATTCTAATTATTGTTCAAGAATTTAAATTCTTCCATACACTTTAACGATTTGTTGTAAAATTCAAAAATGTAAAGGCTGCTACATTAATTCCCAAAAGTTTCGGCGGATAAAGATTCGGCGAAAAAACTTCGGCGAAAAAACTTTCGGACATATTTCTCGAAATTTCGGACAAAACGTTCAGTTAAAAAATTTTTTTTTCTCCTATAAAAAACTGTCAATCGAGGATATATAGCTTCAACGGCACATTCACGTCATAGACACTACTCCCACTATCGATTTGGTTGGTGACTTGTTGCGCGTACCAGCATTCGAATTTGCTCTTGAGAAACTCTTTAGCGCGACCTTTGACGTTTAGATCCAAAGGCTGAAAATGATCTGTCATATTATTAGGGACAAGTACGATCACGCAATCATTCTCCTCGATTAACTTGGTGACTTGTTCCGTGACTTGGCCTTTGAAGACATCAAAAATCAGCATCGCCTTTTGTTCTTCCGGTAATTTTAACTGAACCTTTCTTTTCTTGAGGTACGAAGACGATGAAGTTATTTGTATAGATTAGATTAAAACAATAATGAAAGAGATCGTTTTAATTTTATTTGGTTCTTTAAGGTTTTCGATATAAGTGACAGTTTTTGAAAAATAGAAAATTTGGAAACATTGACAGAAGCTATTTTGCACGTTATATAAAATTACTAAGGCGTCTTATGCACAAAAAACACCTTAAAATAGTTTTCATGCCAATTAAAGCTTGTAAAACGAAATTAGAAAAAAAAAATTTTTTCCAAACGTTTCGGCGTTATAAACTTTCGGACAAGGCGGAAAAAATGATATTTTCGGCGTTACAAACTTTCGAACACTTCTTCATCCGAAAGTTTGTCACGCCGAAACTTTTGGGGATTAATGTATGCAAACATAAAACACATCTAATTCCATAGGCGGATTAATGTTTAGGGAAAAATTGATGAAGTTCAATCACAGCATTAAATTTCTGCTAAGTTGCACATTTTTCATTTCGACTTGAAATTACTTGAGTTCTCAAGATATTTTGCCTTAAACTTTTAAACCGCCTCTGAAATCTACTAATAATATTTTATTTTTGGAGCAATATCTTCTATCACTTTAAAAATTCTAGTGCTCAGTGTCTCATCCCAAATATTATATATCATTAGAATATCCTTCTCTGAGTTAGTGTATTCATATTTATTTACAATGTTTTCAATGTTTGAATCCGTCAACTGACAATTAGGTACGAGCACATTATCAGATGTAGGCAAACTTATTGCCAAGTCAATTAAGTCAGTTTTCAATCTTTCTTTTTCATCTTTGTTAATTGAATATTGCACTTCGGTATGCGAATCTTCTTTGATTTCTGGGTCACGTGCCCTATTGTCGCAATTTCCAATTTTCTTGTTTTGTTGATTCTGCATGAAATTCAGCAAATAAACAGGAACTAGGGTCAACACATCACCAACATAATAGTCTTTTATTATTGTTTTAAACAGGTTAAATGCATATGCACAGTACTTCAATTTTAAATAAACCACAGTCGTGGGAATTTTTTCTCTTTCCTTGTTTAACTTTATTGCTAACGGTCTTAAAATTTCATCAAAGCTGGTAATGCCATAATTGTTTGACAGTCTTCTTTTTACCAAAAAATGTACATTCTTTTACTTTCAGGTTCGTCTTGATGTTTTTTATCATGAGCTTGGATGCTGTACCAGTTAATGTTAAGATAACTGCATCTGGAAAGATAGTTCGCAAGTCAACCAAAGCTTTGAAGTCTGTCCGAAATTCTTCTCCCCTAAAAAGAAAAAATTAATCAACAGTTCACTTGTAACATCTATTTTTTACGTACCCTATTACCTCGGTTAAGGGCGCCCCTCACTTAAGAGCGCAGTGCGCCCTTAAACGGAGCAGCGCGCATGCGCCCTTAACCCGTCCAAAACATGAAAAACATCACGAAACTATCAAAAACCAAAATCAAGTATTTTTAGTTAATTCTCTTGAAATAATCTTCAATTATACATTCAATTTTTTTTACAACAAAGTACGGCCCTTTTAGGCGGTATTTGCATGGCACTTCAAGGCCATTCCCACGTTTGTTCTGTCTTTTTCCCGTCACTTCACAACTAATGATCCCACAACATAATGCAGCGGTACAATATTTGGAAATATCACGAGGAATATGCCCAACTACTTCGTCGCTTTTCGTAACTTTAATGGCATATTTGTCGTGCGGATTTTGTGGTTCCATTGCTGTCGCCAACTTTTCACCCAAGATAGGAGTCCAGATATCTTTATAAACTTGGTGTCCAGTTATGTAACTTTCAAATTCAAAAACGTACGGAGTACAAACATTTGTTCTTGCCATGATCTCAGTTTTGACTAGCCGAAGGTAAGACACGATTTAACACGATTTAACGTTTCACAAAACTAATTATTAAAGTAGTTATTATCTTTTAAGTTTCTCTAGTTATTATCTTTCAAGCAATCGAATTTTTAGCATTCGAATTGGAGTTCGATTTAACATAGCAATAATACCGCGATGATTAATAAAAAGTAAATGGCATTTTAAATTTGAGTTGCAAAAATGAGAAGCTATACTCTTTTATTTAAAAAGCGAGTTTTGACTCGTTTAGAAGAGAATGGTAACAACATATCAAAGACTGCAAACGAATTCGATATTAACAGGAAGAATTTGCAAAGATGGGTTCACCAAAAAGACGTTATATTTAAAGCTTTTAAGAATAGAGCGGTAGGTCAAACTTTTTACTATTAAAATAATTTAGAATTTCCCACATTTTAAGATCATGTATGCAAACCCTAGCAGACAATAATACGATATAATTATATTCTTATAGATACGCACAGACCAAAGACGAAAGATTAAGTTTGGAAAATCCGCTTATCCTTTGTTGGACGAGGCTATACTTGCATTCATCGAAAGTCAGCGTAAAGAACGAATCACTGTTACTGAAAAGAAGATCCGCAGAAAAGCTAAATTATTATTTCCAGAACTCTATCCTAATATGCAACATGAATTTAAAGCGTCAAGGGGCTGGTTTATGAGAATGTGTCGCAGAAATGGTTTAGTTCATCGGCGAGTGACAAGTGTGGGTCAGAAAATACCCAAAAATGCTGTAGAGATTGCTGAGCGCTTCCTTGAGGAAATGCAGAACATAGGTGAATTTTCCAATCTAGCAAACATGGACGAAACTCCGTGTTACTTTGACATTCCTCGATCTTCTACTATCAACAAAAAAGGGGTACAAACGGTTAAAGTCAAGACCACAGGTGCAGAGCGTCTTCGTTTCACTGTTGCTTTAAATTTGGTGAAGGCTCCTCCAGGTAAATACCCCCCAGGAATGCAAGTGCTTGGTTCAAAGGGTGGAACAATGAAATGTTCTATGATGAAAGAAACTTACGTGGAGCGCATCTGGAAAAGAAGACCAGGTGGATTTTTTAACACAGGTAAATCAATTCTCATCATGGATTCTGCTAAAGCTCATCTTGGTGATGAAGTTGAACAAGCATTTCGAGATGCGAACAGTGATATAAAGATTATCCACGGAGGTATGACACCATTATTGCAGTTTCTTGATATGCACGTAAATAAGCCATTTAAAGATATTTTAAAAGATCGTTGGGAAGAGTGGATTGAAAACGGGGAGGCGGAATATACAGAACAGGGCAACCGAAAACGTGCATCATACCAACTTGTGGCTGAATGGGCCGAAGAAGCATGGAAAAAGATTGCCTCTGACGACCTTATCCTCAAAGGGTTTCGTGAATGTGGATATATTGAATACAACGGAAGCAATTCAAATTTACATTCGAGACTTCAAAACACAATAAAAACACGTGAGGTTCCTGAAGAGGTGATACAAGAAGTGAACGAATATTTAAACGAGATGGTTGCATCACAACTGGAAGAGGAGCAGGAGGAGATTACCGATGAGTCAACAGACGCGGATGGTGGGAACGAGACCGGCGAGACATAAGAAGACAGTGAAGAAGAAGAAGAGGTACATGTAGAAAGCGATGACGAGGAGGTCAATGTAATTGATATTTAAGTGAAAATACCTGTACTTCTTAACACATTTTGTTTTTTAACCTTGAAAAGTAAGGCGACGGAAAAAGGCGCATGCGCCCTTTTCCGTCGTTTTTCTTTCTTGAAAAATTCCCGAAATTTTAATTGTCCTTATTAAGGGCGCAGCGCCCTTAACCGAGGTAATAGGGTACTATTCGCCTCTCAACTTTTTCCGCCGCGACATCGTTAATTATTGCGCAATGTAGTCTACTGCGCATGTGGAGCAGCGGAAAAAGTCGCTCGCCGCTACATTTTCGCCTAGTGGAGATTCGGCTTAAGACTGACACAGTCGTCGGCAGTGAATGTTGTGATCAATTGCACCGTGACAAACGACAACGTTAAAATGTTCAATGACATCAACAGAACTAATTAACAATAGGCAGCAATCTTTGATATCATATCAAACGGCGTTGTCTATCTGCCTCCCGATATGTTATTCTTGACGATGAAAAACATCCCGACGATGTAATAAAAAGAACCTTTCTTACAGTTGACATCGCAATAGTCACCAGGCTGCCGATTCTCTAGAATACAAATCAGCACATGCCGCGTCATTATT
This sequence comes from Turritopsis rubra, assembly GCA_039566895.2. Classification (NCBI taxonomy): domain Eukaryota; kingdom Metazoa; phylum Cnidaria; class Hydrozoa; order Anthoathecata; family Oceaniidae; genus Turritopsis; species Turritopsis rubra. The sequence goes on from CM077623.1 coordinate 282,207, forward strand.
AGCGATAATTTTTGTCGGTTTTGATTAGTTTTTTTTAATCTTGGATCAAAATGTATACAACCGAATGATAAATCTGTTTTAGAATAATGACAAGTATAAGAACATATATACTAAGGTACTGTGGTAATAGTATTTGTAGTAGTGATGGAACTCGCAGAATTTGCAGGGCTGGTAGTCCAGATGTCTGGAGTGGTTTTTCGGAGGCGACTGAGAAGGTCAGCCAGGATGTTGTCTTTCCCAGAAAGGTACTCGATAGCAAACCTTGGTTCGTTCGTCAATTGCTGGATTATGCGGTAACGGCGAGAGTGGGCTGAATTGTGGCCCAACGCAAGGTTGTTACACATAGTGACCAAAGCTTGATGATCTGTGTAGACGGTAACTAAGTTCCACGAGACTAGCATGCTGAGTTTTTCGTAAGCGAGTCTCACACATTCCAGTTCGCGATCCGTTGTACTACTGGCAGTCTTGTCCGAGTTAAAATGACAAGTGGCCATGTAACAGATCTTACCGTTTTGGACCGCAACTATCCCAGCAGCGGTTTGACTGGCGTCGCAGTAAACCTTGGTGGGGATATTAGGCTCCGGAATCTTTATGGCCTGTCGTTCGTTCAATTCGTTCAGTAAGGTCATTACCAAGTGCCAATCGTCACGGGTGAGTGTCGGATTGGGATGTGATTTCATGGTTTTGACGTGAATAGGAGCTATTTTATCCGTAAACTTATGGATATAGTTCCTATAGTAATTCAAAAGTCCCACGACCCGTTGTGCCGGGGTGTTTGGAGTTTTATCTGCCTCGTCCGGGTTGCCGGCGGCCATGAACGTTACTTGTAGTTTCATAAACAATTTTTGAAGGATGTCGTTTGTAACGCTCAGCCCAGCTGCCGATAAGTTATGGCCTAGAAAGGTTATGTTAGTGGCACCAAAGGTACATTTGTGTGGGGCGATTTCAATGCCGTTCATCCACAACCAATCCAATAGTTTGTTGGTGTGGATGTAACAATCAAGACCGGAGACCATTCTACCAGCAATATCGTCTTGGTAGTTGAGAAAGATTCCTGGTGGATAGAAACCCTTTTCGGCTCCTTCAATCAAGAGGCGTTGTATTGCTAGGTGGAATACTCCAGGTGAACCCCACCATCCTTGCGTTAGTCCAGTCATCCGATACATGCCTTTTGGCGTAAGGAATGACGTTATGTCCCTGCAGTCTTCTGTCAACTTCATGTTGTAGAAACCATGACGAAGATCGATGAGTACCCACCAATCTCCGACTCTCTTGAATTTCTGTATCGTAGCTTCCACGCCGGGAACGTAGTTCGCGTTTCCTACCGTGTTACGATTGACCTCCCTCATGTCGACGATAAAGCGATATTGAGGGGTACCGTCGGCTATCCGTTATCGCTATATCGATATATATATATATATATATATATCGTAGCTTCCACGTTATATCGCTATCCGTCGGTATCCGTTGGTTCTTCGGGCTCCATATTTTTCTCCGCTTCTTTCATCTCACGATTCCTTCTTTCTTGCTCTGTGGTTGCGTTCTTCATTACCTTCAATTGTTTGTCTAAGACTTTTCCTTTCAAAATACGGTTGTTTTCACGTTTATTCTTCAATCTTTCTATCTGGTCCGTGATTTTGGCCAACGCTTCACCCTGTGTTTTTGGGCGAGGTGCTGGTTTAGGAGGCCCAATTACCTTAGGGATTTTCTGTAACTTCGGTTCCTCCATGTTAGGCGTGAGGTGCTCTCCATGTTCACCTTTATGAGTTGCAACGATGGTGATGGCGGCGAATCGGCAGTTTTTGGGCATAATAACCGTTTCTTCATTGGTATTGATGACAAACACAGTTATCCCGTTTGTTGTACTGGTGGGATTGTCGTGTTCTTCATTGGTGACTTCTGTGCCAGCGAGGATTTGTATGCCAGCTTCGTGTGAACTGTTGATACCCGTGATAGACCCGACAAATCCCCAAGGTATGTCGGCGTCGATTCCAGTAGTGATGATGGTAATATCTCCGGGTTTTAGGGTGTTAGCCTTATCCGAAAACAATTCGTACCTGCCTGTTCCTTCGTTTGAAGGTTCGGGTAACCGGGCAGTGTTGGTTAACTTCTGGAAGTTAGTTGGTTCTACCATCGTTGGGATTTCTATTTGCAATTCTGCGACTTTTTCTCCTTTTCGTAATGTGGTCGCTTGTTCACCGTAGTTACTGATGAAGATGGATAGGTGATATCGTTTCTTACCCTTTCCTGCTGTCTTTTCTCCTTGGGGTTTAGTGCCAGTAATATCCAGACGACGTTGCCAAGTCGACCGGGCTGGTCGTATTTGGATAGGGTGACTACTTTTCAGAACGACGCTTACTTGTAGTTTGACCTCTCTCATTTCTCCTGGCGTAAAGGTTTCATCTTGTTGTAACGCCATTTGCCATCTCCGTCACTTTTCTGGTGTGGCATGATGAATTGTGGCGAAAGTGGCGAATGAGACGAATGATCCCCCCCCCCCCCCCATTTTGAAAGGGGTGGCGGTGGGGTGAAACTCAAAGACACCCCTTGAAGTTGAAGTTGGCGTGGCATACGTAAAAGGGACTGAAGGTGGCGTGTCAGTTTGGTGAGCAGCTGTCAATGGATCTGGTGTGCCAGCCGTACCTGCGGAAACCGTATTGATGGGGTTCTGTCTAGGCCATCGTGAAGGAGACGACTTACGTAACCGACTCAACAGATCCGCCAAGACATTGTCTTTCCCTGGAAGATACCTGATGGAGAAGCCAGGTTCATTGGTGATCTGCTGGATGATACGGTAACGACGAGCGTGAGCCGGGTTATGACCCAAATTGATGTTGTTGCACATGCTGACCAGAGCTTGGTGGTCTGTGTAGACCGTGACCTGATCCCAGGAAACCAAATTCTTGAGTTTGTTGTAGGCCAAACGGACACATTCCAATTCTCTGTCCGTCGTGCTGCTCGCAATCTTGCCCGAAGGGAAATGGCAGGTAGCCATGTAGCAAATGCGACCGTCCTGCTCGGCGACAATACCAGCTGACTCTTTGCTGGCATCCCAGAACACCTTAGTGGGTTTATTAGGTTCTGGGACCTTGATCGCTTGACGTTCACGCAATTCATTGAGGAGGTCCATGAGGATTTCCCAGTCTGCGTCTGTAAGAGTCGGGTCCGGATGGGCCTTCAATGTCTTCGCGTGAATGGGCGCGATCTTTTCTGTAAAACGATGGATGAAGTTCCGGTAATAATTGAGCAGACCAACAACCCGTTGGGCTGGAGAATTAGGTGTTTTATCGGTTATTCCCGCGTTACCTGCAGCCATGAAGGTGACTTGCAACTTCATATACAACTTTTGGAGGACATCGTCAGTTATACTCAACCCAGCTGAGGAAAGGTTGTATCCTAAGAACGTAATATTCTTAGCTCCAAAAGTGCATTTGTGCGGGGAGATTTGTATACCGTTGATCCATAACCAATCTAACAATGCGTTGGTATGTTGGAAGCAGTCAAGACCAGTTACCATACGTCCGGCTATATCATCTTGATAATTGATGAAAACTCCCGGTGGGTAGAATCCTTGTTTTGCTCCGTCTTCTATTAGTTTTTCTATCGCAGGATGGAAGATTCCTGGGGAACCCCACCATCCTTGAGTCAGACCGGTCATGCGGTACAACCCGCGGTGAGTTACGAAGGCCGTGAGGTCCCGACAATCCTCCGTTAGCTTCATGTTATAGAAGCCATGTCAGAGGTCAATCAGAACCCACCAGTCTCCTTTTTTCTTAAACTTCATGATGGTTGTTTCGACGCTAGGTATGTAGTTGGCATTACCGACGGTATTCTTATTGACCTCCCTCATATCCACGATGAATCGGAACTGAAGGGTGCCGTCGGCCAAGGATTTTTTCATCACCATCATTGCAGGTGAGCATGTTGGTGATGATGAAGGTTCGATGTATTCGTCGGCCAGTAATTCGTCGATTGCTTTATCCATAGCGTCCGACGCTTGGGGAGACAGCGGGTACGGTTTCTGCCGTGTCAGTACCCCATCCGGACGGAGTTTGATGGTAGCTGGAGGTAGTTGCGAAGGTGGTCGTTGGTCCTTCTGGAATCGCTGTGCTTGCGCTTCCATTCATTCGTCAGTAAAGAAGGTTTTAGCCTCCGGATGCAACTCGTCCGCAATCAATGGTCTTGATATTTCGTCTTGATCTTCCTCAGTGTACCATCCTTTCGCAACGTACACAGTGTCATCTCCATGCAAATCCAGGCCAACTGTAGCGATGATTTCCTTAATACTTTCATCGTTCAACTGACTACGTTGAATGTCAAATAGTTTGAACGGTTCTTTGAGCTGGGTAGTGACTGGACGTTGTTTCCGAGGTTTGGGTTTCGGTGTTTTCCCTTCGTACTCATCCTTCAATTTTGCTCCGTGTTCTTCCGCAGACTTTCTGTCGTCAGCCTATAGAGTGACATCGTTGTTTCGTAGAACCCACTGTCTTTTGCCAGAGGATCCGTCTACTCCAACGTGCAAGTTGTTAGCCTCGAGAAAGTCCCTTCCCAACAGAATATACGGCATGTAGTTAGATACGATAGTAAGTTTGTACGCAGGATATCTGACTCCTTGGATAAAAAGGTCAGTGTCCATGAGACCATGTGTCTCAACGGCACTGCCAGTAACTGAAGATAAGTTAAGATGAGAACTGTTATATGTGTTACGCACAACAAAGTGTGGTACAAATTGTTGCGGTACCAGTGTTCTTACCGCCCCCGTATCTATCATAACGGGGATTACGATTCCTTTCTCAGTACAAATCTCGAAAATAACATCAGGTTTATCGTCGGACTTTACCATGTTAACGGTGTATGTTGTACTTTGTTGTCTTAGCCAATTCTGCAAAACAAGTTAATTCTTTTGCGTACATCCCACATGAAGGACAGTCGTTTTTAATTGTAGGTTGTACATGATTAACCGTTGTCGTTGTGGCAGGGGCTGCTGGAGCCGGTCTTGGTTTTCGTGGTTGCGGGCATTCCCTGCTCATGTGTCCTTCAGCTCCACAATTGAAACAGAGGAATGGCGTTCCAGGAGGTGCTCGAGTGGCGGTTGCAGGTACTGATGTATATCCTCTACGCATGTTATTCGCCGTCCGGAAACACATATCTGCGTTGTGTCCAAGGGACCCACAATTGAGACATCCCGTCTTAGTTGCCGTTGCAGGCATGGGAACCGCTGGTGTGTTGACCACAGGTCCCCCTCTGGGGACTTGGTAAACCGGGTGAGGCATCGAAACTTTAGCGGGTCGTGGGGGAGGGGGTAGCCCCTGAAGTTCTCGTTGATATGCTTCTAGGGCCGAACCACCTCCCGGGACTTTGCAGTCTTCCGTGCTGTGGTTGGTGGATTTCGGATGAAACTGACATACCAGTGGTTCGCTTTTAATGTCTGGTGCCTTGGTTTGCTGTTAGGCAGGGGCCAAACTCTGTGAGGTTTCAGCCTTTTCCCGTTTCTTTTTCTTCTCGTCTTCCTTATGTCGATCCTTTCGGTCCCTGTCTTTTGCTGAATAGTCATCGACATTTCCAATGAGTGTTTCAGTCATCGCTAGTCTTGTGCAATGGTTGATGATTTCGGAAGTATTGTTATCATGTTCCACTAATGCTAGGTGTTTTTTGTATTCGTTCGTAAGTCCGAGCATTAACGCGTTTTGGAAGGTTTGTTCGTCAGCACCGCATTCTATCGCGGCGACATCCAATGAGGACAGGAAAGTAAGGAAACCTTTAGGTTGCATTTTCATCGTCATTAGGTTCAGTTGTTTGGTCCTTGTAATGAGCGGATTATTAACTCTGTTTCTCAAGAAGGTTTCCAATTGTTGGTAATCGATAACGTGGAATTCGGGGAAGAAATTTTCCCATCGATAGATGGCAGCAGATAATGTACCATGAACTTTGGACTTCAGGGCGGCTGCTTTGTTACGGTCATTCCATTGATTTGCTTCAGCAACTGCGGTAAACTGCCGGAAGAAGTCGACGACACTTAGGGCATGTCCTTTCTTTCCCAAATTATCGATATCGAAGATTGGAACATCGCGGAGTTTCAAAACGTCAAACGGTTCTACATGCCGTCCGTCTTGTTGTATGTCCACAGGCTCGTTACCATATACCACGTTGACGGTTTCATTCACGGGTTTTGATGCTGCAACAACTGTGGTAGCAGGAATAGGTGTCGTTGACTCTGGAGCTGGTTCCGTCAACGGTTGAGCGGCAGTGGTTAGTTTCCTAACCGCCGTGGCTTTAGGTCTTTCGTCAATGTTTTTGGTGGATTTTGATTTCAATTTCTTCACTGTCTCTTGTCCTTCGATTTCAAAACCTTCGTCTGTCTCACTGGCGCTAGCCGTCTGCTGGCCCTCATCAATGACGAGTTCATCTTCCGTTGCCGCGTTTTCGCTGTCTACATCTGATGCTGCTAATTTTGCCAATCGTTCTGCATCCGATGCTGCTAATTTTGCCAATCGTTCTGATTCTTTGAGAGCCTTTGCAGCAGCTCTCCTTGCTCTGTCTCTATTCCTTCTTTTCTCCAATGCTGCATTATGTTCTTCCTGTGATTCTTCCTTTGGTTTTCTTTTTCTGACGGCTTTTGCTGGTGTTGTGGCTGTGGCAGCAGGAAGCTTCGGTCGTCTAAAGAGTTCTTTGGAGACAAGTTCTTTAGGACCTTTGTCTACGTCGCTGACAACATCGTAATCACTGTCAGCTATCGCGGCGGCTGTATCTCCAGTATCCTCTGAAGGGGGGTGGATGACTTCAATGTCCAAATCCGTTGTAGTCTGGATGAACGTAAGGATATCGTCACTGGAGGTTCCAGTGGTCCTTTCCACTGGACGTGCGTCAGCTCCCCATGTTGCTGTGGTCCATCGTAATGTTATCGGTTTTGTGGGCCGAAATTGGCTTTTTATCCCGGCTTGCAAGCATTTCTTATGCAAATCGCGGATTAATTTGATCATGCTGCTCATTCGACGTCCGTGTTGTTTAAACCTGTCTTCAGCGAATTTAGGCCATTCGGAAAGAAACCTTTGTTCCAACCGGTGGGTTTTGTCGCCGTCAATCCGAGTCATTAGATGCCAGAAGACAGCTTCCATCTGGATACGTCCGTTGTGTATGATGTCACTGATGTCTTCCATCTCCCATCGGTCAGGGTATAAAGCTTCGTCGGGCATGAAATTTCCGGACCAAACCTTTGCCATTTCTCTTTCATTGCGATCCCTGTAGTCTTGCAGTTTTTGGATCAGTTGAGTTTTGAGAGAGATGATACGGAGGTACCGTGCTGGTTCATTCCTTGGGTCAGGTGCTTCCAGGATATCTTGGTGTAATTTCAGAATATCATCTGTGGCCTTTTCTCTCTTATTTCGCCAGGCTTCTTCTTCCACGGTTCCCTGCAATCTTAGGATTTCGTCTTGCATGGCTTGAGAGAGGTTTAATATCCTTTGTTTGTCCGAGTAGGTCGTGAGGTGGGCGCTAGGGTTTAAGGTGTTATAGTGGATCCTAACGCAATCTTCCATTTCCTTCCAGATTCCAATCAGTTCTACCACACCAGGCCCATTCTTGACCAGTTCCTTGATGTCCTCATGATCGGTCCATTGGTGTCTGGTCCCACTTTTTGGCTCTGGCTCGACGGTTTGGTAGATCTGTACAAGTTCTTCGAAGGCTACTTTCTGTTGTTCTTCGTAGAGTGTAAGCCTTCTTTCGAGTTGCTCTTTCTCTTTCACTATCTTCGTTACCGACGTCGTTTCCGGGCTTTCTTTAGGTATCGCCACTTCTCTCTTGAGACGTTGTACTTCATTTTGGAGATCCAGCAATTTTAACTCCATCTTGGTGTTCTCTTTTCTAGCGTTGGATAATATCGTTGATGTGACAGCCTCTTTTTTCTCTGCCTGGTGTAGTTCTTCATTGAGTCGAACTATTTCGTTCTGTTGGTTGTCATCACTGTTTTGTTCATTGGTGAGCAAGGCATTCAAGTAAAATCGTTGTGCTCTTTCGGTCGTCAGTTGCGGTCTTTTTCCTTCAAGTTCTTCCGAGAAGGTTTTCCATGCGTTGGCATCCCGGAAGGCACGGGTAGCGTATTTGACGAGCCGTGCTTTGTCTGCTAACGGTATCTCATGGTTTGGGTCTATTGCCGTTTTCAATAGGTTCCACCATTCTGTTTCCTTTTTTGCTACCTTCAGCATGTTTTTGATGGTAATGAGGCAATCGTTGGTATCTGCACTGAGTAGTTCGTGTACTAGTTGTCTGGGTCCAGTTGGTAGGGGTGCAAAATTGATTGCTATCTCTTCCGTAATTTCTTTAATAACAGACGCCAAAATGTCAGCTGCTGTTTGTTCGGTATGGTCATGATCAGTGGGTAATGTCTCAGCAGACGTTGAAGGCTGATCGGTAGTTGATATAGTTTCGGCGTTTTCGTTATCCGTCGCAGTCCCCGCTGTTTCGGCTGCAGTTTCTGGTTCTTCGTCGTTGGATGAATTTTCTTCTTCGGAGTCAGCTGCCGCCATTACGTACCTGCATGCGCAATACCCATAATCGTGGATCTTATATTGGGTCTGTGGTTCGAATCTCTCGAGCATCATGGCCTCACATAGATACCAATCCTCTTTTGGGAGAAGGTAGTTTTGCAAGACGGCGTGTGGCACACAAGAACAATGGCATCCTGTATGACGTCGTATCTGCGAGGCGACTACTCTTCCCATGTCCGTAATTTTGTTTTGATGGATTCCTTCTTGCACTAATTCTTCTCTGGTGAATTGTTGACACATGAAGGCTGCCGACTTACTTTTGCTGTCGTCGCCGCCCATCGGATTCCACCATTCTAAGATGTTCAGGATGGTAGATGACAGTTTTAATCAGATTGATGAGGAGAGGGACTATATCATCTGGCAGTTTCGTTGGCGACGTGCCGATTTTGTTCCTCTTCCATGACCATATGTTAGTTTTGTCGTTGTCGAGAGTGAGGTCTAGTTTATATAAATATGCTTTTGTCAGTGTTTTATCACCGACTTTCGTTGTTGTGGTAGGGTTCTCTGCACATTTCCATAGTACGTCGCTGGGGTAAAGCCAATTTGATAGAAAGCTTGAGCGAATACTAAAGTCGTTTAGGTTGTTTGGTGCTTTGTATCTGGTTAAAATAGTGTTGTAGGAGAAAGTCCACTGAAGCCTGTTCAAATGGACTATTGTTTTCGTAACGCAGGGTTGTCGTCCTGTACACGTGATCTCTTTCTTCCAAGGTAGGATTACTGGAGAGAACGTTGCAGGTAATGTCCAATCATTGGCCGAAGAAATCTGTCCGTTTTTCAATGTTATTGTAACGGTGGTGTTGTGGTTGTATCGGTTGGTGATGGTGTAATCGGATTTGACGTTGTCAGGGTGTTCGGTAATATGCATCTCATCTATGGCCCATTTTTGGAATTTCGCGTCCCGGGGCTCAGTTAGGATGAGGTGTCCGTCCTGACATTGGACTTTCACGTTAGTTACTGTCGATGAGCTAATGTTAAGGTGGTCTTCCACTGGTAGGAAGAATGCCTTGCTGCTCCTTGTCCAAAATACTCGATACTTGTTGTTAATGACAGTATGTTGTAGCGCATTATTGGATCCTTCTATTTCTAGCCAACAATACATAATTCTGTCGCCTTTTTTAATTGAAGCTATTGTGAGCAATTGCGGTTCTATCGTAAATACTTCGCAACATTTAGTACTTCGTTTGCTTCTTTTCAAAACATGTCTTTCTGGTTTGTTAGTGCATAAAGTGTGGATCACGGTCTTGGTTATGTTTACTGTCTGTGTTTGGTTGATACTCATAGTTACATTAGAATGGTGGATAAGCGTCTTGTTGATTGTCTGGGTAGCCGAGATTGTCACTGTTGAATTAGCGAAGCGTATGTGAGTCGTTGGTATGACTAACTTGTAGGTATTGGTTATATTTAATTCCTGGATGTTGGTTTTATTGACTGTGTTTGTTAAGGTTATCGTTGCGTTGATTCTGGATGTTTGGGTTACAATGGAGGTGAGGTTGACGTGGGTGGTAGTGTTGTGGATGAGATATCGTGTGATATTTACCCATATTTCGTTGTTTCGTGTTGGGCACCAGGTTTCGTTTTTGTTGTTTCTTATCATTTGGTGTAGTTTTAAGGTTTGTGGAGTTATTTGACCGTCAATTCCGTTTGCATACACCGTTGACCATGAGGTATTCAGGACTATTGGTAGTGTTGCGTTTTCTGTTGTCCATTGGTAATCTGTTATTCTTGGTAGAAGTAACACACTAAGATAGCTTGTGTTTGGTAGGTTCTGTTTGGTATAGGTTTCTGCTGTCATTCCGATCTGCACTTTCTCTATGAATGGTTTGGTGTGAGCTGTGTCCCCAAGGTGAGCTATCGAGATCCATTTATGTTTGGTTGTTTTATTTCTGGGTACTTCTGTTATTTGCAAACCAGATGTTTGGAAACATCGTATATCCGAAGTTTGGTTTTGCGAGTTTACTAGATGTCGCATCTGAGCTATGTTCATCTCGCTGAATATGTAAATGTTTCCAGTATTGCATTTGTAATCCCGAATTGCTCCGGATGTAAAGGGTGCCAATGACGTAAGCAGATTGTCGTTTCTTCACTAAACCATCCGTTTGCGACGAGCTTGCATGGTGCTTTTGTGCTGACGGGGTTGATTTCGTTGTTTTTTGTAGACCAAGAATGGTTGTAAGTGTGTACGTCCCATTTTTTGAATGTGTATATTCGTAGGTTGTCTGTGTTGTTATTTGGACTCGGTCGCCCGGGGCATCCTGCTGCCAGAGTTATATTCCAGATTGGATTGCTGTTATTCGTCCATCGGCAGGATTCGAGAGAACAGGCTGCTTTGAGTCCTTCCGGCCAATGGTCGTATGGTCTGTTTACCGTTTCGCATCGGAAATGGTGAGTTAACACTGTGGTGATGTTACTCCACTGTTCGATGACCATTTGGAGTAGGTATACGTGAAAAAGATTGTTCGTTACTCGTTTCTTCCCATACAATGTTGTTCCTTTCCTAACTACTTGCACTTCGTTTATTATGCTATGATTATTTGCTCTATATTGTGCGAGTCGAGTCGGTTGAATCCAAGGACTGTTAGGGAACGGCCTTGGTTTTCCTATGATTGTTGTGGTTATGGGTGCATCTGACCGTATGATGTTCATAAGTGTCGCCATGTTCCGTTGGTAAGGCAGTTGTAGCCATTCCAACTTAGTTGCATATTCTGGGATGTCCGGTTGGTTTTGTGCGAGTTGTCGAACCGATGTTGCTGATGAAAGTGTTGCTATGGTTAATAGCAGAAGTAATATGGTTCCTAGGCATCCAAGTTTCTTATAACCAGCTTTGCACAAACTCCATATCAACAGGCTTATGATGAGTATGAAACCAATGGAGTTTCCAATCGTCGTTGAGTTACCAAAGGAGTTTCCAATCGACGTTGGGTTCCTCAATGGGGTTGCTTCCGCTGTTGGGAGTAGTGTGGCTAGTATTGTAGCAATTTTGGAAAGGTTGCTTTCTACGTTGCTGGATGCTCCAGTGTTTGTGTCAGGAGTTTCTTTTTCTTCTGCTTCCTCCGTCTCTTCGTTAACCCTTGCTTGCTCTTTCGTTTGTCGTTCTAAATCCGTCAATTGTTTGTTAAGGACCTCTTTCAACAAATCTTTGTTCTGTTCTTTCTTTTTCTGTAATCGTTTCCGTAAATCTCCTAATTTCAAGATCGCGTCCTGTTGGGTTTTACGAGGCATTGGTTTCGGAGGGCTTAGGGCTTTTGGTAACTTTTGCATCTGAGGTTCTTTCTGGTGCGTGATCAGTTGTCCACCTTGCTCGCCTTTGTGTGTAGCGACTATCGTCATTTCTCCGAATCTACATCCACTCGGAATTAGGACTGTTTCCTCGTTTGTGTTGATGGCAAAGGCGGTGATACCCGCAGTATTAGTGACAGGTTTCTCGTGATCCTCATGAGTCGTTTCTACTCCATTTAGGATCTGTACTCCAAACTCAAGGGTTTGGTTCTTACCCGTTATCATTCCAGCGAATCCCCAAGGGACATCAGCGTCTATCCCTGTGGTTATCGCTGTGACTTCGTTTGGTTTCACCGTCGTCGCAATGTCCGAAAATAGATCTATATATATATATATATATATATATATTTATATTTATTGCCAGAAGGAAAAACACTTGAAATATACTACTGTAGCAGTTTCATGCTTACGCAATCTTCAGGTATATTATACATTTTGTTTCTACCTAAAAAAATAGAAGACAAATATAAATATCACTTACAGCCATATATAATCATTACAAGTTTTATCAAACGTTCTTTATAACATACTTGTTGTTGTGTCGACATTTGTTGATAAACTCTGATTTTTTGTTTATAACATTTGGATCGTCCAGGGAATTGATGATAATAAGTTTCTCACTTAAACACAGTTTACAGTAATTAGATCTGGCTTTACTTTTTATGGTTTTAAGTATTCTCCATCGTATTGTTGGAATTTTTCCTTCATCTTTTAATGACCACACATACTTTGACAATTCTGTGCTTTTCATGTATTTTCGGTGATTCATATCTTTGACATGGTTTCTAAAACGTTCTTTAAACGTAGGTTCACTTAAACCAATATAGATCTTGCGATCATCATTAGTGTTATTTGTAATTTCAGCTTGGTATATAAGCGATGGAGTTAAACATTTGCCTTCCATTGGACACTCTAATTTCTTTCGACAATTGCATCCATATTCTTTATTACTGGGATAAAGGATATGTTTATTGTGTCCAGAAATTATAGTTCCAATGTTTGGCATGCAAGAATAACTAACTTTGATCGTGTTTTTGTTGAAAATCTTGAAGAACGTATGTCCTCTAGGGAAATGTTTCCATACTAAATTCAGAACCGTCTTACCGACATTTGTTTTAACATTCTTTGAAAAAGGCGGATTGAACCAAATTACTTTTCGTTTTCTCTTCTTTTTCTTTTCTTTTTCGTCTCTTTCTAACTCCGTTAACAGGACATTAGGCATATATATTGGTTCAGTGATGAATCCACTTTTTCTTAATGTATTCTTGTATGGTGTAATCGACGTGTCGTATATTTCTTTGGTCGAGCATAATTCTGATATTCGTTTGTTGATAGATATAGGAAGTTGCTTAAGTATTGGTGGTGGATGGTTTGAATTTTTGTTAACGTATACTGGGGAGTTATTTGGTTTCATGTACGGTTGGTATTGGTTTCGTGCTAAATCAAATTGAACGTCAAGAAAGTTAACTAGATGTAAATTAGTTTCAATCGTTATCGAAAGTCCATAGCTTTTGAACAGCTTTGTAATTTCTTTCTTTTTTCTTTCGGTGTGTGGACCTGACATATTTCTAAACACGCCCAATCCATCGTCACGGTATAAACCAATTGACTGCTTATCTACTACTATCTGTTTGAGTTGTTCTAAAATAAACGATCCGACTAGCTCGCAGATTTCTGCACCGTCGTAACAGCCCATAGGTACGTCGAAGTTTTCTGATCCTGATTTCTTGTAAAAAACATAACATAACGTTCCGACAGGTAAATGAACCGTTCCTCAATGATCTATCAGCTAATGTAGAGGAAATATGTAGTAGCAATAAAGTTTTTGTACCCGCTGATAAGTCACGAAATATTTACAAAATGGATATTAACGACTACAAAAAGATATTGGTTGAAAACATCTCGAAAGAATACAAGAAATCTAACAGAAATAAAATTAGTACTATTAACAAAGAAGCCAAAAATATTGCAAAAACACTACAGATTGAAGATCGCATGGAAAAAATGCAAGAAACAGAAGCATACGTAACGATCAAAGATCATAAGGAAAATTTCCCAAACAAAGTGACGTGTAGACTTATTAACCCATCGAAATCTGACATAGGGAAGATAAGCAAAGTGATATTGGATACAATTAACCAAAAAGTATTAATTTCCACAAAAGTAAACCAGTGGAAAAACACTGATTCTGTGATAGATTGGTTCAAGAGTATCAACAACAAATCCGAATGTGCTTTTGTCACTTTCGACATAGTAAACTTCTACCCATCGATTTCAAAAGAACTACTTGAACAAGCATTACAATTTGCCAAAACAATCACCGATATTACGGATGACGACATAAAAATCATAATGCAAGCACGTAAAACACTACTTTTCCACAAGTAACAACCATGGATAAAGAAATCAGGATCAGAAAACTTCGACGTACCTATGGGCTGTTACGACGGTGCAGAAATCTGCGAGCTAGTCGGATCGTTTATTTTAGAACAACTCAAACAGATAGTAGTAGATAAGCAGTCAATTGGTTTATACCGTGACGATGGATTGGGCGTGTTTAGAAATATGTCAGGTCCACACACCGAAAGAAAAAAGAAAGAAATTACAAAGCTGTTCAAAAGCTATGGACTTTCGATAACGATTGAAACTAATTTACATCTAGTTAACTTTCTTGACGTTCAATTTGATTTAGCACGAAACCAATACCAACCGTACATGAAACCAAATAACTCCCCAGTATACGTTAACAAAAATTCAAACCATCCACCACCAATACTTAAGCAACTTCCTATATCTATCAACAAACGAATATCAGAATTATGCTCGACCAAAGAAATATACGACACGTCGATTACACCATACAAGAATACATTAAGAAAAAGTGGATTCATCACTGAACCAATATATATGCCTAATGTCCTGTTAACGGAGTTAGAAAGAGACGAAAAAGAAAAGAAAAAGAAGAGAAAACGAAAAGTAATTTGGTTCAATCCGCCTTTTTCAAAGAATGTTAAAACAAATGTCGGTAAGACGGTTCTGAATTTAGTATGGAAACATTTCCCTAGAGGACATACGTTCTTCAAGATTTTCAACAAAAACACGATCAAAGTTAGTTATTCTTGCATGCCAAACATTGGAACTATAATTTCTGGACACAATAAACATATCCTTTATCCCAGTAATAAAGAATATGGATGCAATTGTCGAAAGAAATTAGAGTGTCCAATGGAAGGCAAATGTTTAACTCCATCGCTTATATACCAAGCTGAAATTACAAATAACACTAATGATGATCGCAAGATCTATATTGGTTTAAGTGAACCTACGTTTAAAGAACGTTTTAGAAACCATGTCAAAGATATGAATCACCGAAAATACATGAAAAGCACAGAATTGTCAAAGTATGTGTGGTCATTAAAAGATGAAGGAAAAATTCCAACAATACGATGGAGAATACTTAAAACCATAAAAAGTAAAGCCAGATCTAATTACTGTAAACTGTGTTTAAGTGAGAAACTTATTATCATCAATTCCCTGGACGATCCAAATGTTATAAACAAAAAATCAGAGTTTATCAACAAATGTCGACACAACAACAAGTATGTTATAAAGAACGTTTGATAAAACTTGTAATGATTATATATGGCTGTAAGTGATATTTATATTTGTCTTCTATTTTTTTAGGTAGAAACAAAATGTATAATATACCTGAAGATTGCGTAAGCATGAAACTGCTACAGTAGTATATTTCAAGTGTTTTTCCTTCTGGCAATAAATATAAATATATATACCGCTCCACACGTTGAGCACTATTTGAGAAGTGACTGACAAGAAATTAACTTATATATATATATATATATATAACATGTATAGTATAAGTATACAGTATAATAAGCGGACACCCGGGGGGCTGTGCAATAATAAGCGGACACCCGGGGGACTGCGCAATAATAAGCGGACACCCGGGGGACTGCGCAATAATAAGCGGACACCCGGGGGGCTGCGCAAAAATAAGCGGACACCCGGGGGGCTGTGCAAAACTGTCCGCTATTTGGAGGTGTCCGCTGTTGGGAGGTTTTGTCAAAATATTCAAATTTTAAGCGTTGTTGGCTCTATCAAGCTATGTAGGCATTTTCAGACGAAAAGGGTGAGGAATATAGGCTACATTTAGAAGAAAGACTTTTCGAAATGTAATGTCATAATATAGAATAAACGTTTACAAGAAAACTTATCAGTGAAAAAATTCTCTGATCGATACTTGTTTCTTAGCACGAATACTTATTCCTTCAATGGTTGTTATGTCATCGATTCTATGTTGTAGGTGGTAATAATATTGATTTAAAATTTAAACAAAAAAGTTGGAAGATGTTTAGAATCGAAATCTGAATGTGTTATCCCAAACTTGTGGTTTTTGTTTTGTTTTTCTAGCCTGTCCCCTACTGGGAGGTAATTTTCACCAGGAATGATCAAACGGGACTATATATTTTGTCCGCTATTGGGAGGTGTCCGCTATTGGGAGGTTTTTCCGTAAGGATTTTATAGTAGTTTAATCCGGACTTTTTGTCCGTTATTTGGAGATGTCCGCTATTCGGGCTGTCCGCTAATTGGAGGTTTTACTGTATATATATATATATATATATATATATATATATATAGTGAAGATAGAAACAAATAAGGATGGCAGATAAAACTTTTTATAACACAGTCGTCAAAAACTAACATACAATGCACCAAAAGTCTTTCACTATAACAACCTCAAAGGACAATTGTAGTAACCATGGCGCAAATCGAATAAGGACCACCAGTCACCTTTTCGAGGAATAGTGTATAACAGTTCCTCTACTCCAGGGACATAGTTGGCATTCCCTACTGTGTTGCGGTTAACTTCCCTCATGTCAATAACAAATCTGTATTGTGGTGTGCCGTCGGCTAATAATTTCTTCATTACCATCATGGCCGGACTACAAGTCGGAGAATCCGATGCTTCAATGTACCCTTCTGCCAATAACTCTGCCACGGCTTTCCGCATTGCTGCTTGAGCGTCTGGTGACATCTTATAAGGAATTTGTCGTGAAAGGGTGCCATCGGGTTTCATCTTGATCGTGACTGGAGGCAATTTCGATGGTGGACGGAAGGGTTTCTTAAAACGCTGGCTATGTAAAAAAATGTAAAAAGGCTATGAAACGTGAAGTAATACTTTGCTACGGCCAGTTCTTACTTAGTTTATGCATGCTCTTGCAGTTTTTGTTAAAGTGACAACCTTGCTATGTCATTTAAACCCGCAATTAAATTATTAAATCATTAAGATTCCTACCTAGCCTCCTGGATGTTGGTGTAAATAACAGAACAAAATTTAAAAATAAAATAAAATGTAGTTTTTGTCCATAAAATCAATGAAATATAAACGGTATTGTAAATGTTCTCCATTTATTCCTTCGGAAACGGTGCAAGGTTGAATGACTTTTGTTTAAGTAAATCAAAACTAAATACTATTTCATCTAAAGTAAGACCTTGAACTTTATGAACAGTACATGCCCATGCTAACATTATAGGAAACTGAGTTCTTTCTATGATTGGTGCAGATGATTTATTTGTTTTTGGTTTGATATCAACAGTTATTTGTGTAATAGGCACACCATTGAGTTGTTGTGCTTCTTTTTCTGTACTCATCACTTTTAGACCAGCTTTTTCATCATCAAACTTAATGTAGATTTAACACCACCTAAAAGTGACACACCAACAACTGTACCAAGTTGTCCATTTATCAATCTATCAGCTTTATCAATGTTACAAGTAAGCATAACTTTTGCTTGAATTTTAATTTCTAAACTAAAAGCTAAACCACCTGTTTTACTTTGACTTAATTTTAATACTTTGTCATATATCTGATCAGGAACTCCTTTTGGAGCTTGGTCTATTGCTTTCAGTTGAATCAGTGGCTTGTTAATAGTAGTTATGACGTCGGTCAGGTTCATGTTCTGGAAAAATAAATAAAGCACTTGCTAAGAAATTCTCAGCTGTAGTAAACCGGGATTGTAATAAATTTTTATCATCATCAGTCAACATTTCAATGCGGCTGAACGATCAACTATAATCAAATTGGTATGTCCATTTGTGCAGACATTTGGATCTGTCACTTCATGAGGTCTACCCTTTATCAATTTTATCCGCATATACTTTAACAATAATGTTGGGTTCTGGAAACTCTTGTTTTCTTTGTTTTCATCAATAATATAGTTTCGTCTTCAGCTATTGATTGTGCAGTTACGGATTATGTGGTATTGCTGGATGAAGCTGGAGTTTGACTTAAATGCGTAGTAGTTGATGGTGGTTCAGAAACACTTGGAGTTGAACTAGGATTAGTAAATAAACCTGTTGTGTTGCTTTGTGCAGCTGATTTGGTTACGTAAAGATTACTCTCAATTGGGCTGTATTCAAGTAAGTCATTATCAGAATTTCTTCAGCGCATTCTCTCAAGTGCCTTCTTAGTTCAGAAACCAAAATTAGGCATCCACAAATTTTACAAATTTCCTTTAGAGTACTGTTGCTTAATTCAGGAACTAAAGGCTGGGTGCTTAATGGATGCTGAATTGGTCGAAGGTAGATTTTGCTTTGACTGCCACCAAGCATGTTTTTTGCTGACATTGCACACTTCATAACCTCTAAGTCACGACAATTAGCAATGCTGCGGCATCCTCGTATAAGTGTTTATCGGATGGGAAATCTACAACACTATTTTTAAACTACTCCATAATAATTTTGTGATTTTTTTGAACAAAAAAGAGACTAACAATAACAAGCAAACAATTTTTTTTTCCTGTTGAAATTCAAATTTCCATATCTTTTGTCATTTCAGATCATCATTTGACATTCAGTAAAGATCCGTCTCCACTAGGTTCAAAATGTCGCGGCGGAAACTTTTAGAGCAAACTGATTGGCTAATTAAAATGTCGCGGCGGAAAATGTCGTCATGCGAGTAGGAGAAAGTATTTCGCGGCTCGATATTTTTCCGCCTAGTGTAGATCCGGCTTTAAGGAGTGTCCGAGCATGCACACAAATTTTATGACCTGTCTATGAAAACGAGAATCACATTCTGAGAGCACAAGTGGTACATGCAATTTGCGGAATCACCGAATGTGAGTAGTATTTTTTTGCAGTAGAAAAATATCTTAAAGATGTAGTGAGGTGAAAGGAAAATGTTTAACCTGAAACACACTTCAACCATTTCGTATCGAACTCGTGGCATTTTCTTCTAACCGTTAAATACCGCTTACGATCAAACCATATAAGGTCATTTTAATAATTGCACCACTCTCGTACGCGATTTTCATAATTCAATTATTTTTGTTTTATTTTAGTCCTTTTTCTAGATTTTCAGTCTTGTTGCGCTGTATGGTGCAGTTACGGGAAGATATAACAACGTTCTTCGCCATTGATGAGGCTGTTTTCAGTGTTATTGTGGAAGGAGAAATAACTGCCATCTTTTAACAGCTTTTTCTTTATTGGTAGCCGCGTACTATGTTTTTAATAATGCATATCCAAACCATCTGAGTGGCACTTTAAAACTTGTTTTCAAAAAGTCTTCTTGGATATTCAAAACGGCTGCAACAAAAAATAATAATAATAATAATAATAATCAAAATAATATTCATGGCTATTTACAACTTTACTTCAATGAATAGATTGAATAAACTTCTGACAGATCTTCTCTTCATCTTAAAATTTGGAGCAAGAAATCTAATCTAATCCGTAGTATTAACCTGTGGAAACGAAGTTGTCATTAAGAGCAGATTGTGCATCAACATTAGATTTTTCGTCTTCTCAATCTTAAAAAGTGTAAAATATGTTTCACTGATTGATGATATAACATTGTCCTTTTCTTAATCCTTTGAACAGTTGAATTCTTGTTCTTGAAATTTTTGTAGCATTCTGATGTTTATCATATTTGTATTCCAGAAGAAAAACAATAGTTGGAATATATATGTCTCATTATTTGACAAATTTCTCATAAATCCCATTGGTCCATGTTTGACTCATTTCACTGAAAGCAAGACGATTATCGTGTAAAATAAACCGACTCACTTGCATGAAGATACCGACTCACTTGCATGAAGTCCTCCTATGGATCATCACCTGCGTGCCTGATTCACGTCGACGAGTATGAACGACTTCACAAAAGTGATATTGACTTTAAACGGAGTTTTCCTGACTCACTTGTTTTAGTAGAAGTGTCTCGTGATTGTGAATTACCAGTGCACCGAATGCTGGAGTCACCTACGTTAAGACTGACCCAGATGTGTCAGTGCGCCAAACTTTATACCCGTGAAATGTTTAAAACGTCAATGCATTATTTTCGATAGAAAGTAAAATATATACAAAAAACTTTTGTCCAATGGTATATCTAACTGCCATTTGGTGAAAAAATGGTTAATTAACTTTCATAATGATAAACATACTGGCATAAGGCGTTTCTATTCCTGCTTCATCTGTTCTAACTACAATCAAGTGCGATGAAGACTTCACACTCCTCACATGGAAATTTTATTAAGCCAATTACACATTACACTAAGCGAAGTTTGTTTCATTTAAATCATCAATTTGGGTCTCAGGAAAATTTAGTCACTTTTCGCCCGACTAAAAGTTCATTAGTCCGCCGCAGTAAAGTTAATATAAAATTAAGTCAGGGAAACACAAATCAGGGGGGGAAAAGTCGGGGGAAATTTTACTCCCTTTTCCTTGACTTTTTTCCCCGATAAGGTATGTTATTTTGATTCTGCTTTTCTGGAATAAGTTCGAGCTTTTCAAATCTTTTGACCGAAAAGATTAATATGACTCAATCCAATGAACAGTAACTTTGAAGACAGCCTACGTGAATGCCTTCGATATGTTCAGGAACGATTCTTTCACGTTTAATATATCTCAGGCTGGAGGGTATTTCATACGGTCACGATCATGGGGAATTTGATAGGAGTGGTACTTAAAATATTTTTTTCAAAATATTAACCGCTCTTGATTAAAATTTGGAACACTTACGAGAAAATGATCAAACACGATATATCGAGTATGGAGTACACGATATATCGAGTGATGATTAAGTTAAAATTACATCAATTTTTAGCCTGCTATATACTCTATATATGTTTAATATATGACAAATTTTCTGTTTTCTGTTATTTTATAAAATTTTATTTCTGTTTATTTGATTCTAAAATTTATTTATGTTTATTACTTGAAGTTATGGATTATACAGATAATCGATAAATCTACTTGTATATGTCGAAAAGGGAAAAGACCCTGGGTTCGAGGTTATATTTTCCCCTTAATATACGTTGTTCAGTATAGCAGTATAACTTAAGTAAAGTAAAGTCATCGCAAGTCAAGTGGAACTTATCGTGATTCAAAATTTCGTACGTTACAGTACACTCTACTTTATCCAGGTAACACGAAAACATTTCATGACATTTTATTTGAAATTATACGTCGCTTTTTGCAGAGTACATCTCCACGCAGACTTGACTTTGTGCATGCTCTCTTGTATAAAATTGTGATTTTTGAGCTACAGAGCATACGCAAAGTCCGCTCCGCTAAGTCAAGTCAGCGCGGACTTCTCTATGTAAGAGACTGCACAAAATATGTTACGAAGGACCGTTTGTTTCTCCAATAGTCGACTAGCTGAGTAGAGAAATTCGAAGTTAGATCGAATATGTCGAGTATTGAGCACTCGAGTTAATTCGTAAGCGCGTCTCTCGATTTCTATTGCGATGAGTCGACTTACAATGTGAAATTATGGCGCATCTGACTTAATACTTTATCGTGCCTGAAAAAAATTCCACACAAGGTTGGACTGTAGTATGGAATTATGCGAGTAGTCAGAAAGTGTGAACCAAAGGTTGGTCTGTTGCTCGTGACTTGTGAGGTAAACATAAATGTTATTTATTTGGAGTGTTTCATCGCCTTTCAAGGAAAATATACCAGTATAATTGAGAACGCATTCGTAATCCTCATTGCGTGAAGATGAATAATTACGTCATTGCGTTTTGTTCTGTTCTGGCCTCGTTTCAAATCAAAATAATAATGCCGTTTCTTTGCATGAGGGTGTAATCAATATCATGAAAAAGAACAAGTTTTCAAGTGGAACACGAAAAGGTAGTTTTAACAGCAGGGGAAAGTAACAATTTTGGTGCAATAATCGACTGCCTTCTATTCTTCAGCATTTTTAGTGGCTGCATGGAAAAGCATTGCATCAGAGAATATTCATACGAACAACATTATTTTTCTCGTTTTTGTCGAAACCAGTTTAAACAAGTACCATCATCGGATGGTCTCGTCTTCATGACGCTTTCGTATGAAGAAATTTTTGGATTGAAGAAATATCACTTACGTAAAAATTGCACTTTCGTTCTAAGAAACCTCCTTTTGCTGGTAAGGGTCAACTTGGCATTAAACCCCAATAACCAGAAATGTTCGTTTGCAGAACATAAGTGTCTTTTTATAAAATCAATCGTTTCTTGAAATTTTAACATTAAAGAAGCTGCGAGATGGATCTTACGTATTCTTCGTGATTGGAGGCGAGAAATGCGATAATATTACGGCCGACGGTTAAAAGGCAAACAAACACAACAATTATATGATTCATTTCATCCGCCCTTTCAAGTAGGTCAAAAAACGGGGCAGCTCAAATAGCGCAATATAAATTTATTATTATTTATTATTATTTATTTTGAAAACGAGGCTGTGACTGTGGGAAAACATGGCAGGTATTAGTTTTGCTTATCTCTGATAGGAAGATTTAATAAATCTACAAATTTTATTAAAAAAACTAAATAAATACATAAATATATAAATATATAAATAAATGAAAAATATTATAAAAAACACGGAAAATACTGATATAAATAATTTTCAGAAAAACTACAAACGACTATATAAAAATCTACTTCACAGAAACATAATTTATTATGAACATAATGATTAAGAGATCAATAGAATACATTTCTTTTTTAATCCATGTAGCACTCGCATGAATACACATACAGAGTATTGACTGACTTTGCATTAAAGATGACGACACTATTCATGATCTCCGTTATACCGTGCTTCCATATCCTACCGCAAATCTAGTTTCGAAAACATGTCTGCAGGATATTTGCTAGAGTTCCACCTTCAAAACATGTTTGCGAGATGTTTCCTAGAGTTCCACCTTCAGTTTGAGTGTGGTTGTAACCTCTTTGAGTCTTTCAACCAGTTGCCGAGTTAACGCAATATGCAGATCCACTTTATCGCTAACCCATTCATTCACCATATCGTCATAAAAATATTTCTTCAGTGTCTCTTCACATTTCTTACGGAAATTATGAAACGAAGGAACCAGCCTATAATACAGAACAGCGGAATGTTGTAAAGCCTGTGCAACTTACGCGTAACAGGGTCAGCTCAGTTAAAGAAGATTTCCTCAATGGTAAAATAAGACGCCTTTCCCTGGTTAAAACCGATGATGAAAACAAAGGAATCAATCCACCACTTACTGTTTAAGCGTGTCAGCAACACCATTGATTTGCAGTAAACTTATCTTACGTTCCTCAACTTGTCGTGCATTTCCCCAACTATCAAAACTAAAACAATGAAACTATCAAAACTAAAACAATGAAAATATCAACCAACTTTCTTTAAAATATCTTACCAAAAATGAAGAAAAACGATTTTTCATATCTTAGATGATTCTATCGAAACTTTTATGAACTTTCATATGGTACCAATACTTTTTGAGTAAATGGGGATTTTCTTTTTCAGTACATGTTTTGTTTACACATCTTTTGCCATTTGTACACAAAAGAACGTGTATCGCAAAACTTTGATCGTGTACCGCTCCTTTAATTGTATAAAAGTCTGACAAAAAAATATCACGATGTTGCACAAACACGAAATGCGTGATTTGATGATTCTAGTAAAAATAATAATCGGGGAAACTTTTCTTTGCCGAGAGAAACTTTCGCGAGTTCGCGATTTTTTGTCATTTTCACGAAGGTTTGACTCGCGAAAGTTTCTCCGATTAAATTACATACATACCGAGTCTGAGCACTTTGATACCATGATATGTGATTTTCAAGTTCAGCTACTAGCGAATAGACATCTCCACCAGGAAAATTAGGTATGGATGTATCCCAGCTATTTAATTTAAAAGAAAATCGTTACAAATGAAACACACACATAAATAAGAACTGAAAATACGCTCAGTTTTAAAGCACATACTAATTTCATTTTTTCCATAAAATTTCTTGAATATTGTAAGGCCATTTTACCTTCCAAAAATATCTTTCTCTATCACGATTCCATCCTTAAAACCTAGTAATGTTTCTACAGAACTTTTTCCACGATGCTTGAAAGAACCTAACAAAACGAAAAAAGCATCTCAACACCAAAAGATACATACATGACGGAATAGCTAGCTACTGAAAGGAGAGTTTACCTTCTTTCAAGACAGATAATGCTAGACCTAATGAAGGCAGGGCAGCAGGCAACAGTTCACATAGTGTAGCGAAGTGATCATATCTACAACAGTTTAATCTGGTGAACATATATTGAAGATACATGGCGGTGTACCATCATTGAATCATAAAGACAAGTGAATTTGCATAATACTGTCGTAAAAATGTTCTTTATAAACCAATCTATTCTTCTGGAATTACTAGGCTAAATACCGCATCAAAATAACATAACTACCTTGCCCATCCTGTAATGGCTATACCCACTATTTTGTTTTTAACTCTTTTTAGTACGCGAAGCCAAGATTCGTGGTTCCTTACATGCATCGTGATGGGAACCAGATTGTTATTAGCAGCTATCGCACCTTACAAGGAAAAATGATTTTAAATAAATTATTATAATATTATTATTATATTATAAGTACCAACTTCTTCATCATTCCCAAATTGAGATTTTGAAAAGAAACATTTTGAAGAAAGTGTAGAGCCTTATTGTTCAAATTTTTATTAAATGTTGATCCCAAAAACTCTGGCTTTCAAAATCATCTCCACTTGCTGATAACTAAGAATTCATCAAGTCCTCACAATTATGAACGTTTTTTAATCATTGTCGTGACATAAATGATATAAAAATATAAGAACACCTTTAAAAGAGCTAGCCACCCACAGAACATCAAAAACCTGTTGATATTTGCTCCACATATCTACAAAGAAAGTCGATTGTATGATCAAATGTTGAAGTTATTCTGTTTTTAAAGAGATTGATTTGAAAGTAAGGATGTTACCATCAGGAAACATGGAATAGTTGTCTAACTCGGTAACATATCCCCAAACCATGACCTCTGTATATTTTGAAATTTCTATAGAAAGGTACAGAGCATGAACTTTACATAGTCCAGCCACAGTATTAGCAGAGTTACTTACAGATTATTATATAGGTAAATAAAACATTTGACAAAACTACATATTATTAAATACATATTATTTTTTAATACATATTATACATATTATTAAATACACTGACTCTTCATGTCTGAAATTGACCACGTCCTCAGCATATCATCCCAAATGATAGGTTTCACTGTTTCATTGGTTCTCTCCACAACATGTTTGAATATGGGTAACATGTGAGATATATATAAATGTGCTTTTGTTTTGATGCTGGCTTTACATTCCTCGCAATCTTTCAAGTTGAACACCTAAAAACCAACATAACAAGTTCGTTGGTGGAACTATATATAAAGTATTACCAAATGAAGTGGAGTTGGAAATTATACTTCATCTCCACCCAAATGAATCCTGGTTATGTCTGGATGCAAAGACAGTACTTGATCAATCATCTTCAATACTATCTCTTGACTTCCTTTGAAAAAATAAATTATAGTTAAAATAATTATCACTGTCCATAAACTAGCAATGGTATCTCTCCAATCAATTTCCCAAATGTACAAAACAAGCACTTACTTGGACGTAGAGGGCATGGCATGTTAGGATATTGTGGTGTTTCCCTCAAGTAACGAAACTTGTCATGTTTTAAAACAAACTATAACAGGAAGTAAAGCATTTAAACTGAAGTCTGTTTGTTTTAAAATGTTACAGAAACGTCAATAAAGTAATAATACTAATTTAAAGCAGGTTGTTACTTCAAAATGGCCAAGAGTTTGAATTAAAGGTATAACCACCATGTTCAAAACTTTTGCAGCTGCCAATAACATTTCAATATCTTTATAACTAGAAAAGAAAGTACTTTCAATGCATCTTTCAGACTGACAACAGGAACTAAATTCATCTGCACTTTCACCAAGCCAAGTATTTTCAATGCATTTGTAGAAAACATTTCAGATTGACAACAGGAGGAAAAGATCACAGGTTATTTTACCTACCTGTAAGCATAGTGCGATGATATGATACGGAGAGATCCTTGGTAAGGGAACATATCTTCGTATTCCAGAAGAATGCCACCTGCTCCCATTTCTTTAAATGTTTGAATAAGCTAAAAATGAAATGCACACTATGTCACACAAAACCAAGATGGACACTGAATACAAGATGTAACCATCTCAAATTACCACTAAGGGTAAAAAAGACTATGGATTGAAAGATTTCAGATCCACATTTTCAAGTCAAAAGCACCATATTTCACATTCTGTCATTCTGCATATACAATTTGCTCAATCTCAAACTTTAATTCCAAAATCTTTAAACTTCTAAACATTTAAGGTATTACTACCTGTGTTAAACAACATCATGGTTACATCATGTTTGTTCAAACAAAAATGAGAGACTTTCAACCAAAAGGTTTAGGGACACATAAACATTCATCTTCGAAATGACTTGTTATTTTTAGTATTGAATTTAGCTCAAGATATAAGGTTTTTTATATTCCTTCCTTCTTGCCATCACTATATTAAGGTTTGCGTAAACAAGTTTCTTTAGTTGGCAAGCCAAATATTGAAACCCTAGAGGAAGCAGGAGAAAGAATGAGGATGAAACGGGACTACATTTCACTGAGTGAATCACCTGTTTTTATCAGTGGCGGATCTAAAGTTAGTAAAAAAAAGTAGAGGCGTACAGTGCCATGAAATTTCTGTTAAAACTTAAGTGTTGACTAGGTCATTTGCACGTTTTTCTTCTACAAATGTTAATGACCTTACTTTCCTCCATAAATTTCGACAAGGTTCTAGTCCCGCCTTGTCAAGTTAAAAATGCTGTTCAAAAATGAAACAACTAATGAAGACTCATCTTAAAACGAATATACCTTTGTATGATGTAAAACTCGTAAATATCAGGATCCAATGATTATAAAAATACTCTGTTGTTTTGAACAGTACGAACTTGTATTAAATCAATATATACGAATGACTTTGATCAATTTCATGAACAAATCGAATGTTTAATAAGTTCAAAATAATAAAAAAGAAAATTCGTCTCAGAAAGAATCACAGTCCATCGGACCATTTCAAAAAAAATGTTCCTTGTATGAAAATTTCTATGACATAATATATATTTGATCTTGCCAAATGAGCTCCAGTTGCAAAGCATCTCACTTACGCTCGCTCTTTTTGCTTACACGCAATTATAAGTAATTTTAGTACTTGTTCCTCCTCACCCAAGATTGTTAAAAAAACCTATTAATGAAAATCAAGCTTGTATAAAATATTTTTAATATATTTGTTTGTTTTTTTACATATGAAATAAACATGACTGCACTTTTTAACACAAGCTCGTATGTACACACAAACCTCAAGTAAATATTCAATTCGAGGTGGAGCTCCCTTCAAGTCCACATGTACCAATCTAAATCACACATTAGTAAATTAGTAAATCGATAAAAATTTTAAGAAACATATTAATAAAATATGAAGTGGAACTTACTTCAATCCTTGAAAACTAAAAGGTAGAAAAAAATCTTTAGAATTATCTAATTATAAATTCAACATTTTTTATAGTTTTGTAGGAAAAAGGAATTTTCAAAAATTTCTGATAAGCCTAAAGTAACATTACTTAAGTTATCTGGTTTACTGCTCTCTCCAAATATTGAATCTACTTATTGTCAATCTGAGTCATCAGTAACGAAATTTTTTTGTTTACATGAAACAATAGAGGAGATAAGAAGTCTGTTCTGCACTCCATCACAGTAACTGTAGTTGTTGAAGTATTTTTGTCTCACATGATAGAATGGTTAAACTAACTAGTAAATATATACCCTAGCAATTTAATCTTCTCAGACTCAGGAACTTTATATTTCGTGTCAATTATCTCACCAAATGTTTCCTCTAGAATAGAAATTGGTGTCACAAGAACATGTTTAAACTTTCAAATTGCAAAAATGAGGAAGAAAAAATGAAATTACCTTCCCTTTGATTTTGCAGACAATGTTTGAATTTAACTAAATATAGGAATTATGACAAAGTTCACATGATTGACATGTATGATCAAATCAACCCAGTAATTTTATATCATCATGATTTATATCGAAAAATAAAAAATAAAAAAATAAATTATTTATAATATCAAATTCAAAACATTAGCCTGCTATCATTTTCTTGTGAGAGTGAAAGATGATAAAAATCTCTACCAACAAGAGAGCTTAACAACCCTTCTCCTTTAAAAATAATTTCTGGAACTTGAGTGGCATAACGACGAGACCTTGAAAAGCTTCCGTAGACCTTACCATTAACTTCATCAAGTTCTTTTTGCAATGCTAAATTCAAGGTGAATATTTCTTGTTGCAGAGGGAATTCAAACCAAACAATCATGAATAACAAAATCCTTAAAAAAAAAAAAGAAAATGAAAGATTATGAAACAACAACAAGGTTTTAAACTAGATGGAGTTTTTCGAACAAAAATTAAGTTGCATTTCAATGGTTGAAATTACTTTCACCTACCCAAATAACAGGAGCAAAACCCGAAAAAACTTCCAACAAATTCTAGATATATTAAACAATTTAAAATCCATCCTGTGAAGCGACAATTTGAAGGATTTTTCCAAATATGAAATTCTAAATACTTTTCACTTTTCACTTTAAAAGCAGAAATAAAGAAATTCAGTTAGGACCATAACATTATATTGCCATGTTGTAAAAACATGTTAAAACTCAGTGGAAACACATAGATCAGCTAAGTAACATGGAAGACTAATTAAATAATAAATTAATAACTAATTAAAATCAAATCAACAATAAGAGATTTTTATTAACAATAATTTTGTAATTTAGTTATAATTTTCACTTATGCCTTCTTTTAAATATAACACAATTCTCTTTTGATCCTACATAACAAAATGTATTTGTTAAAGCAGGAACCTTTTTTTATGCACATCAAAGCCTTAGAAAATCACATTTACTTTATCACTATTAACATTATCTAAAAAATCTATTATATAAGACTTAAAGATTTACAATATTGACAATTAATTATCTACACCACTGTAACACTATAGGAAAGAATAATGCTCTGAATACACTATGAATACGCCTGAAAACATCTTTCAGTAAAACAATGCTCGTTAATCTTATTGATTTGTTCTTTGTTGAGCAAACAAAAGAAAAGAAAACATGAAAGAGTTAAATTATATAGTTTTACAAATACCCTCCAATATCAGAAACAGAACTTTAGTTCCTAATTATTTTAGAAGCATAAGTTAGTGATTTACAAGCAACTCACAAGATAAACTATTTAAACTTCAAAGATCTTTTGGGGAGACACATGTGATTGGGTCTTTTTTCTTTCAAGTAGGAAGTAAGGTCAATGCTTTCTTGTGCATGTATCTGATATTTGCCTCGTATTTTCCTTTCTAGACATGAAGAACATTAACAACCAAGTGAAACAAAACAAGATAAACCAATAAGGGCATTGGAGAGTAATCAACAGAAAGGCACTTTTAAACTTTTTGATAACATCCAACTTGTTAACTTTTAAACTGTGGTGAGTTTGGCCATCAGAACAAACTGGAACGGTGACTTCAAAGTAGTTCTGGATACAGCATATTTACACTGAAGGAAATTATTTCTTACAAATAATCCATGTATTTACAAAAATACAAATTATAAATATATTAAACATTTCTTCCTGTCCATATCAAGATAGGTATAAACTAGCTTTTCAAAATGGAACCGATTGACAAAATAATATACGGTGCTTTTTTAAGGGCTAGTCATACTATATGATTTTTATTAGGTTATGGGGCGGGTCACATGTACCCGGGTTACACGCAGCCATAAGTTTTACAACATGTGTACTTCACCCTGGGGTGAAAGTATGAATTTTCAAAAATCAACAATATTTGATGCATGTTTTTGAAAACTTTCCTTTTCAAGAGAAAACTTTGTCTGCTCTCTTTTGATAAATTATCTGAGACAAGAAACTGTTTCTTATTTAATTAAAAATATTTATAAAAAAATGTCTTCTCATTCCTAAACTTTTCCTGTTATCGGCCATTAGCGATGTTTTACTTATCAAGGTTGTCAAGGAAATGACTACTTTCGGCACATATTTTAAATTGAGTGAAATAGGATTTGACATTACATGTGAAAATCATGCTTATTTTACGCCAGGGAGAAAATGGGTTGAAATCACCATGGGTTGAAAAATTCAAAGAGTATCCCTTTTCAAAAGTTAAACCATAGCCAAGACTTACCCGGGGTGAATTTCAAGTGGCATTATTTCTTTTGATTATTAATAAAAAATCAGTAAAAATCGTATAGGATGGCTATCCCTTTAGAAAAGGATGACTGATTCCAAATTATAAAAATATATTAAAAACAGCTATAGGTTATTGTTAACAACCAACCAGTTGTGTCGTTGGTTTGAATCCATAAAAAGTTAAAAATAAACACTTGATTATTATTACATATCACTATTATACACTACATTTCCAATGAAATTAAAAAGGATTCTGAAACTTTTGGAATGAAAATTGTCTGGGTGACTTTGAGAATGAATAGCTCGGTTTCAAGTGAGTCATATGAGAGTTGTAACTACCAGGACCAGGAACATAATCTATAAGAAACGAAAGTAATGTAAACGAAATGTAAATTAAGAAAAATAAAAAATAATCTCAAAGGAATATGTAAAAGAAGAATCTGACCTTTCGGAAGCCATGCTTTACGCAACTCCAAGCTTCTAGCAATGTGATTGGTGGTTGATTTACGCTTAAGAATTTGGATTGGTTCAAAAGAATTCAAATTGTAAGTAACGGGCGAAGGTTCGTCATCAACACCTGCAGAATAATAGAATTGAAAGCATTATCGTAGCATATAAACGGTTGTAAACAGTATATCAGATAAGTAGAAACTCACCTTTATAGTGGCATACATCCATTCTAAATTTAAAATAATCAAGTACACAGGCTCACCTCTTCTTGTAAGTTGCAGTTCACATCTACCAGCCATTATATATGATGGTTGTCGTTTGTATAACATTGAATCAACACCAATGAAACCAGGAATCTTATATTCAGAAGGAGAAGGGAAAGACTCCTATAAAAGCAATTACTCAGCATTTAAAGTTAAAAAGCTCTACTGTGAGATGTATAACAAGATGTATCCAACTCTAAAGCTTGGTCCCCACTACGGCAATGAATGTTCATAGCCTTCATATTTCAAGGCGATGGTTTTTTATGTCATTGGTGGGGATGAAAAGCGACAGGATTTTAAAATTCTTCGCGTAAAAAATAAAGCGATAGCAAAAGCTTTTTGATATTTCATCGCTATTTCTATCGCCTTATTGTTTTTCAATAACATTTTCATTTTGAGCAATAACAACATTCTGAAGTATACTTCAGTAGTAAAGAAAACTGTAATAATAATTAAAAACAAATTTAACACGATGGGTCGTAATTCTTGTGATTTACAAGAAGAATAAAAATTGTGTGTAGAAGTAAAAAAATACAAGTGTTTGTATGATAAGGCTACAATGATAAGGCTTCCTGGTTACAAGGAAAAAGATAGGATAATAAATCCGTGGAAAGCCGTTGATGAAGCACTTGGTTACACCAAAGGTAAGAACAAAAATATTTCAAGTTTGTTCCAAGGCCGGTTGAGATAGAAGAAGCCCTCTGTGGACGAGGTTGAAAATACTTATTTATCAACAGCAATGTATCTATAATAATAAAAGGAGAGCATTGTCAAAAGTAATAAAACCAAAGTGATCAAATACCAGCTAAGGTTGCTCAAACATTATTATACTGACTGGGCATTAGCTTGACAATCTATTGAAATGAGAGTTTGATAATTGTCCACATTATTTTTTCTTCTTTCCAACATGATGTAACACTTCAACATACGTATTATATGAAAATAAAGTAAAGAACTTTGGAAAATTTGTCGTCGTTCAGGCGACAAACTTTATCGTTGTGGTGGGACCAAGCCTAAGAGATAGATACATCTTGTAATAAAAAATCAAGTTTTTAAGACATATTATCAAGATAAAAATTTTAATGCAGGAACCCTAGAACAAGTTGCTCAAAAAGTTTATTGAGATTCACAAGGCAAGAAAGTGATAGTTTCACACCATCATAGATAATGCTTGAACATCTTTTATTAACAACATGTTGTTATTCTATTCAGTTTATTTTCGTCTGGTAATCAGAAACTTAAGTCATAAAGATACAGTCATCTCAAACTGGTGATGACATATCATCGAAATTGCTAACTGTAGAAATCTTCTTCTTTAATCACAGATTCCATGGTAATGAAGACACTACCTGATTTGTGACAGGTCTTTGAAACCACACATGATCATAACCACCACCTGAAAACAAAAACAAAATTATCACAAACTTGGACAAAATTGACAATTATAACAGGTATAAACATTTTATTACTGAATTCTTTTTTTTGTCTCTTCTCTGTATTATTTCAAGTTTTTCTACAACCTTTGAAACTAAATGAAACTACTTACTCAAAATTATGTCGATCTTTGGTCTGAAAGTATAGCTAGGAGCAGTTCTTGAGGAACATGGTTTGCTGGGAAGGTTGTAACTACAAGGTGAAGGGCTGACAATATCTGGGAGATTTGAAGGATTTTTTGTAGATCTTCTAAATGGATATACAATCATTTACGCTTCATTTATTTTCATGAAGTTGGTAAAAACAAAATTGTTTATGTAGTACCTTCTTGTACGAATTGAAACGATAGTACCATTCCTGGTTGCTTCTGGGTATTTTTGATTGTTGTACCGTTGCATGATTTTCCATCGTTGATAATTACATGTTTTTTTGGACTGTTAAATATCAGATTGACCATTTTTAAAAATGATTAAAATATTACGACAACTTTTGGGTGAACACAAATCTCTTATAAATTATTTGACAAAAATGGTTCAAAAAAATTGATTTTGTGGAATGAAGTTGAAACAGTACTTCAAAACATTTTATAAAAAAACTGGAAAAGTATAAATGATTCTCAAAAATTGAATGATTTATGAATATTAACCACCTTCGAGTTCTGGCGTCACAATTGCCATTTTGCTAAACTCAAGGTAGGAAAAACATAAATTATATAATTATATAGTTACTAACTCGATATTGGAAAAGCATAAAAACATGAAAAAGAATTTGTTTTTCCCACCCACAAAAATTGCCTGGGAATGGAAAATTTCATCTACCTTATATCATATAGCAGCACAAATTTTTGTGCTTTTAAAATTTGCTTAATAAACCTCTTTGCTTGTTTTCAGAGGTCATTTTGCACATGTACCTTTTTATTTAAATCATGATAAAGAGACTTATCATAGAATTCTTTCGGTATGCTAATAGGATCTGAAATTAACAATAATAGGATCTGAAATTAACAATATTTAACCCAAAACAGAAAACGTTTTCCTTATAACTTTATTTACAGATCTTCTATCAACAACGTTCCCACAATTTGGACATTTTTTATCCAAAGATAAAATCCTTTGCAAACACATTCTGCAACACAGGTGCTGACATGACAGAGAAAACATATCTAATCCATTCGCATTTCCACATTTTCCACAAACTCCATCCTTGTTAGTCCTTTCAGCTTCATTTTGAACAGGTAGGGAAGACAAGATTTGATTGAGGTCCGAATTCAAGGTGGCGTTTTTCTAATTGGCGATCTCTCTGTTCCTGGAAGTTATAGAGAAAGAAAACTCAACTTTGAAGAAAGAAACATTATTCAGGTATGATTCTTTTTAAGATTTAGTTAATACCTTATATCTTATATATGTAAATCTGTATATACTGCAAAAGTTAGTTTTGTGATGGGCAGTGTAGCGTGTGAGTGAGATATTTCACAATTTGTGAATATTTTTATCTGAGATTTAGTATTGATAATTATGAATCTATTCAATCTATTCTAAGTCTGAAAGTATTTTTGGTTGACTATAAAGTTAGAAAGTGGGAAGAATTAAGAATGGTTAGGATTTATTTTAGAAAAGATTATCAAATGCTTAGTATGGCGGGTAAAATATTTATGAATTGATGAAAGATTTTAAGCAGCGTTTTGGACTGCGTTTTTGTATTACATAGAGTTATTATAAAACGATTAGCATAGCGTGTAAAAACATTTTATTGAGAAAGATGTAAAAAATTTTTACACGGTATACTAGTGTTCTTTTAATATGCTGTTCTTACAAAAAAACGAGTTATATGATTTGGGACCTGAAAATACCATGAGAAATGAGAGAAAACCATGAGATAATGTATTTTAGCTGGTTTTGTGAGTTTCTAAAAGTAACATAGTTCACAAAGCGCCATATCTGACCCTAATAACGTAATCGAAATCATTCTCCGACTTTGTCAGAATCAAATTAGACTTGTTCCCAGCACTTTCACTGCACAAAAAATTATTATTTATTATCATGGCCCGAAAGCCCACTTGTGTACAAAATCGCGAAGTTAAATTGGAATGAATCTATCGTTTGTTTACATGTCAGTGTAGAGTCTATAAAATAGTCTGCTCCACGACAGACAGGTCAAACAGGGTGTCGGATACCTATATAAGGTAGTTTCATCTAAGTTCGACAAAACAACTTTACAATCCAATAAATGAAAAAGGAAACCTAATTTACGTTCAAAAGGATGTAAGATATGAAATACGATATCCAAACAACATTAGTAATAGAAAGATAAAGACATTTCTTTACTTTGAAGATAGATAAACGGAGGAGAAAAGGAACGGGAGGTCCGTGTTCAACCATATATTCTTTATTCGACAAAACAATTTTCAAAACAATTTAGAGATAAAACACGGAGCAGTGGAATAACAAATGAGATATGGTAAAAACCACGTGCCGTAATAATCTCAAAGGAAACACTAGAGGTGATATTTCTTATCTTTACCACTAATTACCCTTGAAGATACTCGTAACATTTTCATAATTATTACATCACGATGAAAACAAACTCTGATAATCAGCTGGTTATTAAGCATGTCGAAAACAAAATATCGCACCAGGGAAGGGAAAACCTCCCCTATATGAAAATCTGCTTTCAAAACAGGGATTTAAAAGTCATGATTTGAGGTACCATGGCCAATCTTTCCGTTCCAGTAGTAAACAAGATGTGGCAATAACAGCACACGTGAATATCAACAACTTCATTTCGTTCGTGTTTTTTGTGTTTGGATTTGTTTAAAGAGGTTTCAGACTCATCTTGAATTTACCCCCAATTATTAAGCGATATTTAAAATTTAAACTATTGGGTGAAAAGTACTTACTGTAAGCTTCCTTTTTAAATGTTTTTCATTTTTTTTCCTTGATTAATCGCTTCAATATTAACGTGTGTCGAATATAGAAGCATGTCGAACTTAGATGAAACTCCCTTACTAAGAAGAAAATGGTAGTTTAAAAAAGTTGGTGTCAAAACGAAGCAAACTTAACTTTAACCTTTTTTTTCTTTATTGGGCATACAGCAAGTTCAAGAAAGGTGTGAGATTGCTTTTCAAAACCGTGTGAGAGCATCGCGTGGTGGTGAGATTTGACAAAAAAACGTGGTGAGTCTCACGGTAAAATCGTGAGAGTTTGTAGGTCTGATATTACAGTCTAGTTTGACTGCCTTTCGGCAACAAAAACATCCATCATATAGATAGATTCGTTGTTTACATTGTCTATTATAACACATTTACACCACAACAAATGTTTGCTTTTTGAGATTCTCCCTATTTTGAATTCTTTATTATTACAAATTAACGGCTCCATTATTAACGGTACTAACTTGACGTTGGCAGGAAAGCGTGCAGAACATACTTTCATATGTAACATTAGACATTAGATACCTAATCATCGAGACATATGGAAACAGTAGATGTCACACCGGCGGGATCTACGGGTAGATGTTCATTTTCCTTGCGTGACAATGTTCACCATTTTGAACCGTTAGTATGGGGCGCAAAAGCGGAATAAATCCCATTTCCACTTTCACTTTGTGACAAATTTCGGCAACGACTTGGTGTATCAACTGGTGTACCATGAAAAAGACCCGTCGTACAGTGCTCAAATAATCCGTAAGATGTAATAGCTTGTAATACGGTGTAATAGCTTGTAAACGGTGTAGTGGCCTGTAATACAGTGTAAAAGTTTGTAATTAAGTGTACAGTAATAGTAGTTCTCTTCGATGCGGCCAAAGAAAGAATGTTTTCTACGATTGTGTTGATTTCTTGATATGTGTTTGTATATATTATATGAAAATGCGATAATGAAAGAGTTTTAAGAACAGTAGGTCATCGGTTGAAGATTAAGTTTGCAGGGATGACCTTTTATAAGTGCGTTGACATTAGTTGTCATTGCGTTGACATTAGTTGTCATATTGTTGATTGCGTTCTTGAAAGGTTGGGGGTAATTGTAAAGTGTTGTGTTGTCAGTAAACTGGATAGATTGATATTGCGGTTAAAGATCATGTCGATTAGGTAAAGATTAAGGAGTGCAGGAAAAAGTAGAAAGCCCTGTGGAGCACCGAAGCCATTCAAGAGAATGCAAGAAGTTTTGTTATCAATGTGGCTTCAATCAGAAATGTAACTGAGTTTTTCAATAAGGACGTCATAATCTATAGTGTCGTATGCTTCTGAATAATCTCCAAGCAAGAGTTATTTCGCTTTTATTCATCACTTTTAAAATGTCATCTCAGAGCTGACAGTGGAGATTGAACGAAAAAGTTCTTATTGTCTTGATTGGTATTGACATAATGATCCTATATATTTGTCCTATATATCTAATATATCTAATATATATCTAATAAACTTTTAAAAGAACTGAAAGAACTAATATTGGGCGGTAATTGCTGAGATTGGTTGGACTTTGATGTTAGTCTTGTCTCGTATTCGTATTTTAGTGCATTTCTTTCGGTTGTGGTGCGATTGCCTTGCACCTTGGGAACATTGATTGGATTAGGATCGAAAGGTTTGTTGTTGTTGTTGTTGTTGTTTTTGTTGTTGTTGTTGTTGTTGTTGTTTGAAGAGGAATTGCACACCAATGTTAAGTAATTTTGGTGTGGCTTTACGTTGATTGTCAAAGTAGAACTTCTGTTGCATCTTTTTCGGATCATGTTGCTCACGCTTTCTTCAGAACATCTGGCTTGAGAACTTGTTGGAGTTTAGTCCTGAGGTTAATAGTATCTAAGAGCATCTAATGACGTCTAATAGCAGCTAGGCTTGAAACGACGATACACCTATAGTTATGTTAGGTGTGTAGCAGTAGATTTAAAGACAGTTTTGAAGCTCACTTAGGGTCTTTGCCTTCAATGATTGATGCTTGGATCAGCTTTTACAAGAATTTGACCAAATTTTCAAAACTGTTACATTGGGGGATCTTCAGATGTTCAAGGATGATGATGAATGCTCATTTTCTAACAAAAGTTTTTCATTTCGTGACTAAAGTACGGGGAACCACTATCTAATGAGATTGTTTCAGGGATGCCGTTAGTTGCGATTCCTTGGTCAAGGGAGGTCTCTAATTTATTAAAAGCAGTCGATATGCCAATATCTGCCTCTGGATATTTTAAGAACTAGTTGATTACGTCATGAAGGTAGTATTTGAAATGAAACGGTATTATTCATAGTAAGTAGCAAATGACCCCTATCTTTCTTATGACAGTTTAACGTGAGTTCAACACAGCTGTATGAAATATGTTTTTTCAACTTCCAATTCATCCAGAGACCTCCTAAATTTTCTTGTGGGGCCCAGCCAGCAAAAATTAGTACTGGTGACGTCATTTGGTAAATAAAAAAAATTGGTCCCCAAATTCAAAATGTGAATATATGGATAGTGCTCACGATCCTTATCAATTAATGAGCACACCTCATGATTTTTAGTCTGTTAAAAATCAGGAAGTCTTGAAAATTAGGCTGTGACGTCATCACACAAATATACAAAAGAACAAATGCCAACTATGAATGTCGACAAAATGTGTAATCATTATTTCTGTCTGGATTGACGAGTTCACATATGACATTTTGTCTTGCTCGTTCAGATAAAACGAGACATTTTCGATAAAAAGGCTATATGTATAGTACATCTTGGCAACAGCATGACACAAATAATGTCAAAGACATTCATGATTTCATGACTCATGACATTTCGCACAATATTTGATTAATACGATGCCCCTAAGGCTCACGCTTCTATTCTTTACTAAAACACTTCTCTTCATTTTTTTCCCAAACATTTCCCTTCTATTATTTCCAGACACCCTTCTCTGATAAAAGAATCTGCAGACTGAGGTAATCTAGTCTGCCTTTTATCAGTGATAGCACTAGTATCTCCATGCGGTGGCAGCGTGGCAGATTTCAGTTACATTTTGTTTCTGTTTTACTTATTTTGTTCTTAGATCTTGATCAACTAACCGGCCAGTTAACCACTGGTGTACTTTCATGTCATTTGGACTTTTTAATTGTGGGAGGACAAGATGTAAATATAAGTAAAGAATGTTTTGATATTTTATTTCAGTGGCATTGCCATTACCTCGATCAATCTATACAAAATAACAAAGATATCGCCGCAAGCTAGAAATGATCACAGCTTGGTAGTTTATAATTATACGTCAAGCACAACTATCTCCTAGAGCGCTGCCACTGTCGAATTTTCAACTTCTTCTTTCAAACATCTTTCCATCTTTCCATCGGTCTCGCACACCATCTACAAATAGTGCATTGATGAAGCTGATGAAGTTGGAAGTTGAACTGCAGAACGTTGCTGCAGAAGTACCAAGTTGCTGCATCCCAAATTATTACGTCATACCGAGGCTCCTGAAATGTGTTTGACACAAAAACCTTGGATGAACCTATGTTCTATCGTCGCGCGTGCGACGGTGAAAATTTCCACTTGGAATGGAAAACATCCAATGAGTCGCCTGCAAAAAAATGCTGGATCCGCCCCTGAAATTGTTTTCATAGATTCTCGGGGCGTGCTACTTTTAAAAGTGCACGGGGTAAATAGCTCATGTCGTTTGTCATACAATACATGGCGAACTTTAACCCAACCCTTACAACAAGCCTCAACTGAGGAACCATTACAAAGTGTATTATTTCTACTCTCGCGCGCCATAGTGACAAAACTCTTGAAGGAAGCCTAGTGAAATCTCGAAACTAGAACAGTTTTAAAAGATCAAAAAGTTTGAAAGATGTGATGCTATTATAACAAGAAGTAGGTTCCTTAATAAATTATTGTCTTTGACATAATAACCTAATAGAAAACACTGATAATATATAGAATCTGGTTTTAATTTGGTATTCAAGATCGAATAACAGATTATTTTATGAAACAAAATTATTTACTCGCGGTGGGTGTGTGTACCGTACCGTACCGTGTGTGTACCGTACGTGCACCAGCAAAAACGTCCATTCTTTCTCGACAGGAAAGGGTTATTTACTATGTTCTCCCTGTGTTTTAATTAGGATTTATTTGAAAATATATATATAAAAAACCCAAGAAAACCAAGGGATCGTCTCCAAAATTCATTCTAACATATATAATTTGTTTCACAAAAAATGATCTTGCAACAATTTTTAAAGGTGATAAAACGATTTACTTAAATTCATTCTGTTGCATTTCGTTATAAATTGTATTCTTAAGTTTCGGAAGATACATATTTTTTTGGTGTTAAATGTTGCAAATAAAGCATTTTTGACATTATTTTCAATTTTTTTAAATTTTAAACTTTTCTGGCCCAACAACTAAAATGGTCCTATTTTCGCAAAAAAAATTGCGAAAAAGTGAAACCTTTTGGAAAGATGTCATCATTT
Source organism: Turritopsis rubra (assembly GCA_039566895.2). Lineage (NCBI taxonomy): Eukaryota > Metazoa > Cnidaria > Hydrozoa > Anthoathecata > Oceaniidae > Turritopsis > Turritopsis rubra. The sequence continues at coordinate 322,214 of CM077623.1, forward strand.
ATAGTGAAATTTCATCTTCAATTCAAATATGAATTTAAAATCACAATGGACTCCAAAAGAAGAATTTCAAAACTTTTTTACCATGAAAAGTAAATAAAAATCTTTGATTTTTCCTGTGTTATATTAACCTAGATTCTGACCTAGGGATTTTGTCGATCTAGATTTTTTGTATCTAAATATACTAAAGGTATGCATTTTTAAACCAGTATTTTATTGTTATTAGTTTTTTTAGTTATCAACCATCAAGGTATATATACCTGATTCACATTTGTATTTATTCTTAACATGAGTAAATTTAGTATGGTAACTATCAAGAAAATTTGCTTGTTCAGGCATGCAGATTATATTATCGACTGTAAAGTTTTCATAACTGAACCACAAGCATTGGCATATTTTACACATACTGTCACTCTAGCACTCCTTACTGTGTTTAAGTTTCAGACCAACCCCAGCTGTTTGTGATATCACCACAGTTGTACACTGACTTGACAGTTGGAAAAATGGATACTTTGAAAGAGTTAATAGTCTATTAACACTTACCTATTGAAGAACCTCACTCCGAACTAATGAAAGAAATATTGAAGCAGATGCTGCTGAGGGAATGAAACTGCAATGTGACAGGCAGGCTCTAATCTAGGCCCTTTTAAATGTCCAAAACTTAATAGAATTTAGGGGGGATTTTCTAATTTGCTCAAATACCCCTTTTTAAATGAAAATGCCCTTTTGATTAATTAAAAATGTCCTTTAAACAACTTTGTTATCTCGTGTCAAAACTTAATAATAAAAAGGTCATGTCAAACAATGTATTCAGTATGTATTGAATGTGCAGAATGCACCTGCCAGATATCGTGTCTCATGTATTGAATGCATAAAATGCATATGCTAGATGTCGTGTCTCAGGCAAATGAATGACGTGCATATTGTGTGCTCCTTCATTTGAATGTTTATGTATATACTCAAGAAAGAAGAAAAACATTGAAGTTATTTCAGCTGACACATGCAAGGAATATGACATTTGAAGTCAAGAACACCGCTGAAATTACATGAAAATTCAATATCTTTTAGAATCTTTTACCTTTTGGGGAATTTGTTGAATTTATCAATATACCTTAGTTTACAATATCTGTGATGACCTTTAGCATAATTAGTTGGTATTTTTTAATTTTTTGCAAAATTCTTGTCAAAATTATATAAAATACCTCACAGTTTGAAAATAATAGTGGCTGAAAAGCTGAAAATTCATATTATTTCAAAATTTCAAAAGAAAAATGTTATTCATACCAAATTGCTTTTAAAAAGTGGTAGCTCACATGATTTAGAGATATGAAAAAGTGCTAGTATCGCCTACCTCTAATTATGTTTATGTTTTATTTTATTTCATGAAATTAACACGGGTACTACTTAACGCGGATTGAAAAAAAATCATGGTAAATTGATATACTACGTTAATTCATTAATATTAATTACTACTATGTTAATTCGTCATTTGCATTGATTTGTAATGTGTTATTTAACCCTATTTATGCAGTGCTTCCTACCGGAGAGGCTCATAACCGGGCATAAAAAAGTATGGCCAATAGAACAATAGAAGTTAGAATTGATTTATCATTGCTTAGTAATACTGACCATTCATTGACCTTTCATGGTTTTCATAATTTTATATAATAACAAGCAACTTGAATAGGCTGTTTTAACACTTTTTTCTGACTATTCATTGACCTTTCATGGTTTTACCAGACTAAAAAATGAAAAAAAATTGCAGTTAAGACATGTTAAGAATGTTTTTGTAACAGAATTTCCAAAAATTATGATGCCAGCCATGCAGAAGCCTGAAACAAATAGAAAATGTTGCCAGAAAAATGTTGCAGTTTTTCAGATTCATCAAACATATATTATATACCTATTTGGAATTAAAATAAGTTTTAAATATTGGAGTTGGTGGTGAAGCCGACGTACTACTTTCACTTTTTATATCCAGGACTCTCAAACGTATTTCCCCATCATCATTATAAAGTATACACAAAAAACTTAGTTCTATAATGTATTAAAAACTAAATTATAACCCTAAGAATACTTGCAAATTCATCACAGCATTTATTTTACCTTGTTTAGACATATATGGATTATTTTTTTTCATTACAATAATGATTTTGTAATACAGCATGCAAATGGTTTTGTAATTATGTTTGTGGTTATGATGAACTCACATATAAGCCTATTATAATTGTTTCTTTTAGCAGATACGTTCTTTTGTCTGAATACTTTTTAACAAATGATCTTTATGAATTACTGTTTGTTTGTTCGTTCCTTGTAAATCAAAATATAATAATTACTAGTATACCGTGTAAAAATTTTTTACATCTTTCTCAATAAAATGTTTTTACACGCTATGCTAATCGTTTTATAATAACTCTATGTAATACAAAAACGCAGTCCAAAACGCTGCTTAAAATCTTTCATCAATTCATAAATATTTTACCCGCCATACTAAGCATTTGATAATCTTTTCTAAAATAAATCCTAACCATTCTTAATTCTTCCCACTTTCTAACTTTATAGTCAACCAAAAATACTTTCAGACTTAGAATAGATTGAATAGATTCATAATTATCAATACTAAATCTCAGATAAAAATATTCACAAATTGTGAAATATCTCACTCACACGCTACACTGCCCATCACAAAACTAACTTTTGCAGTATATACAGATTTACATATATAAGATATAAGGTATTAACTAAATCTTAAAAAGAATCATACCTGAATAATGTTTCTTTCTTCAAAGTTGAGTTTTCTTTCTCTATAACTTCCAGGAACAGAGAGATCGCCAATTAGAAAAACGCCATCGGTAATTAATTTTACTCACTGCCAAAACCAACAGATTAATCAAATCTCTAATCTTTTATTACTTCTTGACTTCCTTCTTTCTATCATTGTGCTAAAAAATACCATGCTCAACACTAAATTTTCTTTCTTTTATTTGGAAATCTAAGAAAACAAACCGAAACTGGATAAAATGCGGTTTGATACGTCTTAACCTTCAACATTACATATAAGTCGCAGATATGTAAAACTATTCTTCGTAAAAAAAAATTGTTTTTCTATGCATGTTTCTTATTAATACTTCGGTTTAAAAAATGTAAACAAACGCTTCTTTTTTCTTCAAACGACTATTTTTCATTCGTTGTCAATAGCTGCTACGTTCGATTGTATTTCGAAGTCTTCGCCTGAGATGCTATATCATGTCTTCCCTAACGTATTTTATATCATAAAACAATTATAAGCACTAAGCCGGAGTGCCTTATTCTAATACGGAAAAAACATAAACAAATATCCAGTGACGAACTTCCCGAGAAAATTTCCCTAACGTTCTTTCTTTCAAAGTTAGGTAAGAAAAAAGCAAGATTGCGTATTAGTATAAGAAGATATGTCTATTCATTTTATTTTGTTTAAATTTTAAAAGCTATTAGTTTAAGAAACTGAAATATTGGAAATTAAATAAATAAATAACACATGAAATTAATTACCAATTTTGGATTGTCTTTTGTGTTTTATATATGTTATTATGCAGTTGTATATATATTTTTCTATTATGGGATAACAGAGTTTGAATTATTGATATTTAAAGATCATTTGGAAATCCATATATATCATTGTTAATTAAGTTTAACATATCCATCATTTTGTGAAATTTGGTGTACTTACTCATAATGACTTGGTTTTCCTGAACTGATACAATATTTAAATAAATCTTATTTTCATGTAAAGCTCTTTTTAGAAAAACGTTTAATCACTTTATTATTAATAACAGAATTGTTCATAAGAACGTAGAAACCAGGATTTCTTAAACTTAATAATAAAATATTTCATTCAGCTAATTGTCATCTTAAAAATGAGATTCAATATAAGTAAATGATGATTGTAAAATTTGTTTTTTCAGCAATGGTCAGGCATGACATCTTTCTCAAGATTTTATTTCATTGAAATTAAATAACTTTTCTATCTCCATTCTTGAACAGGAGAGATATTATTGGACAGAATTATTTGGTAGATTTGAAATATTTGCAAGTTTCTGTTATCACCTCTTTCATATTAATGGCACATGAATTATACTATCATTTTGTGGCTACATGTTAAACTCCGATCTCTGTGCTAATTGGTGTTGGAACATGGGTTGATCTGTTCTTCTGAAAATTTAATTCCAAATCTTGATAGTTTTTGTATTTTTGTTAAAAATGAAGAGTTAACCCAACCATCAGAATCCTAATCATCTGAGAAACATTTTGCAACAAGTGTCCCAAAAAATGGTGATTCCGCTGAATTGCCATCATCTGTCTGGAAATCCAAAATTTTAAGTACAAATAAAAATGGTTAAAACTTAAATGTTGCTATCAACCATCTGTTTCTTTTTTTAGTGTGAAAATAGTTTTTTATATATTATGTAAATCTTATGTGATTGGAAATTATTTATGATTCAGAACTTCTATATTCTTCCATTACCCATTATCAAATGCCTTGGATGGGATTACTTGCCATTTTATACCATTTGACTTATCCTCATAATTTCATCATGGCTTCAATACATTTTCGGTTCTTCTTTCTTGGTTCTTCTTACTTTTCATGGTTTAACAGTAATTTGAACCTCTTTTAACATCCCCTATAATACTCTCTCATAAGAGACTCATTCCATTGGGTATCTCAAACAATGTTTGTTGCTCCGTGGTTGTTTGAGTTACCGAGTTAAGTTGTCTAAAATAGTTTTCCTTCATCATTTTGTTTTTTCATTTCTTTTGCTTGAATTTCATTATTATGAAGGACTTTTGGAAACATTTACTTTCTTTTCTTCAGTTTGGTTAGCAGTTTTGTTTTTTACTTTAAAATCTTTACTTTCTTATATAGGATATGTACAAGTTCATTTTTTTAACTTTCAATTTATTACTTAGTGACATTAGTGTTTTATATCTTACAAGACCAGCATATTATGTCAGAAAAAACATAGCAATTTCATCTCTGGTCAGAAACTTTTAACACTTGTTTTCCGTAAAGCATTCAATTATCTATTTCCTTCCAAAAAATGCGAAAAAGGCTTTTAAATATTATATAATATATTCTTTTGAACAATGGGTTGGAAAATAGCTGTTTTAGGCTGCATAGAGAACTTTTCTAATGAAAAATATTATTTTTTCCTTGAGCCCTCCACTTTAAATGTTGTGGCATGGGCCCTCTGATGGGAGTAATTTTGCATCACAGATTTACCTGCTTGACATGGTAGAAAGTGCAAGAGCATCTTATTCTTTGCATACCCAAACTACTTGAGGGTTGGTAACAAAGCTGTTACAAAGTAACATGTTCATTCATTGTTGTGAGAAAAATGCCAAAAATTATCAAATCTGCTGGATGATAATTTCTCCTTCAAGTAATTGCATAAGTTCATAGACTTTCCAGATTCAGTTTAGTCTTCTGTTTACTCCACTTCATTTATAATTATGAAGAAAAAACTTTGTGGCACATGAAATTGCCCATTGATCTGGCTACACATCACCACTGGTCTTCTGAAGCCCGTCTTGCCTTAACCCTAACGTTATCCCAGTTTCATTTTTTCACTACTTGTGATAACTGAATACCTTTCCCATTTCATTTTTGCTGCCACAAACCGTTGAAGTAAGTAAGAGTAACTGAGACATGATGAAGGTCTTAAACAACTGTATATGATATGGGATTGATTAACAAACCGGTGGAGAAACATGGCATGCGAATGTGTGAGTTGTGAAACAGCACAATGTATTTAGTACACACTGGCAACCACAATTAATTTCTCAGTATCAATATCTTTACAGGTGGTAAACATTTTACATGCTTCTTTTCTTATTTTAGATTCATAAAAGTATGCATCCACTATCACTGTCTCTACTTCTTCTGATACCTTTGCATATAGATGCTTCGATTATACCATTCAACCCAAGTAAGCTGTTTTTTAATTGTAAACTTCTTTTATACATAGATATTGTTAACTATTTTATTATCTCTGAAGACGAGATAAATAAATAAATATATGCACACACCCTTACAGGCAAATATAGAAATAAGTGCGCACAATTGAGTAATTCAAACGTCTTATCAAAAGTTTGTGTTTATATTCAAGAAACTTTCAAAACAAGATTATAACCTCTTTCATCATTTATTTACTTCTTTTAGTAATGGCATAGATTTGTTTTTGATACAGAAGTAAAGTAACCATGCCTTGCAAATGCCCCCATTATTTTGGAATCCTGTGGGGGAAAAAATCATGGTCAGCTAACAATGTCTGCATTAGGTGAAAGCTAGTATCACATGTAAACACTTTTTATTGTTTTGCCCCATAAAATTTCAGATGACAATTTTCATAAAATTTGTGGCAATATTCACAAATTAAGATCTTCACAATAATTCACAAATTGATATATCTGTTGAATTAACAATACTTGGGAAAACTTCAGAAACATCAATATTAAAGGTTTGCGTCATCAAGAGCTGGTTGCTAAGTTGGCAAGACAAATATCAAAAGGCTAGATGGGAAGAACGAGAAAGAATGAGGATGAAACAGAACTACAATAAAATATATAAAATATTCTCGGTTATTTTCTCATGATGTCACATGGCTCGATTAGTCTGTTAAAAACATTTATTACAAAATTTACATCAAACAATACATCGAAGCAATTTTGCTTAGTCAGCGGACAAAATTTTGCCTCATCTCAAAAATTACAGCCCTGGTATACGGAAATTTATATTTGAGCTTGCTACGCTCGCTACTTTTATCTTTTCATAAGACAAAAAATGCTTCCACAAAACACGCCATCAAATATATTCGTACATACAACCTTGCCTCCATTTCAACAGTTGTAACACACAGTTGTAACATTGAAAAATTTTGTTGTTGCACTGATTTTAGTTTGTTCTTTCACAAATGAAAAATTAAATAGAAACCATGCCCATTATTATTCCATTGCATATTGAATGGAAAAAAGGGAAACATGCTGATGTTTATAATAAAAATGACATTGTAGACAAGGGACTGTACACAACAAGAATCATGATACCATGGTAACAGTTGGGATATCACAATTATGCAAAACATCTTTTTTGTTGACCTCAGAGTTTAAATCAATGGAGAGTACTACTGAAACAATTTATTGTGCAAGATGATCTCAATCCCAGATCCCAGATAGAGTTTCCTTTTTTTTTAAATTTGATGTCAGTTTTTATATATTTCCCCGTAGGACGAAATATATGTTAAAACCAGCGTTTTCCTTCTTCTTCTTCTCCTCCGTTCACTTTTATAGCTGGAGTTCTGCAATAGAACTTGTCCATTAAAGCTTAGAGGTTGGAACAGGGGCTAGTGTTCAGTGAAGTAGCGTGTGTGGTATACACCATTTTGTAAACCTTTCTATTGAAAAAGCCCTGATTTGTTGTGATTTTTCATCTGTTTACTAGTTTTCCATAAGGTACTGACAACAGATAGCTTGTATTAAACCCAATGCTTGCCAACAAAGCACATCAAGATTTTGAAAGTGTTGTTTTTTTATTTTGTCGAACTGTTTATCATAGCAAGCTTATTGCGAATTATACACACCACGCCACACTGTGGATGGATGGAATGTTTGAATATTTTCATTAATAAAGCATGTATTTTAAGACTAAAATGTTGAGGCTGCAGAGTTTACTTTCATAATGATATATTTTGGTTTATTTGTGTTACCATTAGTAGAAAAGATAGAAGTCAAGGTACATGTGAATGATGTTTTCCACTTGTGACGATAACAAAGTAATGCCTTAGGGTATACAAGTGAAGTGAGAACTCATAACAGTAAAGTTCTTGATGCCACTTATACTTTTGCAAAAAGTGTAAAGAAATATGCAAGAGTATTAGCAAACTGTAAAACAAATTGTTCTGAAATAAAAGAAGATGTCCATGAATGAAGAACTTTTAACGGTTTTTGGTCAATCACTGAAGCATGATGACTACCTTATTTCCAGGAATAAACACCCCTGTGTTTATTTCTTAATTTGGAAATTTTGCCCTGCTATTATTCAAGACCATTGTTTATTGGAGGATCGTGTTAATTCGAGGAGATGGGTATATACTTCATGTCAAGAAGCAACTGTTTTTTTTTCAGAATTGAAATACAAAAGTGATTATTTCAGTTATATAATATTGCAACTCATTAGTCTATGCTGTTAGTGTATATAGGTTACTAGTAGTTCATGAAATCAAATCCATGCAAAAATTGAACCACTAGCTTTGATGTTATGTGCCGGTAACATCACTTCAGCAGTGATTCAGAGTTTCTCGTATTTTGCACGGATTTATTTTTGTGGAATATCTTATTGGACAAAACGGTGTGAGACAAATTGCCGGGATGATTGCCGGGATGGGACAAAATATGAGATCTGGCTTCCCTTAACATTTCCCTAAAAATTACTGCTGTGTTTATAATGAAGAATTTCTGTCCCGGGACAATTTCCTCCATTCCAGCTGTTATTGTTGTTTTTCTCATATAAATCGTGACAATTTCTAAAAAAAAAATTGAAACACCTGCAAACCATTGAATTTAAAACAATGAATTTTTTTTTAACAATTAAAAGTTTAAAAAAATGTTGTCCCAACCCGGCTGTATTTTTCATGCAAAGGAGAGATACAATCATATTGATTTTCATCCCATCCTGTCAATGTCCCGGCCCATCTTCCATATGAAACAGCCTCTAATTTGGTGTTGATCTAATTAAAAGTGAATGTAAAAACTAGTCATTGAGTCATACAAACACCTTAATTTTCAATTATTTCTATCTTTCAGTTTATTGTTAAAAGTGCTAGAAGAACTGCCCTAAGTCAATACTTTTAATTGTGTAGAATTTAGAATCACTGCCATATTGAAAATATAGTTTTTATCGAAATTAAATTGTATTTCTATCTCTTTATTATCTCTATTGCTATCTCAGATTCCCTGTAGGGTTAGTTTGGAATTCAACTACTGAATAATTATGTATTCCCCGGTGAAGAAGTTAAAAGTAATTATGAATACTGAAAACTTCTTGATCTGGCCATATGATTTATTCATGCCAGTTTATAGAGCAAGTGTGTGGCCTCAGTTTATCAAGCAAGATAATGTCTGTCGGTCATTGACATTTTTCTGCTGTTCAGATTTTTTGAAAAAAAGAGGTCAAAAATGGGGAAATATAGTTGCATCTTATGTGAATCTTGTTTTTTTATTAACTTACTTCATTTCTTTGTCCTCATCGTACTTGAGATTTGCTTGTTCATTATTCGAATGACATTCGTTGATCAAACATTTTACTGATATCACCAAACTGTTTACCACATATTCTGACCCAATGCCAAAATGTGGAACCCCAAATTACGAGATATTCACTTTTAAATTTGGGTACTTTTTGGATTCACAATTAATGGATTCACACTGATATCACACAATTGGGAAAAAAAGATTTTTTGTGTTAACTTACATAGCACATCTTTTCAAAGAAATGTCTGTGACTAACCTAACTAAAATATATTTACTGTTTGTTTTTTTGTTGCATGGTGACAACATCGTATTAATGTAATAAGATTTCCAGTAATACAGTATTCTTCATAAAAAGATGTTTCTAATTTGTTTACATATCATCAGTTTTCTGTGTTCTTCAATGAAACCTCAGGCCATCTTAGTTTTGCTGTCACTACGGTGTACTTGGTACAATAAGTACACCCGTACATTTTCTAGTTTCAAATACTTGTAAGAATGTGTATTTCATTTATTTCTCCACAGTTCTTAAGATTTTAGCACAGGGAAAAAAATAACCAACTCTTTCAGCTTTACAGCCTTGTAATAATGGTAATTTCTTATTCTAATTCTAGACTGCTTTCAACCACTTGGAATGGAAAATAAGGAAATAAGAGATAGCCAAATCAAGGGTGAAGGAGTTCAGGCTGGCAAGGAAGTATATTACGCTAGACTTAATAATAAAGAGGCTTGGTGTATACCCCGTGGTACTGGTTCTTCTACCTCATACAGGGAAGACATTCATATTATTATTGACCTTGATTCTCCAAAGCTAATTACAGCAATAGCGTTGCAAGGACATGGTGATTTTTCTATTGGGACTAGTATACTACTGCATTATTGGATCGGATCCGGGTTTTTTCCATATTCTTCAGGTGGTAATGTGAGTAAGTTTTTGGATTTCTATGAAACAATCTAACATGATTTTAAAGAAAAACTTATCTGTAGTGTTATGGGGTAACAAATTCTGTAACTGAAGCTTCCTCAACCCACAAGGGCTGGCCGTTACAATTTAGACTAAATTTTAATTTAAGGGAGGTTTTCTTTATTTTTCTGATTTTCTTGTGTTTCTAATGCCTGTGACATCAACTACATGATGTTTATTTTATTGTCTTCAATTGAAAGTGTTTTGTTTTGTTTTTTAGCCTATTTTACGTATCATAGAGGCAACTGGAGACAATTACTACTATTTGGTATTTGATGCTCCTATCGTAACTTCAAAAATAAAAATTACTCCTGAATATGACTCAAATACCAAATGCTTTCGATTTGAAATATATGGATGCAGAAAATTCTCAATACCTGAGTACTTAGGTACTGTATTTAAGTTTTGATTGTTTTCCACTCAATTGGGTAAATGATTGGGCATATTAAAAAATTAACTACACGCCTGAATCGAAGTTCGGTATCATGGAGATACATGGCCTACCAATCCAAACTTTTTATAGCAGGCAGTTACACTGAACACCACTTGTGTTGTGTAGTTGATGGGCTCAGCCCTTATTGTCAGAAACCCATTTGTTTGTCCCAGCATTACCTGGTACCCATTGAGTTGGTCAAGCGGTAAGAGGTTCTGGAGGTTTAAGATGTTACGACATGAATCAAACCTGAGCCTCTCCTGTAACAGCACAATGGTGTACCCAGTATGCTAAGTCCGCCTCTATGCTCAGCCAGGTATATAGATGTTTGAAATGATAAACTGGTTAATATTAGCTTAAAAAGAGTAGTGATGGATAGAAATTATAAACATTACCATCACATGATGCTAACAAAAGAAATCAAAACAAAATTTGCTTTTGGCTTCCTTGTAGTTGATTACCAATCTGCAAAGAATTATTTTTTTGTTTTTTAAAGAAACATCCTTTAATGTGACCAATTTAATTGTAATGTTTTTTTAGTTGTTTTAAGAACAAATATGTGTAACACAGTTCTTTCATCCATCCAATATCTTTCCAATCAACAGTTTCTACAGAATAAAATGAATTGAGTATGATTCATTGATATAATATCAACTCAAGAATACAATTAATATAAAAGAAGGTTTTTATAATTTTTTATCTCACAAACATCTAAACTTTAAGAGTTGTTTTCTTTATCTCCATTTCCCCAAATCAGAATTAATTTTTTTTTCGGTTGATATTGTACTAATCGAGTCAGGAAAACTACTGCTAGAAAAAAAATATATTCCATTCTTTTAAAAAGAGTTTTGTCATCAATGACGCATGCCTTGAATAGAGTGAATATAAAAATAAACATTGTTTTGTAGCGCAAAATTTACGTGAACACTCTTTTAAGTAATGCTAAAGTAACTAAGTAACGAGGAGGTTCAAGTCCTTGGGCTTCCACCTGTAGTGGTTGGCTGTTCTGCCCGCCGACTTGCAACTAGGAAGTTGACTTACTGCCAGAGGACGTATAGCATTGCTCTAACTTGCACGAAGCAGTCAGTCGATGGCTAAAGGGCTTTGTCTTTTGATCACTTTTCATAATTGCATAGTTTGAGAAAATGATTTAATGAGAAGGATAAAATATCCACCTTTTCCACAATCCTAAAATAAAGCTTATAAGAACTGCGTGTGCAAGTTTAATGGTTTCGATTGTTACAGCAGGATTTTCATGTTTTTGTTGACTAATTTATGCTTCAGCTAAATTTTTATTCGAATCAAAATAAACACAAAATGTTTGGGTGGACAACATCCATGTCAAATAAGTTTTCTCTGATGGTCCCAAGGTGGTATCACAGAAAAGTTGGAAAATAAAGTTTTTTAGAGCTTGCGTTCCTTTCTATTTTGATTTGACCTTTGACTTTTATGTTACTTTTGTCTTCTAAATTGTGATTACCTTTGATATGGAACACTTAAAATAATCGAACATTGAAAATAATCAAACATTGAAAATAATCGAACATTGAAAATAATCGAACATTGAAAATAATCGAACATTGAAAATAATCGAACATTGAAAATAATCGAACATACCACGTTGGCTTATATTGAGATCTTATTTGTGTCATTTGAACCTTGTATCAAATTGTCATCGTAATCTATTCTCTTCTAATTATTGTGACTTTTTATATAGAATGCAATAAAACAGATGAATCACTTATTACTACTGTCATGGATCCTTCTCAATTCAATCAATCCTCTTATGTTACGAAACCAATACGACTCGATGCTTCATATTTGGCATTTGACAAAACATCTGCATGGTGTGTACAATTAGACCCAGTACCTAAGGTTTCATATTCTCAATGGGCATTGGTTGATCTCTCAGAAAAGTTTATGATATATAAGTTCAGCATACGTCGTTATACACCAGTTTCACTTACTGAAATTCTGCCTGAGTCGTTCAAATTGGATTATAGCATTGGTGATGATGTTTGGGCATCTTATGAAGGAGGAAGGGTAACAGTTTATTAATATCATCAAAAATATACTGTCTAAAATTTCATTTATTTTGAATATGAACAACTCTTATTTTAGGAACTTGTTAGCAAGGATGTTCTTGATAATGAAGTTGTCTTAAAAAAACCTCTGTTAGCACAATTTATAAAGATTCGTATTAAAGTTACTAGTATAAATAATACTTGTATCAAATTACAGTTGTATGGATGTCGAGCGGTACAAGCGGCAGGTACTTTTGAACTGTTCACTACTGACCAAACCATAACTTATAAGTATAGACCACACTAATGAAAGAGATTAGGAACCATAGAAACAAATTGGTAATACTACGAATGCTTGTGAAAATGTGAAGCCAGCGTGATAAAATCAACCAAAGTATATAATCAGAGTGAGTTAGCGGTGGTCTACATTTATAGGTTTTATAAACCAGCACTCCGGCACTGTTTTACATTGTTTTTTGATTTTCTATGTTACATCGATTTCTTTTTGCATGCATACACATAAAATAAACCTGTCATAATGGTCTGGCAGAAAATCAAGGCTAGTAGCACAAGTGAATTTATTGTATATATATGCACTACTTGGAGTACTTAGCACAAACCTCAACAATATATGCCCTAAGTCATCAAGTTTATTTTCACAGTAATGTGTGCAGATTCAATACGAAATGTGTGAATGGCACGAAAGAGTTGTTTCTTAATATATTCTATTCTCGTAATTTTTGTGCAGATCTAACAACAACACCATTAACAAAACCTAATGCTACTAACAATCCCAGCCAGAAGCCAGAAGCAGGTAGTACATCCATACATATACATCTATCCTGTCAGTTGTTTAAACATGTTTTTGTTGGGTTTTTTTGTCACAATGTAGTGATAACCATTAATCTGTTGAATCTCAACTTCATTTTAACACAAGATGTTTTAATATATGCTTCAACTAATATTTCAACTAATACTTCAACTAATACTTCAACTAATACTTCTCTTGTTGAAACAAGCTTCTGTATGTCTTATCAAAAATGAATGTAATCATCATACAAAATATTTCAAAACTGATAAATTCTCTAGTTTAACGCAATGACATTTTACGGCAGTGATGCAACACATTTTGTGTGTTATCTGCTGTTGGATTACAATTTTACGTTATCCCTAAAAAATTGAATAACAAAATCCTTACAAATTGAACGCATTATGACGAAGATGGCGGAAGAACGAAATCCTGGTATATAGAACCATCTTTTTTCTTCGCCCTTTCACTTTAGCTATGGATATCTTTAAAAAATGTTTGGGGAAGAAAAGTATAGGAACCCATTTCGAATATGAGTGCAAAAATTTGAATGTTTCTAAACTGAGTTTTTCGTCTTGTCGAAATGAAAAATGTTATTGTGAAAATATTTTTAATGCTTTACAAGAGGTGGAAGAAGGAGTTCAAACGAGTGGTGTAGCAAAAAGGTATGGTAGAAAATACACTTACGGCTTTTATACCAAACCAAAACGGAAAAACTAGGCATGCTTTTCAAAACGGACATGTTCATCTGAAAAGGAAGAGCAATATGGCAAACAATCATGCTCTCAATACTTGGCTTGGTAAAATATTTTTAATCTACCATCTAATGCGATGATTAAAAAAGCAGAATTTGTGACTGAACTCCATATTCTGATATTTTTTTGTGACATTTTTTGTGACGTGAGGTCAAAATTTAATCCTATATATATATATTTTTTCTAATTTGAAAGAGCAAATCTAAACGATCATGAAAATATATATTTCATCTGTTGTTTGTTTTTTAAATCGAAAACGGGCCTTTTAAAGTTTCCCCGTTGTTGCCATAGTTGCAAAAATTGTGACGTCAAAATTGCAGATGTTGTTCAGCGACCTGTAATGCAGTTACAGCAAATCTTTAAAGTTCGTTTATCGAAAATGTTTACAATTCTTTATAGCAGATATTGATCATGGTATCACAACTACAAAAATGTATCCGAAATGAATGACAAGTATATATTAGTTCTGGTTTTAAATATGAACACTAATTTCGTTATATACACAGCAAAAATACAACACTAATTTCGTTATATACACAGCAAAAATACAACAACAATTCTCCAAGTTTTCATAAGGGTCTACCTAGATTTGTTAGTTCATGAAACAAAGTGTTCTAAGATAAACTAATGTCAAAAACCTTTTCTAAGATAAACTAATGACAAAAGCCTTTTTAGGCAACTTCGTTACAACACAGCATATCATCAATAAACTTCATGTCTCCATTACCATGAGAAGTTAGGAAAGGAACTTGTTTTATTTCACTCTAGTGCGAAGTAGGTCTTAAAAATAAACTTACCTGTTTATCCTGGTCATCTTTCAATAAAATCTAATTGATCAGTTGTAAAAAAATCATGCTCATTGTGAATTTGTGTCAGTAAAAAACATGCTGCAAAGAAATAAGTTTTGTTTTGGAGAAAAGATCTACCATGAAAGTAATCGAAAGTGGAAAACTGATTGCTTCAAGTTGTTTATGTTCCATGTTTCATTTTTATTTTTTTATTTTTATTTTTATTT
This sequence comes from Turritopsis rubra, assembly GCA_039566895.2. Lineage (NCBI taxonomy): Eukaryota > Metazoa > Cnidaria > Hydrozoa > Anthoathecata > Oceaniidae > Turritopsis > Turritopsis rubra. The sequence continues at coordinate 337,492 of CM077623.1, forward strand.
TTTTAACGCTTGTATTTGAACATCCAAAAGCTAAGCACAACAGTATTATAAAACCTAAATTAAATTAAAATTAAATATTTCTCTTTAGTTATTATTAATATCACGAATATACATTCCGCAATTTTGACGTCACAAAACCCTCCTTTCCCCATCACATGTGCTTAATATGTAAATCATTAAACCTTAAATATTTATGTAAATACAATGAATTTTGGAAAATAATTTATTGGAAATTGCTGTTTGATACCTTATGGTGGAGACAATAAATATAAAAAGTGAGTTTCTAAATTGCACGTTTCCTTTAACATAATTTTTCCATTTTCATTTCAGCTCGAATTTATCAGTACGAGATATTTGATGGGCACTCTTACCTCAATCGTTATCAATGGAAGGATAAAGAATACAGAACCGCAGTTAATTCTCAACCGAAGACCGCAGATGCGGAAGGCATATTAAGTGGAGGTCTAGGTTGTCTTACTGACGGGGGCTATTCTCCAGACTCCAATCCTTTTAAATCACCATGCTGGGTTGGTTGGTCTCGTCAAGTCAAACCTACTCAATTATACTTCATGCTTTTCTTAACTGTTCAAACAACTATTTCGGCCATAACTTTCCAAATGTACATGAACGAAAGTATGGGGGCGTCACCCATAAAAATGTTTACTATTCAAAGTAGTTTGACGTATAAATTACCCTATACAGTGGGTTATGCTTGTGCACCACAGTCAGCCTACCATCTTTCACCACAAAATCTGGCAATCACAATCGACCTTAACAACTTACGTACAAAATTACTGACAATTATGTTTGAATATTCTGGGGACTGGATTTTGTTAAGACAAGTTTCTATTAGCCAAGGTAGATATTTTTTCCTTCCACTAAGAAAGTGTCTGCTTGTCACTTTTATCTGCCTCTAATGCTGGATTCTGATGAACTAGGAATGAAAGATGAAAAGATAGAAAATATTCTTCACCTGATTTATAGTGAAATGGTTTTTAATGAAAATGTTTCTTCTTTCATTCATTTAAATGTTTCTTCTTTTAGATCAAAATGCAGGAGGCGTAAAGTTAACTAAAGCCAGGCCGAAGTGCGTTATACCAGAAAAGCCAGATAGTAAGGGAATCTTTTATTCCTTGAAATTGAGAACTAATCATGTAATCATGTAACTTAGTAAATCAATGTGGTCTTTATCTTATACCATTAATTTTCATTATTTATGTATTTATTATTTTAGACTCTGATAAAAGTTCTGGTCCAAACATCGTGATCATTGTGTGTATAGTATTAGCTATGTTATTCATCATTTTGCTTGCTTTTGTAATTTATCACTACCGAACCAGGCTCCATACCGTGTTTAAAACCAAGAGCAAACCAACTCATGATGTAAGAAATGGTTCACGTGAATATCGGTCCTTACTCAACCCTTCAGCGGATAATAGTGGCTTCTCTAATGCTGCACCCGTGGTAAGGGCACACTTTCGCAAAGAAAGCGTAGGTATGTGTTTTCTTATGTTCAGTTTGTTTGTTTTAGTAACAAGGAATGAGAATTGAAACTCTAAATAAATTTTGTGTATTTTTAATTTCAAATGCTTGTCGAATTGTCCCTGCAACTTGTCGTTCAATAGTTATCTAATTATTAAGCTAAAAACTTTTAGAATCCAAAAACAGTGAAGAGGTTTATGCTAACCCAAGTGACGTCACCGTTTCTGTATGTGACGGCAATAACGGCAATAAAGACAAACCTGGTTATGCACATGTCGTTCATGCTCAGTATAAGCCGGCATCAAGCAGTGGTGATAGTAATCGTATTACGTATGCCCAGCCTAGTTTGAAACAGCAATATGCAGAACCGAACCATCTACCTAAGAATAATCCTATATATCAAGGTTCGGCCATTTACGCAAGTACATACGAGAATCCGTATAAGGCAGTAGTTGCTTCAACTTTATATGCTGATCCAGACGCGATTGTTTTAAACAGAAGTGGTTCACAAAAGAATTTATTCAAAATATTTCCACGTGATCAATTGCAGTTTCAAGAGAAAATAGGTGATGGTCAGTTCGGCGAGGTTCATATTGCAGAAGCTACTGGCTTGGATGAAATTTATGGAACTATTGGACATTATAACTCTTGGGGATTACCCGACACAGCGTTGGTTGCAGTGAAATTATTAAAATCTGTTGATAAACATGTCGAGGAAGAGTTTATGAAGGAAGTGGAGATTATGTCTCGTCTGAAACATGAAAATGTTGTACGCTTGCTTGGTGTTTCGAAAGATGAACCTATGCTGATGGTGGTTGAATACATGGAGAACGGAGATTTAAATCAGTTTTTACATGACCGAAAACCTTGTGATTCAGATAACTTTCGAGTTAGTCAGATAGCGCCGAATATGTTACCGTTGGATACCTTGTTACACATGGCGCAACAAATTGCAAGCGGAATGAAGTATCTTCATGCTGAGGCTTTTATACATCGAGATTTAGCCACAAGGAATTGCCTTGTTGGTCCAGCTTATCAGGTGAAAATCTCTGATTTCGGAATGAGTCGATACTTGTATTCAAAACATTACTATCGCGTGGAAGGGAAAGCAGTCTTACCGATCCGATGGATGGCTCCGGAATGTCTGTTTTACGGTTGGTTGTTATTAAACTTCCTTTTATTTGGTTTCAGTTTTTTCGATTCTTGCTTTCATGGGGCCATCCCTTATCTTGTTTACTTTTGTCTGAATGTTTTGGATGCTTTTAAATAGAAGAAGAAGCAGAATTATTATGATGGATAAAATCCCGTTTTTAAAAGTATACCAAACTACCCTAGGGTAACACGCATTTGAGTGCGAAAACTCGGGGCAAGTCAATGCGTGTTCCATGCTCCTGAATTATGCAGACCAATCTTTTCTTACTTAAACTTCTAAAACTTAGAATTTGAAAGTTAACCTTCGAAAGGTTCATGCAACAATGACCAAAAATAAATCTTCTGTACTATCAAAAACTCTTTAACTCACTTTCAGGAATTGGGCATTAAATAAAATTGAATATTCCTTTTTTTACCCAAGCCAACAAAATGTTAATAGTGGAAAATTTCACCTAAAGTTTATACCCTGTGTCAACTAAAAGTTATACCAGCAAAAACCAACCAGACTTGGCATTTTGGTATTTTGAGCCTACTTTGGTGCTTATTTGACATATCAAGAAATCAGAGCATATATCCTCAAAACTTGCGAAACCACGAATAACCTTTACCTGAACTAGGAGAAGCACTTCCTGTCTCTTTCAGGTAGAGTAAGTGTAAGAGACAGGGAAATTTTTTCTTCGCTGTCATTCTAAGGTGGCGCTAAGGTGTTTATCTTTTTAGTGAATTTGTGCCCCTGGTGCGTGTAGGGGCGTGTATTCTATTTCCAGCTTCATTCTTTGACGTACAGTTTTCTTAAATTCATATTTTTCAACCATTTTTATATGATTTAAACATTATTTGTGCTGTTTTTAAAGAAATTTTTAAAATGTAGCCTGGGTAGTTTGGTATACCTTTGAAACACTGGACGGTTCTTCATGCCCATTAAAATGGTCTGCCGGCATGTTTTTTAAAACACAGATCAGTATCATGTCACAGCATAATCTGAATAATTTGCAAACATCCGCACTTTATCTTTGTAGGAAAATTTACTCAAACGACTGACACCTGGAGTTTCGGAATCACCTTGTGGGAAATCCTCACCTTCGCAAGGGAAACACCATATTCTCATCTTGGTGATCCCGAAGTAATAGAAAATGCATGTGAATCCGTTCAAAATCCGAATAAACCGTTTAAAGTGCTTCCAAGACCACCGTTTTGTACAGACGATTTATATGACGTAATGCTAAAATGTTGGAAAGTGAAACCAGATAGTCGGCCAACGTTTGCTTTTCTTCATCAGTTTTTTACGGATATATGTAACAGCTCAGAAATGGATATTTAAATAAATTTTTCTTCCAAAAATCAATCAATCAATAATTTTATAAAATCTGACTGATCAAGTCAAGATGGTGCATGAGGATGATCGAGACATTTTTCAATGTATGTCGTCATTTCGAATAGGTATAATAGTCTTAATTCACGTTAGGTTTGTAAATTCAAAAATGGTGGCAGTAGTCGTGAAACGAATACAGTTTATTACTATGGACACAAATTTATATTTTATTAAAATGACATTTTTCAGGATGATTTATAGTTGACATATTTTAAATAATTATTTTTCATGTTTTTATTGGAAATAATCGACTAACATTGATACCGTCAAGTGTAAACGGAGCTTTAGGTGAGCTGGTTGCATAGCAACTTAAAAGTAAGGGTTTTTTTTCATTGGTTTTTCCGAATATATCCTATCATCTGCTTGTGGTGGGTGTTTTGTTTTTTGTTAAATACACTTTTTTATGAATTCCAGCACTTATATACAATCACATTTAGACCTTAACTTCAATTTACCAAAATTAATTTTTCACGGTTCTATGCGGAATTCGAAGAAGCGCATCAAATTTCAAATTTTTAAGACTCTTTATTATTTCTCTATTTCTGATTTATTTTGTTGTTATAAATTTAAAGTCTTAAATTTTCTCATCAAATCTTATTTCTGTATTTTGACAGCATTATGAAGTTTGTGTGATAATATAGGACCTCGGATGGGAAAGCGAAAGCGGCGTACAAAAACACAAGGTAATAAAATTTTGAATAGTGCAAGTGCATTGGCGAAATGTGAATATGAAACCAAACTGAAAACAAATTGAAAACAAATTTCTTCAAACAGATTTTGTAGAAATAAATTGAGAACTTTTATCACGTCTTCGTTGTCGGCAGGACGTAGAAGTTTTCAGGTTGCCTATCAGACTGTAAACATACTGTTTTTCGCTTGAATACTTTTGTTTCACTAAAGGTCGTTTTCCATTAAGTGAAATCGTCCGCGTGGACTTTGCTTTGTTGGAATTTGCGCTGTTGGAATTTGCGCATGCTCTGTAGCTCAAAAATAGTAATTTTAGACGAGAGCAAAGTTTATTCACGTTACCGTCCACGTTGCTGTCTTCCATCGTTTTTTGTCTCCATAGCAACAGTTGAAACCAAATCAAAGTATGGATTTCGAATGTTCATTTTTTTTCCTCTTCAAAATATTTATTTGTATATTTATGTTTCATATTTCATGATGGATTTTCATGATGGCTTTTCAGCATTTTTTTGCCATTTATATTTTTGGGAGTTTTTTTAAAAGAACGAATTCACTGTATTTCTCAAAATTTTCAATACTGTCAAAGATTGTGTTATTTTAATCTGAATTACTGTGTTAGTTTAAATCTGAGTTTGCATAGTCTTCATAAATGTTGAATGTGTTAATCAGGCCTTAACTCCAAGAACGTTCTGTCTCGTTCTTTCAGACACTTTCGTCGTCCATATTGAAATTTTTTTAAATTCTATCTTTTGATTCATCGGAAAGATGAAAAAATATAGAAATTTTCTACAGTATAACCCCGTTAAGTCGGACACGGTTTAAGTCAGACTTTTCTTTAAGTCGGACTAAAACCTTGTCCCCCTTGGGCCAAAATAAGTAGAGTCTGACTTAAGACGAAGTTCGGATAGATCGGACTCCCGATAAGTCAGACCGATTATTTCGGTCCCCTGAGAGTCCGACTTAACGGGGTTATACTGTATATGTTAATTCTAAAGTAACCGAAGAAGTAAATTGGCTCATTTCTTAGGCTGTGTGGTTTTCTTATTTCTTAGGCCATGTGGTGAATGCTTATTATAAACATAAGAATGCTTCCTGTTTATATGTTTTTGGTTTTTTTCAGACCTTGTGAACGGGCACGAATTTCTGTTTATTGAATCGATCACAATCGTACAGGTGATTTGTTATCGACGTGGGTTTAATACACCTTGTATTTTTGCTCTAGAAGTACATGCGGCCTCTAATCATTCTGCTGGGAGTTAATTACTAAGTAATAAAGTTAAAACTTTATTGAAAAAAAATTCATCAGAACGAGGCTGGGAGTACATTTTTTTCATGTTAGTTTCGAAAACTTGTTAAGTGTTAATGGAAGCAAAAAGTGGATAACTCAACCAGAGATGACCCAGATTGTGTCATAATGCCACGTCTCGCTTCACACCTGCGTGACCCGCATTTATATGAAAAAGGGAAACTTGCTTGAAGATATCACACAGACATCTGTGGTTGTAGCCAAGATGAACGCCATTCGCAGGACTTTAGTATTATTATTAATGTTTGCGCACCCTATTCAGTTCTGACAGAACTATTATTAATGAGGGTCACGCGTAGGAGGTCCTAGAGCATTTAAACCGCTCAACCAGACAACCCCCCCTTTGATATCAATGGATATGGAGTTGATCGATTCACACTGTTATAGTTGCATGACTCGGCCAGGATTTGAACCCTGACTTCCCGCACTGGAGGCGAGCACTCTACCACAACAAGTCAGTACTATTTTATTAAATCATTGATATTTAAGAAACGGCAAAATGCCCTTGTAGGAAAAATGCTTACCTATTATTCAGGTGAAAACCAGGCCTATGCTACAGCTTGGTCTTGATTTTATCACGCACTAGAATGGAAGATCGAGGGTCCCCGTTTTCTTATATAACATGGGGCCCACGGACGGGTCTGGTAAGTAAGCCGTTTCGGATATTGTTTTTAGCAAATCCAAAGGTAACCTTTTCTGTGCCGTTTTTTTTTTGGTTTTTTTTTCTCAAAAAATGCTGGAAATTCTTCCAAGTTTTTACAATCTTTTAGCAGCTGGGCAAACCGCCATGTGTTATTTAGCTTCTTTCTCAAACAAATAAAGATCTGTTAACAGAAGATCATTTTCTCATCATGATGACTTTTGTTTACACTTCCTCTTAGATTACATTTCTCCAACAAAAAATGAAGAAAAAATCATTACTAATCTAAATTACATGTTCCCTTTTTAAAATTTTAAAATTTTTAAGTCGGTAAAACTTTAGATGTCGAAATTTGTGGAGGAGAATGTTAGCTATAAAACCATTAAAGAAAAACGTGCAAGTAATCCCATTGGTGATACAAACTGAAAACAGAAATTAGGGTTATGTGCTTCTCCACAATTTTTGATCCGTCGCTGTTTTTCAAGACGTTTGAAAATTTTGTACAACATGGTGTGTGGATTGTTGATTTCTATGTAAAAGGGATCCTACCATCTAAAACAATATTCTGTATAACACTTCCTCAGACCATAAATAAAACATCCCCATATCTTATAAGGTATAAAATAAACGCTAGGGTCGATAATAATATTGTACTGTCTTTCCGAGAATTCGCTTCTTCCTTATGCGGCTCAAGTGATAAACAGAGAAGTTCAATTTGGTGTGAATAAATATACACGCTTTTTTTATATAAGAATAGTGTATTTTAGTTTCAAGATGAATATTCTTAAGTTTTGGGCAAAATTCATCTTGATATATTCTTAGCATATTCTTAGTGACAACTATCGCTGGATTTAAAGTCAAACTAATGTCGAGGCCTTTGCTATTCCCACTGGGGATTGCAAAGTGAAAAAAAAGATAAGTAAGTAAAAAAGAAGAAAAAACCAATTAGATTTGAGATAATAAGTTTGAAAATAAAGAATTTACATGAATATTCTAAATGTAATGTATATTCTTAACTTTGTATAACCAAAAGTCAAGATGACGATATTCTTAGGATGAGTATAAATTTGTATTATTATTTTAATAAAGCTAATTTGTTATGAAAAATAAAAAATCTGCTGTTTATATAGCTATTTTTATTCTGTTATCTCTGTGTTCATTTCTCCTCGCCTCAAATCGAATTTTGGTGCTGCACCATAATTCATGTCGTAGCTCCTCTAAATCCGTGCGAAAAATCGAAAAATTTTCTGTCCTCCCCAAAAGGATCTCAGATGTTTTGTCCAAACAACATCAAACAAAATTAAAAAATGATTTTTTGATGGAAATGTGATCGAAAAAAATGTAAAAATAAAAACGACTTCGTTGTTTACACGCTTTCCCGGGAAATTAGATGAACTTTGGTCGTCCGCGAAATTTATTCTGTGCGACTTCTTACAAGCGCCGGCCTTTCATATTAACACCGCACATGGCACCTTATATAGAATTTACAATTTTGCGACATATGAACTTCTTTACAATTGTGGATTATGGTTTCGATGGGTATAGTTTGTTCCATGCTGTCTGAACGATGTTGAAAAGGTTTTACGCCAAATCTTTTATCTTTATAGCGGCGTATAGTGGAAGAAACGCCATGAACAGATAGACATGTTCCATTAATCATGATAAAAGGAACATGTTAACCATGGAAAAGTTTATTATCAATCCCGGTGAAGTCTATAGTTAACTCTTGCCCTAGTGGGAACCAAGTTTTAATGAAAATCATTAATTTCATTCGCTGTCTTCAGACAATGCCATATATGTTGCATTTCGAAGAATATCAATACAACACGTGATCAAGTATTGCAGACATTCTTTTTTTAAGTTGAATTTTATTAAAGTTCATGTTGATATAAGCGTCGTGTGCATGTCTGGTTTTTATAAAAAAATATATAATTTTGAACAATATCAAGGGTAGGTGATGTTTTTGTTAATATAAGGATTGTTCCAAAACTTCCAAACCTGAATTTTTTTATGTTATCTGTTATTTCCATACCCTCTAACGCTTTTTTAACACTCTCCCCTCTGGAAATTCAGAAGAAGTTAAGGATTTTCTTCTTTTTTTTTTCAGATGTTTCTCAGCATCTCGTGCATCATTGTTGCCATTACATCATTTGTTCAGTTTCCTCACGTGACTTCCCTCCTTATAACAACTCAACAACCTGTAGTTTTGTTTGGCTCTCCTGCACATTGTTCTTACAAAACTCACGCATGTGGCTTATCATGTAAACAAAAGGAATGTGAACAAGGGTGTAATGGTGAAAAATGTTATCTCACTTGCGAAAAATCGACGTCCTGTTCTCAAAAGTGTGGCCTTCGTACTCAAAACAGAACTTGTGTCGTCTCGTGCAAAGATTCAAAGGTATGAAATAGATAACCTGTTCATTTTCATCAAATTTGTATCTATGCAGCAAATCGTAGATAAAACAGTGAACCACCAGTCCAGGCACTTACCAGCAGAGAATCAGCAGCACAGTAATCACCAAAAGCAAGTATTTTCTTAACCGCCTGCTACTCCTTTCTGTGGCGTCCGCGCGGCAGAGAACGTGACTGATTAATACACGTCAGTTCATGACTTATACATTTGTTGTCAAAATGATGTAAGCTGCAGTATTGTGGAGGTAAACATTATCTACACTATAGTTAAGACTTCTACAAAGTCATGAATCTGCGAATGTCGTTATCTCCTTTATTACCATTATGATAATCTTAACTTTTGTTTTCACGTGGTTGTTGACATGGCATGCGTAGCGAGCGGATGAAGAAACTGGAAGAGAGAGGAAGAACAGAACCTGGTGAAAACATCCGTCGCTTGAGTTATTTCATTTCAGCGCCTTCAGCTGTTCAATGGTCGCAGACTTTTCCAAAAGCGCTGGGTTGGAGGGAAAGACCTGACTCGATATGTACTGCTGGTTCACTGACTATACGACATTCTATGCAACAAATGCGATATTACTTGTTATATCGATATCACAATAATTTGTTTTGGTTTTGTTTTTCAATCGCCCGCAAAAATTTAAATGAATGGAGATTGAGCGCCATTATTTAGCGCAAAATCGCTGGTGATCGCGCGCTAAAGAATCGCTAAATGGAGATCCAACTTAAAAGGTACAGGCAGGTTTAACCAGAAATGTCGGTGTGTGAAACATTGGGGGAGTCTAACAGGAAAAAGCCTGTTTGCACTCACCTAGATGAAACATTACATATATCAGTAGGTATAGTTTATAGTCTGTGCGGAGAAAATTATATTGGCTGTCACATGACCTGTTTCATTCAATCATGTTCCGAAAACGTCTAGATATATTACGCCCCGGTAGTAATGAGAAATATAGACAGGTTTCTTAGCTAAACTTTCGTTTGGGCATATTTGAAGGAATGGAACAGTATTGTAAGATCCATATAAAGGAATGAAAACGTTACTTAGTGTTTTGTTATTCGCACATATAAAATACTCGAATAGACGCTACAATTTTCTAGTTCAATTTTCAAAAAATAATGTTGAACTAAAATTGATCCTAATTGTTGCGTGTACTTTGTAAAAAAATAAATCAATTTTTATTGTTTTCAGCATGAAACAATTTTATTTCAAAGAAGACAGACACGCGATGAAACTCGGCGCTTATTTTATTTATTAAGATTTCCGCGCCGTTGTTAAGAGATTTATTTACTTTTGGACGTTTATTTACTTTTGGTTTCCTGAGGGGCGTTTATACAAAATGAGGGCGTTTATTCGAGAAAATACGGTAATTCGGGAAATCGAAAAGTGGGAGTCTACAGACAGCTGTCCTAAAACCCCTTACTTTATCTTTCTTGAGATTTTAAATTTAAAATGCGACGACTTTTAGTCTCAAAATTTCATGTACAGTCGAGATTATTACAAGATTTTTACTGGGCAGCAAGTTGTACGGTCGACTAAACTCATTCTAAACTCATTTGGATTGTACCAAATTTTAGTTCTAACTCTCCTTTTTTAGACATGTGTTCAAATATGTTCCGGACAAAAATGTGACATCATGTGTAGTGGCAGTGTTTGCAGACAGAGAATTAAAATGGCTCGCAAATATTACGGTCTGCGCTATATTAACAAGGCAACATGCTCAACATCAGAAGTTTGTGAGCAACATTGTGAATATCAAAAATGCGCTTTGTTTTGTAACAGTCCCGAGTGTGTTGTTCTCGGCTCCCGTGCACTTATCCAGATCGAATTCGGAGTCAACGTTCGTCTTGTTCGCGTTGTTTGTGATGATGTTCAGATTCAATATCCATTTGTCAAACATGCCAGTTACTTAGTTTGTGGAAGAACGGGAAACCATCCCATACCAATATCGGAACCTGAACGGAACCGAACTACATTGACAACAACATACCGTCATGGAACGCCCACTGCCGTTACGAAAACAACCCCAGCGGCTAAAACCTATAATCCGAATGTAACCCGACATCACTCTAACCATTACCTTAGAAGTCATGCAATCTGTTTCATGAAAGATGTCCATCCTTATACTATTTATTCCATTTTGATCATTTGGGTTACTGATATACAAGTATGAAAATACACAGCAGTATGAAAATATTCGATGGTCAAATCGACAAAATATTGTTTATTTATTTTCAAGATGGTGTCGAAATATTAAATTTTGTTTCATGACGTGTTTAATTTTGTTGTCATAGCAACAGGACTGTCCGTGTTTATTGTCTTGAGAATTCTCGCAGTGTCTCTAACGTTAAATTATTTCCCAATGGGAATGACCATAAATCACGTGACCTTCTCTTGTGAAGGCACATTGTAGAACGTTTATTTAAATTGGGGATTGCTATCAACCGTGTTCATTTTGTAACTTTTGGACTGCAATTGTTTGTATTTTTGTTGAACCCTTTTATCAATTTTCTTCTGTCGGAAATTTTTATGCTTCGGAAGCAGAAAGTTTTGGAAATTTGGAAAGAGATGTATTTTTCACCAATCACCCAAAATGTTTTACCCTACAAAGTTTTACAAAATGGTTTTCCAAACGTTTTTATATTGTTTTTATATGTGAGAAGAAAAGAAAATCACAGAACATAAAAAAAACATTTCTTCATTAAAATTTTCACGCCCAAAGTGTGAAAAATTGTCACGCCCAAAAGTGTGAAAAATTGTCACGCCCAAAGTGTTAAAAAATTGGACGAAATAATTTTTTTCGTCCCAATAACTTCCACAGGAATACAACGATCAAATCTTTCCGAATGTGGTTTTCTTGCATTTTCTATATGGTGTAAGATGGCCTAACCCGTCAAAGTATATAAACGGAATCAATGACAACAGTTTCCATCAACTAATTTGGCAAGTTTAAGTGTTTTTGAAACCATCTCATTATCTCCGCAGGGGTCAATACTAGGACCTTTACTATTTACTATTTTCATGATAGATTTACTCTTCTTTGTGGATGATGAAGACGTAGCTAATTACGCTGATAATACCACACCTTGCGTTATTGGTAGAAATACTAATGAAGTGATAAGAAAAGTTGAGACTGTTTCTGTTACATTTTTTCATTGTTTGATAAAAACGGAATGAAAGTGAACGAAAAAAATGTCATGTACTATGTAGCGGTGATTAAAATGTCATGTACTATGTAGCGGTGATTAAAACGTCATGTACTATGTAGCGGTGATTAAAATGTCATGTACTATGTAGCGGTGATTAAAATGTCATGTACTATGTAGCGGTGATTAAAATGTCATGTACTATGTAGCGGTGATTAAAATGCTGTTGCAAAAGTACCTTAATAAATACCTCTGACGAACAGACTTTACTTGGAATCAAAGTAGATAAAAGCTGAATTTTGAAAATCATGTTAAATATATTTGTGACACTGTATCTAAAAAGCTACATGTTCTAGCTAGAATTGCACCCTACACATGAATTGCACCCTACACATGAATTGCACCCTACACATGAATTGCACCCTACATGGGAACAGCCAAGTCCCGCATAGCTATGAAAACTTTCATTTACTCGCAATTTAACTATTGTCCACTAATTTGGATGTAACAATCCACTATCAAAATATCAGAGCTCTCTTAACAGAAATGTATAAAACCAAAAATGCACTAAATCCAGATATAATATCTGGTGTATTCAAAATTTCAGTACCTTACATTAGTCTGAGACATAACCGTGATTTTATTCAAAAGACACCCAAAACTGTATCATATGGTACAGAGACTATATCCTATATTGGACCAAAAATCTGGCAATCCCTTCCTCCCACATCAAAAATGCCGAACATCTCTTGGTATTTAAACAAAAAATAAAGCTATGGAAACCTGACAGATGTCCATGCCGCTTATGCAAAACGTACTTGGAAGGTGTAGGATTTATCGAGAATTTAGACAATATACTTAGCAACAATGTATACTCCTTATTTCTGTGTCAACATCATCAACAACTTTTATATGCTGGTGACTTTGATTAGCGTATTTTTTATAACGCTATATTTATATATTAATATATGTTTTATATATGTTTTGTCAACATTAAAGAAAGAAAGGAAGAAAAGGAAAAGGGCTGACGTCTGCTTTACCCAATTTGATTTGGTAAGTTATAACGTTTTTGAATGCTTTTTACCTCCAGGATTGTTTATGTGAAATTTATTTCGTGCCACCCAAAAAAAGTTAGAAAGTTGTCATTTTTGTAAATCATGATGCAATGTACTTTATGATGGCCAAATATCATCTTTACCTTATAGAGCAAATTAAACGTAAAATTGGGCCAATTGGGGGTCTTGCCCCGCCCACACCCATCAATATAGGAGCAACTGCTGACAAGTTGATTATCGATCCCAAGACGATTTCCAATGATTTTAAAGCATCACCCTCTGCCATAAATGGGGTAAGAACTTCCATCACTGGGGCTCAGTCTAGTTCCCGGGTAAAACATTTTTGCCGATTCATTTCCCGTTGCAGTCCACCCAGGCATATAGAATATAGAAAAAAATAAAACACCCTCCTCCATATGCCACTACTTCTGGAATAAACTTATTAGTCTGTATCATAGAGACATAACAAAAGTGAAGCAAGAATATAATCATTCCTTTTTGTCTATTTCTGTGATAAACATTTTTATACTTATAGAGTTATTTTTAACAAGCTTTTACTAATCTAACGTAAGTTTCTTTTTATTATTACTTGTCCTTCGTCAGATAACAAACGGAAATATATACATATTTGACAATGTGTTGTTATAAATACCGCCGGAGCTACCACTTCATGCTGAAATCATCATTAAAAGCAACTAAAAGAATAGCTTATATTTATGACCAACGATAATTCACGTGCTACTTTTATGAAGATCAAACAATACAACAATTCCTTTTGTTGTCTCTCACCTGTTGTTATTGTTCATGCTCATGTGCTGAGATCATCATGATGTCAGATTTTGCTATATTTATAACACATTGTCTTTAACCCAGATCTTATGGGGCAATGAGTACCTTAACGCTTTCAAAGGCCCGTTTTGTTGAATTATCTAAACTTTAATCGTATCAATTGTTTTTAAAATTCATCTACCAATCCATCTATTCTATATCTACTATTTTTTGTTAAAAGCAACAGAAATTGTCCATTTAAAACTCAATGTTTTCCCTAATAAACTCTCGCCACAAGGATTTATCCAGTAAAAAATGACAATGTGCGATGGAGTTTCCATTGTTCTTAGTCACAGTGAACCTGAGAGTTCAATTTCACCTTCAATTTCAAACAACAGTGTCATAACAGAGGAGCAGAAGTCGAAGTGAACCAGACCGTGGAACCAGGTTGTTTCAGGCTAACTTGTTCTAAAAGACCTTTTTATAAATTGCGTCATTACATCCATCGCCTCGTTTTCGCCCTGCACATTAACGACGCTTTGGTGGTTTACAAAGAGAAACTATACTCAGTGGAAAATGTTTCACGTTGTTGTTTTAAAGAGAAACTATACTCAGTGGAAAATGTTTCACGTTGTTGTTTTATCACAGTAGCAGCGAAAGCAATTTTTCGGATGTTTTTATTTATTTATTAATAATATTTTTTTCGAAGAGGACGTTTGGCGTTTTTTCTTTTGGCTCTTAAGGCCTGGTTTCACGGACATATTCTTTCAAAATAATATCAAAATAATAATATTTGCTTAGTATTGAAATAATATTTATAAAGGTATTGAAAATAAAATTGCTTATAATAACAAGCAACATTTAACTGTTAAAATTTTTTACCAACTTTTTACAAAAAAAATCATAATTTTTCACCCCCACAAGAAAAATAGGTTGCCATGGATTTTTTTTGCCAATGAATAGGGTTAACTAAACAAACAGTTCTCAAAGTAATTTTTAAGGAAAAATTAGGATAAATGGACTATTACAACGGTGTAAGTTTTGATCAAAGACAACAAGAAGTACAATAAGGTTATTACAGTTGATACCGCAACTGTGACCAATCATTAACCCAATAACGTTTTCTTTTTAAGATCTGTTTTGTTCAGCTATAAGAGCAATTCCTAACAAAACAACATAACTCCTAATAAATCAGTTTGTCGGCCATCATGTTTACTTTAAAAATTTGCATGAAATTATTTTTATACCAAAAAATATGTGCGATACACGAACAATATGTTCGAAATAATATTATTTTTATATTATTTTGAAAAAATTTGTCAGTGAAACCAGGCCTTTATACATTTTTTTTTTAAATATTTATGAAGACGATTTCCATTGTTTATCGCATTTACTGAAGTTGTAGCTACAATAAAAATTTTTGTTTTTCGATGAAGAAAATTTACAATAGTTTTCTTGAAAACTATGAAAAAAATGTTGCATGGTAAATAATTCAACATTGTCACGTCTACAATAGACCTTTTCATAAATTACGTCACAACATCCGCGCCTCGTTTCTAATCTTTATAATTATTCTGTACTTAAGCGTAACAAGAACCATATGGTGCAAACTCATACATCCGAATTTTAAACTTTGTTAGCCTAAGTTGACATTAAAAGTTACACGTCATTTTATATTTAAAAAAGATTCGTAAGTGTAAATAAGGTTTAATAAACTATATTGCTTAAAACAAAAGAAATATACATGCGTGACCTGTAACCATGGATATATATCTTAGGGGGTGATCACATGAGAAAATTCAGCCCGGTCAAGCAGGCTAGCCCGCTAAACCGAGATCTCGCTATCATTAAAAAACTCTTATAAATTTAGATGTGTGATCACAGGAGAAACGAGCCAGCTCGCTTTGCCGAGATCTCGCCTTGTGTAACCGAGATCTCGGCAAATCGGGCTGAAATTTTCTCATGTGATGGGTTGAAAATAATTCAGCCCGCCTAACCCGGGCTGGCTCGCCTCATGTGATCAGCCCCTTATATTAAAATGACAAGTTAAATTGAGACCATCTTTTGACAAGTGACTACGTTCTTTGATTTCAAAAGATCGAATCCACAACTCTATTAACATGCGAACAACAGGAACACATCTGCCATCTTCTGCGCTCGACTTTGTCTTGTTAAATTTAGACAGATTATGCAAGAAAAATCAATAGCTCGATCTCGACTTTGTGTTTTAATACCGTATTTATTGCAGTTCCGACTCGTTTTAATGCAATTCATTGTTTCACTGATTATATAAATTTGAGAGAGTTTATTCATAGAGTTTAAATTACTCCGATTCATTTGCGCGTAGTTTGTTCATACCGATGAATTCAAAAAAGATCTACTTCCACGTGAGTGGAGGTTGGTTTGGGCTTCTTCGGTGTGTTTGGGGTGGGGGTGGTGGTGGTTAGTTTTGGTCTTAGGAGAGCCATCTAGCATCTGCATCTGTACACATGTGATAATGCAGTTATCAATAAAAGGAGAAATTACAGTATACATATTTTCGTGGTCAGAAGAGAAGAAAAGGCTATGATATTTGGTAGTATTTTCAAGCAATAACTTTCAGCATAATTGACGCCAATCTATGAACCAACGACTTTAAAGGGGCTACGAGACGAATCACGTGACATTATGAATTATGATGCCGCACCAAAATTCGATTTGAGGCGAGAAGAAATGAACACAGAGATAAAAATTGCTATATAAACAACAGAATTCTTATTTTTCGTAACAAATTAGCTTTATTATAAAATAATACAAATTATTACTTTTAACATAGAAATCAACAATTCACACGCCATATGTTCTACATGTTGTACAAAATTTTCAAAAATTTTCAACCGTCTTGAAAAATCTTTATCTTTCGTTTTCTTGTGCTCTAAACACCATCCTTCATTTTTTGTATAACTTCTGTACTTTCATTTCGTCTTGCGTGCTAAAAACAAAATTAAATAAGGCCTTGGAGCTACGAAATTCATCTGCAGCACGAGCATCAAAACAAGCGACTTCTTCTTCTTCACGATATTATTGAGCAAGGGTAAATTTGCAGACCAGATCAAGAATTAGCAGACACGACATTTGGGCAGCTATAACTTGGATAATCATAGCTAGTATTATTTGTTTTGCTTGATATTGCTTTCTTCAATAAAATAACCTTTACCAACTTACTTGTACTTTTCGCTAGCTCACAAGCACGTTCAGTTTGGTTCCTCCGGTTGTTTACTTTTTTTACCGTCTGCCGTAATATTATCGCATACCTCGCCTCCGTAAGATCACGTGATTTGTGTCGTAGCCTCTTTAAAAATAGAATTAGGGTTCCATTAGATTACTATTTTTTCCGTATTGATCCGATTCAGAACCAATCGAATGAAAATTTACCACGGGTCATTTATTTTAATGAGCAATTCAAATCCAAAAAACTCTGCTGAATAAGTCATGAATAAGTTATTTTGGCGACCGCACATCATATAGGTAAAATGATAGCCATACTGCTTCGATCGTCATGATACACCTTTCTGTTTAAAAGCCTTGTTTCTGTGAAATTTATTGTTTCAATAATGTTTTAACTTTATTACTTAGTAATAATCTCTATGACTAAAACTCCCAGTAGAATGATTAGAGGCAATTTTGATATCTAAAACCAGGCCGGATGTACTAACTAGACAAAAACACGGGGGTGTTAAACAATCTACAACTATGACATGATGTGTTGACCAAAGTTTCTCCGATGTTACTAGTTTCGGTGATAACGCACTGAGTAAACCAAAACACATTTAATTGCTACTTTTTGAAGTTATATCGTGTTTGCATTAGACCGGATTTATTTTACCATTTTATAAACAATATCATGCACTGAGAACAAAATGAGCATGCGCAGGTAGTTATCAGTCCCCCGTCAATTGTCACTTCTGCTCTTCATGTAAACACTTCAAAGTTTTTCTAAGAGACAGAAGTGTAGTTACGGTAACCGAAATAAAAAAAAAAGGATAAGCAGACAATTTATTTGCGCGATGAATGAATAGTAGCAAGTAAGATGGAGATTTAAGTCCTCGGAATTTCGTCTGTAACGGCCCTAACAGCATTAATGAAAAACTTGCACGAAAGCATATGTGCAATCAGTCAAGATCTCCAAATTCACTGTAGCGAAATACGACAAGGGTGCTAACTATACTGTTATATCTATACGAACAAAATACTAAATATATACAAGCCATATAACAGAAAAGGTCATGTCTTTGTTGAACGAGTTTTTAAATATGGATGTCTAAATTTTGAAATACCATCGTCATTCTTTCCAAATCCACATATATACGATGTTGATTGGTCGAAATTCAACGACACAACATTGGCGCGCCGTCCTTTTAATTTGGCCATTTGATAGTATTTCGCTCGTTATTATTTTCGAAAACAACATTTTGACAACACGGACAAACATAACTATTCTTTCGTTTTGGCGCTTCAAGAAGTAACTCCGTTCTAAGTAACAAGAACGCCATGCAACCCTCTTTCTCGTCAATCTGAGCATTTGGTTGATGGTTCGGCTTCATTTCTTTCATAAAAATTCAAAATAATTTTCCAATGTAATGGAAAACTGCCCACTTCTAAGAGACCTGATCATACAATGAGGAAATTTTCACCGAGTCGTAAATCTAAAAGTAGCTTGAATAATTCATAAGACACCTATCTCAATTTACAATGAAACAATCAAAGGTGGAAGAAGATGAATGATTTATTATGTTCTACACAATTCTACGTTTGTTCGTGTGTCTCAACTGAGAAACACTGCGTAATCTGTGTTGGCTAAGGTGGACAGAAGGTAACAAAGCCCTACGGTTCACTGAGTCAAGCGATGTATGCTGCATAACTGGGACAAAATCTCGAGCATTTTATACGTTACATGGAAAGAAACTCGGGAAATTTTTATTATCTGCGCGCGCGAAGCGAACGTAGATATTGGTTTCGTCGATCGTCGTGGGATCCCAAAAACATTACAAAAATGAGGTCACAGTAAAAATCGTGACATTTCACACGTAGTCATCTTCCAACCCGATCAAGAATTACTTGAACATTTTATTCCGTGTGGTTTAATGTTATTGTTGATATCGTCAATCAAAAAGGGCAATTCCGGCAAATTTTAGACCAACTTTCGAAAATGCTTCAATTTTTGTGAAAATTTGCATGTAGAACCAGCAATCTTTCTGAAAACAAAATGTGCTGGAGTTATGGACCCCAAGCAGCTTTTCGTACTTAGACCTTCTTTTCGGTTAAAAATATTTACTTAAGTTAGTTAATGCGCACAGATTTCAAGACATCTTTCTAGTTATTATTGGTCGTGTGTTGTAATATTCTTGTCTAACTGAAAATTATGTGTTCAACAATAAATAAATAATTTATCAGAAAAAAAAAAGCCACGTATGAAAAAGGATTTAATTAAAATATAAGGTAAAATGTCCGTATGGACAACTGAGAAAGGATGTGACATCTAAACATGAATTCGGGAAAGGTGTTCCTTATCGGGAAAAAAAAAGTCGGGGAAAAGTGACTAAAATTTTGGGGTGGTGACTAAATTTTTCCCCGCCCAAAATTTTCCCTGTCTTCCTTTTCCCCGACCTGTATTTTTGACTTGTGAAGTTTTGACTTTGAAAAGTGACTAATTTTGCAAATGAGTCTGCTCAACAACGGGAACCTCCTAAATGCTGTTATTTCATTGTATCCTCCTGTCCACGTGACAACAAGCTGAAATACACGGGTTTGTTTGGAAAAACAAAGGATATAAAAGAACATAAGGCTTCGAAGATCTAAAGGTTAAGAATATGCTATAGGAACATTCGAGGCTTACAACGTTTTTGCTCTTAAGAAAATATTTTTTACATTTTACAAGGAAACAACATTATAATAATATTAAAATGGGAAAATTGTCAACCAAGTTTCCTGAATTTCAAATTTTAGATATTCAATAGTACGGTGGCCGATTAGTGCCAAACAGAAAGTTATTTGAAAAAAACAAAAATTATTTTTAAAAACCGAAAATTATTTTAGAAAAACCGAAAATATTTTTTAAAACCGAAAATTATTTGAAAAACCGAAAATGTTTTTTAAAACCGAAAATTATTTTAGAAAAACCGAAAATATTTTTTAAAACCGAAAATGCTTGGAAAAAAGAAAACGAAAATAATTTTAAAAAACCAAAATTATGACAATAGAAACAAAAAAAAAACCGAAACAATTTATTATCGACATCTTTTTTCTCACAAAGAAACAAATACAAAAAAGTTAAACAAAGGTTGACAACACCTATGCATTTAATTTTTGTACTTCCGAACCATTTTGAACAGGTATTGCAGTCGGTGTGGAAGTAGCATTAGACAAAATTCTGTATTCTGTACTCTTTGCGGAGCGAATGTTGTGCGAAGGAAAACGTTCTGAAAAGAATATCGTATGTCAGTATTTTACTACTGGGTTCAAATATTCAACCATTGTAAAACTTTTGCAGAAAAGGCATGGCATTGCCCTGAGTTTAAGAACATTGAAAAGAAAACTGAACGAATATGGAATGAAACGTCGAAATGTGCAGTTAGAAGAATCCAAACGATCAATTGCCCAAAGAGAGCTTGAAGGTCCTTCTTGTCAAATGGGTTATAGGGCAATGTGGAATAATTTAAGAGTAAAATATGGTTTAGTAACTTCTAGAGATTCTATAATGACACTTTTAAGAGAACTTGATCCTGATGGTGTAAAACAACGAAGAAGAAGAAGATTGAAAAGAAGAGAATTTCGTTCTAATGGTCCGAATTGCTCATGGAACGTTGATGGGTATGATAAACTGAAACCATTTGGATTTCCGATACACGGATTCATTGGTGGGATCTCCCGAAAAATATTGTGGCTTAAAGTATGTAAAAGTAATAACAATCCTCTCATCCCTGCATTTTTTTAAACTACAGCGGTCAAGAAACTTGGAATTGCTCCTCTCCTTTTACAAACTGATTATGGTAACGAGAATGGCACAATGGCAGGTATTCAAGGTGCCATTTTTCAGAACGCTGATGCTCATAGATACGGTAGATATATAACAAATCAGCGTATCGAAAGTTATTGGCCACAACACAGAAAGGGATATTCGAATTGGGTCATCATGTTTTTCAAGGACCTGGTTACTGAGGGAGTGTTCCAGTTAGGATCATATGTTCATATGGATTGTGTTTGGTTTCGCAGACTTAATCCAGAAAGATTCAGACTTTATCAAGGAATCTTGGAATACTCACTATATACGTAAATCAAATGAAAATTCAGTGGCTGGTACTCCCGACGAACTTTTTTCTCTACACGAAGAAAAAGGGTATCAGGAGTGTGGAATTTGTATTAGTGGAAACGTTATTGACAATATTCTAGCTTCACATAATTTGTATCTGGATGCGGAATACAATCACATAACGAGTCAAGATGATCCAGAATTAAACGATTTTTTCAAATATGTAGTCGATAATGAGAGAATTCCGTGGCCGCCTTTAACTTGGAAAGAAGCAGAAAACACGTTTCGGCTGATTGTTTCTAAGTGTTAATAGACAAAATAATTACATAGCAGTATACAATATAGTATATCATTACAAACTAAAAATAAAACATTAAAAACGTGAACATAAGATTAAGGGGTAGATTTTTTGCAAGGAAATATTTTCAGCGTACCCCAAGGTACTATGAAAGTATTTGTGTTAGAACACTGACGGTAAAATAAACCTTTTAAAAACATTCTTTGAAAAAACAAATCTCCTTTCTTATATTGTTTTTTTTTTTTGAAGAACTTTATTGAAGTTTAAATTTACAAAAGCAATTGTTACTACACACGAATAATGAAGACTGAAATACACGGTCCAATTAGTTGGACAGGAAGTTGGCCTTTTTTCCGTTTCATCCAATCAGTCTTGAAGTTATTTTCAAATTCAATCATGATCCAATCAGTTGGTCCAAATAATTTGACAGTGTCTTTCAGTCTTTTATCTTATCTAAACAAAACTATTGGATATCCAAATGAACATGTAACAGAAGATGATATATATAACAGAAGAAAGATTGACAGATAAAGTGTCCTTCATGCCAGTCCAAAGCCATAATGTTTTGACATAGTAATAGCATCAAAAAACATTGTGTTATCTTCTCAACCCCGGTATCATGAATGGGAACTGTCAGAGAAAAGTCACACGTGCTTACAATAGGTAAGCAAGCACAGGAGGTTCCATTTTGTGATTTCTCACAGCCATGTTGTTTAAAATACATCTTTATTTTCATATTCGGCTTTGACAAGATCAAATCATTACTGCCAGTAAGGAATTTCATAAACTAAAAGATGCTAAAAATAACAAATAAGTAATCATTTATGTTTATCAGCGGGGTGGTGTTAGTTTAGTATTGTAGATAAACTTACTATCATGTTCACACTGCTCTATCATTTGGAAGAAGAATTTGTAAATCTTTAGTTCTTCATTTTTTCTGTTGGAGCCTGAGTCACTCCACTCTGGTAAAATGGTTTCAATTAACTTTTCATAAGTCCAATTGAAAATGTCAGTTTGACATAAGATTAGCTTAAGTATCTCTGGATCACTCTTAATTTTGTCACCGATGCGGAAAACTTGAAGTCCTTGGTACAACTCATCTAAAGCCAAGAGTTGAGGCTCAACTTTGACTTTGAGGAATAGTGCTCTAAAAAGTGTAATATACATTGTTTGATGATTAAATTGATGAAAAGAATTTAAAAGTACTGAACATATTTCATATTTTTTTGCAAAAATCACTGCCACACTAATACACTTAAAATTAGAATATAAAAGAACATTTCAAGGATGTAAACTCAATATAGTACCTGCATGTCTCCACATTATTTGTACATTATTTGTACCTTTCAAGGAAATATTTTTTTTTGTATAACAACATTTTGGGTAAATTAATTTTCAATGTTTACATAAAAATCATGTTCAACTGAAAACAAACTTACTTGTTCATAGATACAAGAAATGTGTTTTTCAGCTACCACCAATTTATCTGTTAGGGAAATCTTGCTAATACCACCAACAAAGTATTCAAAAATCCATGGAGCAAACAATTTTGGGGGGCCCCATTGCACAGGGAAGCACCTATGAGATGACCAATGCTTCTCATTGTTCCATCAGATGCAGCATGGATGTTGAGAGCATATGGCTATTTTTCAGACAGTCCAGGAAGATTATCAACTAGTTTTGGATAGGACATAGTCTTCTCTAACCCACAAAAATATTGATTAACATTTGAATGTTTTTCTACTGCAAGTGATAACACTTTTCCAGCTTTAACATTTCGAGGAACACTAACAACAACTTTCGTGCCTCTTTGCACTTTTAACTCCTTTGCCTGAGTTAATTTTATAACTCCAACACTGATATTGGCAGTTTGCTTTTTAGATTTATTTTTTGTTGTTGCTTCTTCTTGCTGCCGTTGTTGTTGTCTTCTGGACGGCGACTTGAAAAACGAAGAGTCTTTGTTTCTCTGTATTCATCTAGAGTTTTTGTAACATTCTTTGTGGTTTTATCTTCCTCGACTTTGTTACCACACTTGCAACAAAACACATCCTTTACTTCAAGTTCTGTTCCACAATATTTACAAGATATAGCAGCCATGTTTATAGTAAAAACGTGCTTCCGTATTGCTTACCTTTTTTTTGCATTTTTTTTTTTTTCAAAGATTTTACAAGTTATTTCTTTCCATTCCATTAGATATATAAACAGCTTTTCTTTTCACAGTTCAGATAAACTCTTATTTAAACATTATCTTTAATCGGTGATTCTAACCTTTGAAATCGCGTTGGCTAGGCGAATGTCATTTAGGTTGTGTTCGATTCTAAGCGAGCGTGAACCTCTAACACACAACAATGTTGATCTTAAAAGACTGTACGAGAGTTTTGTTCTTATAAAGTCCGTAACTCTCTGTTCTGTTTCGCCTCTCTTCTCTGCTATCATTTCTGAAAGCCGTTTATAAAATGTTTTACATTCGCGTCCCATGCCGCCACTTGTTGAAAATACCAGGGGTGTGAATGTGGCATTCTCTACATTTGTCATCCGTTCGTTGTAGTGCCTCTTCTTTTCACACTCGTTTCTTTTGAAGCATTTTCAGGATCCAAACCCCTGTACCTCCGAGCGTTTAGGTCCCGTTGCGCTGATGTCAAGTCGTGCTTCTTGGCTTCTGTTAGCGCTGCGCTGTGAAAGATGTTCACCGTCCATTTCCAACATTCTTGGTTCTTTTCGAACATTCGGGGATACTTCGTCTAGCATAACGGATGTCAGATCACGGATCTCGTTATGCCTTAATGTAACGAAGCCTCCTTTCTTGCATGACAGCGCATGTGTGATGTCGAATCGGCTTCCGCATACGCATTCGCTAGCTAGTCGAGGTAGTGACCAGTTGTATCTGATGCGTATGGAGTCTTGAAATTGCTCTTTGTCGAGTTCGTAACCCAAATCTTTAATTGGCAGGTTTGTTAGCCAATTTGACGCTCCGACCATTGAGTTGGGTTCGTTCGTTCTCTTCTGATCGTCACTCATGTCCGTTCTAATTTCTTCCAACTTTTCTTTATTTTTTTGTCGTCTTTCGTTTTTGATAGTAGCTACACTTTTCCCAATTTCTTCATCATTCCTTCCTAGTATCTTGTTTTGTAACTGCCGTGTCACAGCTTTAGAGTTGTCGTGCTCAATTGGGGCAATTTCCCATAGATTTTTGAGCCCAAGGCCTCCCAAACGTGGAGGCAATGCTAACAGATCACGCTCGTTGTTGTTGATGGATTTACCTCCCGTGATTGCTGGTATGAACTGATGCCGAATGATTTCTTCAATCGGTTGGAGGTACCTCTCAAAACCCGGTATTGTCCTGATGAAGTAGGAAAATTTATGTTGATAACCACTGATATAACATGAGTAAGCAGCTTGTGGTTGTGTCACTGCTATTCTAGAAAGAAGGGACAACCCTTCCGACCATTTTTCCACCAAGCTTTTGCAATATTTTTCTTGGTATTCTTGACTTCCAATCACAGCACCAAGATGTCGTTCACCTTCAGTTGTTATTTTTATGTCTGTATCTTGAAAGACTTCTGTGGCTTTCGCTAAATGATGTTCTTTTACAATAAAACATGATTTTTTGGGTTGAGGATAGTATCCGAAATGGGGACCTACAGTTGTAATGCTATCCCACCATTCTCGTAGTGACTCACATTTCCCCGTAGCTGTTATATCATCCGCAAATGCAGCCATCTTGTCATGATCTGCAATGGCTGATATCAATTCGTCAAGGAGAGGCGTTGTTCCTGTCGCATACACTGCCATGCCGATTGGATCACCTTGTGTAGTTCCTTCTTTTGAACTCAACTCGATTCCTCCGATGACAAACAGCCTAGCAGGTGTTCGGTAGCAATTGATGACATAATTTGCGAATACTGGGCATATCATTTTTACGTTGTGCAGAAAAGCTTGACGATTTATGTTGTTGAACGCGTTTGCTGCATCTATCAAGAGTACTGCCTCTGCTTCTTAAGTTTTGAAAACCCTCCTCGTTGCGTGGATTGCAGCTTCTCCGCCTGCTTTTTGCCTGGCACACATTTGAACTCTGCTACTTGATGTGATTATATCCTTCTTAATCACTGACATAACGGTTTTCCCACAGATTCTGCGTAAGACTTCACCTACGCCGATAGTCGAACACCGGGTTGTTTGTCTAGTGTGACAAGTCTACACGCAAGAAACCCTTCGAGCGATTTGTCGTCTACACTCTCTGTGCATAAGCTTTTGGTTATATTTGCTATCGCAAGCCTAAGATCTCTTCCACAGTCACCATACATTCTCGATGTTAAGATTTTTCTCCACCCATCAGAGTCTTGACCAGACGGTCCAGAGCCACCCTTAGTTTCAAGTGCTGCCTTCATAACCAGTGATTCGTCAATTGCTTCGTACACTACCGGATTTATTCTTTCACAAGGACCTTCAAGTTTGTTGTTTTCGTCGGCTTCTCTCGCTTCGGGATGTTTTTCACTTAACAATCCAATTGTTTCGTCATTTATAGGTAGTATTCCACCACGCATATTATTTGTTAGGATTTTGATTGCACCGTTAACATCGCCTTTCTGCATTTTATCTTTAAACATTTTTGAGATAGTTTCGATGTTTCTTCTCTCAGTTGGTCTCGATAACCTTGACTGTATGGTTTCTGCTTCATCAACCAGCTCGGCAATGTTACCTTGGCGTCACAGCTTCAATCTTCTTTCCAATGCTCTTGTATGGTCTTTCGCCTTTGAATTTTTGCTTGGTTTCTGGAGGAGCAGAGCAGGCATGATATGTACTGCCTTCATTGAAATAGTTCGGAGAGGGCTCTTCTCCGTCCAAGCATTCAGTAATCTTGTCACTTCTCTGATAAAATCTTTACTGGCACCTCCACTTGGTAGGTTGAATAGGTTTCGTCACCAATAAACGATTTTTTCATAACTTTCGTTTATCATTTCGATAAAGTCGCTACCTTTAACTTCGGCCCAGTAATAACGTTCTTGTTCTGGGTTATCTTCATTTCCAATCGCAATACTTGGATTAGTTGATGGCTGTGGAGGTGGTGGTTCACCTATTTCTACTCTGTTTCCAATTACTTTACATTGTCTCTGATGCTGGAGTGCACCCCGTGGAGTGTGGAATCGTTTACCACATTTTAAGCACGGAACTTCAGAAATTTCTACTCCATCATCTGTTCTTGTTGATGTGCTCATTTCTTCTTTTCTGTTGTTCAAACTGTCAATTCAGGTTTTGTTATCTTTTGGGGTTTTTCAGCAATTTGTTGCGTTGAAAAGATACAAAATAAGCTTCATCTGCGTTTTTTTTAACGTCAAAGTTTACGGAGCGACATTGCTTAACTTTTGCGCACGAACTGTTTTCTGTTGGTGGTTAAGAGCCTGTTTACATTATATAACTTCCTATCGCAGGTTTCAGGGATCAGAGAGTCCCGTGTATTTCCTCTTATAAGTTTTAATGCTTATGTTTTTGACATTATAACGCACTTCGTTGGCCCTTGTCCATAAAACAGGACCTGACATCAAGCTTTAGTGTAAAGCGGCTGTAAAGTATTTCAAATACGGCATGAGATGTTTTTAAATCTTTTGTCTATTTCTTTAAAAAATTATTTCCGTTTTTTTCAAAAAAGTTTTGTGTATTTTTTTAAAAAGAATTTTTTATTATTATTTTATTAATTAATTGCAACTTTTTAAAAAATGTTTTTCGGTTTTTTTAAAAAGATTTTTAGATCTTGAAAATAATATTTTATATACAATTGAGAAAAATATTTTTTGCTTTGTCCCTTATCGGCCACCATACAATAGTGTATAAAGAACGTTAAAAACATTTTTAGGCTTCAAGGTTGAAAAGTAAAGAACATTCAAAGGCTTCATCAAAGTTGGGTGTTCTTATAAAAAAAAAAGGTTAATGAATTTTTAATATAATATTTTTTATGTATATAAGTTAAGAATAACAAAATTGAACAGATCGGACACAGATCGGACACAGATCGGACACGGTAGAGAGAAAGATTTCATGAATCTGGTTTCGAGAAATCAGATATTTTGAAGGGATCATAATGATGGGGCTGTCTTTCTCTTTCAGTAAATGTCGGATATGTTTTTAGTGAGAGAAGAAGCCTTGGGGTGGAGGTCGACATATGAATCAAAATCACCTTTTCAAGCACTGACTTTCGACAGTGAAGGATTAGCTTCTACTCCAAGATAAGCTGTTTTGAACAGAAGTTTCGAATTGTGCAATCCAGTAGTTTTTCGCTCGCTTCATTCATTCATTTATTTATTTATAAATATTTTAACAGAATATCCATTCAAAAACTTATATATACAAAGTTTCTTTTCTTCCGTGGTTCCTGTAAATACATGAAATGGACGTAGAATCAGCAGAGATAAGATGGAAATGTTTTCGTAGCATCAAATTTGCGGGAAAATGAATGAGTCCCGATAGTATATAAGAAGAGCATAGGATGAAACAACAATCCTCAAACAACAATCTCGTGTCTATCAGTAAAACACACAAAAAACACAACTTAGTTACCACTCCTCCATCTTACCTTCAGCAGAAGTATCAGTTTGTCTCCAAATAGAAATCTAGCCGACTTGTTAACGTTTCCATTAAAAAATTTTCCCTTCTCAATAAATTGCTTCTTTTCCTGTATCTTCACGTCCGGTAAAATTATGGTGAGTTATACTCCATGTTGGATTATCCTTGCAAAGTTTTGGTTCGAATCTTACATGAGGCCAGAAGTAACGCCAATCAAATGTTTTACTGAAATTACAGACTTTTGAGTAGGTTGGAATCGGTGGTATAGCATAGTCTAGGTTTTTGTTATGTTTTTCGTACCCCTGTGTAAGGATCCAATACTTCAACATAGCTGTCGGATACGCTCCATGTAGTCCGATATGCTTTTCGCATGCATTTCCACGCAGATATTTTTTCAACTGATAATTAGTGGCAGCATGTACCACACGTTCGTTGTCAGGAAAATATTCTATGTCTATTTTGCTTTCGCTCACCCAAAATGCAACAGCCTGATCTCCATATGGATGACATTGAAGTGTCGTATTTATCTTAGCGATGGATTCTTCGATAAAGTCACGTGACAACAACATCCATCCTTCATCAATTCGAACCACGTGTTCTGTACAATGCATATAACCCCAATACAAGCCTTTAGTTGGACGATGGGGTAACTCGTATAATAAACGATTCAAGCAAAGAAAATAATCGTCGTCCATACGAAGAAAATATTTGAATTGGAAATGTTTTCGATACCACTTTATCATCCAGAGAAGACGTAGGGAAAAATTGTGACCACCTAAAAAGTAAGTGACTTTTAAAAACTAAAATTGTCAAATCACACATCTGTTTTGTTCTGTCAAAAGGTTTTGTATATGGGTTCACTAAACATTTCATTCGATTTACTCGTCTTTAAAGATAATGAACTGTTATCAATAGAACTGAGGGTTGCAGTGCGCTGATGTCAGCAGTGGGAATGCCACATTTGAACAATAAGAAAATGGGTCTGGAAGGAACAGCTGACATATATCAAAATGGCAAACAAACGAGGTAAACTCTCTCGTGGAGATTCCCATATAGAAAACCACTGACTCAGTTTTCTCACGACCTTTATAACAATGCATTATCTTATTCATTATCATAAACTGGAACCAATTTTATGTTGCAGCGCCATAAGACGTAAGATCGGATCAATAGATAATTAACAAAATGTCATTCAACCTTTGTATGGCATGTATGAGAGATCCTTGTTGATTACATGTTCTTCTTCATACTTCTGGCGCACATCTTCACTGAGATCATGAAATGAATCTGTGAAAAAGCGACAAGAAACATCGGCAGGACGTTTGCGACATATTTGAAACCAAGTCAAACGAATCGCTTCTCTTCTCCCTTGTGCACTTAATTTACTCAATATTCCAACCGCCAGTAAAATTTCTGGCTTAACAATTTCAGCTTTCTGCCGCTTAAACTTTAATAAGCGTACCCACATCGATGTCAATTGATAAGTAAAAAAAATGATCAGGACAAGCAAAAAAATATTAATTCCATTTTTCATTTTGAAATTCGTTAGCAAATAAAAAATCTCTCCTTTTAAACTTCTTTTTATCTTTAATGATTTCATGATTTCATTTTACGTCTTGTTGCCATGGGAGCTGAATGAATAACGTGTTACTTTAACCATCCAACAAAGGCGTTGCCATGCAACAAGTGTGAAATGAACACGTAGCTACACATTTATTGACTTGCAGATGATGTTCAGATATAAGATACGTTGTTGCTAAGCAACTAGATAGTTCATGATGACGACAAAAATGTCGACCCAAGAGAAAAGAAACAAGATGCCCTTACAGGCCAAATGATTTCTGCAAAACAGCTCAAAATGCTGAAAATTCTCATTAAGCCAAAGCCATAGTTCTTTCTGATGAAATAATGAAATGCGGACAAACACAGTGTATGGCTAATATCAAAAATAATATGTCGCTAGACTGACTGGCACATAAAAACAAGGTTTCACCGTTTTGTCGGTATAAATTAGAATAATGTCAGAAAAGCAACTGATCATAGTCACGTTAAAAAATGAAAAAATGAAACAGTATATTTTTTATGACGGTCTAAATATTAAAGCAGAAAAGTATCAAAGATAAAAGATAAAATTTGAATGAGTTCGAAAAGTGTATATGCATGTGTATACGTTTACATTTACCTTGAAAACATGTAAACCTTGGAAACACATCCAAAAAATGTTAAGCCTTTAATATTTCATTTGTTACCTTTCGAAAAAAATCAGAGATGCAAAAGATACAATGTTGCATAGACCGACCGAAAGACCAACTCTTTATTCCCAACTTAAAATGATGACAAATTAATATACAAGACAAATTTAACCAAAAGTAAAGAATAAATTCAAACTCTATGAAATTCAAGTTGAAAAACATAAAGAATAACAAAAAACAAACAAAAAACAAACAAAAAACCCCAGCCCAGGTCTCTCTAAAGTGGAAGTTGTGCTAATGCATATCCAGAAAGCTCCATAAATCATGTAATACCAACCATTACCCTGTACTGTTATAATTCACTATAAAACTACTTAGTAAATGAAAAGAATTTCCTTTTCAAAAGCTTTTTCTTTCAAGTTTCAGTTCAGTAAACACTGTTACTGACTTCTTTCAAGATCAAGAGTGGAGCTTCCTCTCGTTCTCCATCAAACGTTTTTAACATATTAAACAATGCAGTTCACCAGACCTATAGTTTTCTTGTTATCCTTCTAGCATCGAAACGAGGAGAATAAAGGAAACGTGTATTAGTAATGTTAAAATCAGCCATAAAGAGAGCTTTGTGCAACATCGGGATTTTTTGGAAAATTTCGACCAAACATATTAAATATTAAATGTAAAGAAGTTTAAGTTTCCAGGGCAGAGATTCTTCTATATTTAACGTTCTCTGATACTTCTTCATCTGAAGCCATTTCCAAACGCTATCTAATCCAAGTATTACAAAGTTTGAGCATAATTTCTTGTGCGCCATTTTTAAAGACGTTTTCGCACAGATGAGATAAAAAAAGGGGAAGTTCAGTCTGCGTTCACCGCTTGCGTTAAGTAGGCTAACTAGACTTAACAGGCCAATCAGATATCAGAAATTAGCTGTATAACCAATAAACTTTCGTAGGTTTGGACAATAGATGAAAAAAAAACCAACGAAAACACGGACGGTTTTAAAGGATTTCTATGCTTACGCAGAAATCCAAATAGATTCTCGAGAACATTAGTTAGTTATCTGATTCAATTGTTCAAAAGATGATACAGTCGGCATGAACTGACTGGAACCTCTTATCAAGTGAGATTACGAAATTTGTTTGAAAAATTCTACTTTTTGTGAAGATGCATCCATTTTCGGTTTGAAAATCCTGTCGGGATTTTTGGGAATATCATCACGAATGAGACCACAATATATTAGTCGTTCTTAAATTCTGCTATCATATACAATCCTCATAAAGAATGCAGCAAAGTATCATTATAGTGTTATAGTATTACTGTTATATTATTTCTATATTATCTCTATAATGTATTGTACTATATTACCTCCCTAATATATCGTGGTCTCATACGTGATGAAAGAGCCGGATTTTGGACAAAAAACAATCGATGATCCAAATTCTGACAAGAAAGTCATCAGTCAATCTTTACAAATGCAAAATATACATTTCTAAAAAATAAAGTTAGAAAAAATAGTCATTTAAAATATAACTGTTCGTGCATACTGTGCGTGATGGGAAATATTTCCTTCAGTACCAACCACAAACCAAAACACAGCATATTGACGTCTTGAATTAACAAGATGCTTTTGACTTTTGAGATGATTTACTTCTTCCTATTATAGGTTTCACAATCGACAACGAAATGCATTGTTTCGAGAAAACCCGAAAACCCGATTTTTACTTCCAAATAAATTCGCAATTTAGCTTCCAGTCGGCTAATGGTACTTTTGCTCTATTTGATTTCTTGCGCCATCTTGCGATAAATACACAACATTCAGCACCATGATCACAATGGATAGAAAATAATCCTCCGCTGTCGATATTTCGGGAAATTATTTCATTTGCCAACATCATTAGCTACCGTTACTATTGGAAACTAATCCGGGGAAACTACTCCGATGAAACCAATGTTTAGGGATGTTATAGGTCTAACATTTACCACATGATAAAGGTTTTACGGACAGATTCAGATCGGGGCTGAAAAGAAGAACAAAACATGACCCAAGATAAAGAAAAGAACTTTTTTTCGACATAATTTTTATAACACTCACCCAATAAGACAATGTTGAATATGACCTCTGTTTGTTCCGTAAATTATACCCATGCCAGGAGTAGGATGAAATCGTACGGTGTTCACGCTGACATTGGAGCGGAGAGTTTCATTACACTGGTGCAAAATATTTGAAACAGCCTGGAAGTAAAGCATAGAAAAACACTGTTAAATATTCTGCTTAAGATCTCTGAGATCATATCTTTACATTGAACTTTTCTTACAACAACAAAAACAACAAACCAATCTAACCTTGGCAGAATCAGCGAAAACCTCTTGACCATCAATGGGTAACTGTAATATCTGTGCAACAAGCTACAATAAAAACCACAGTTCAAAACACCTTTTTGAAGGGTAGCACCAAGTATAAACAAAACATTTTTTTGCTTGGTTTAACGAAAGTGAATAAGCACAATGCAGACCTGATGAGATGTTACATGCCAATGAAGCTTCCTTGACGCTAAACCAACAACAACAAATCGATTCAAAGGGGATAAACTTATCGAGATTGCATTGGGACCTAAAAATAACAGGAAAATGTTTATAGTAACCATAGTAACAACAATAACTTAGCAGCATATTCGTGATACAGTAGAATATCGACATAGCGAGCCCCGAATGAAAGTAGAAGCCAATTCGTTAAATCGAGAGATTTTAAGGAATTTTAAGGGAGGGGGAGAGAACCTGGTTCGCTATATCGGTTCGCTATATCGTGATTTGCACTGTACATGCAACAAAAAAATACAAGGAATGGAACGTACCAAATTTTCGAGAGTACAGGCAGTGTAAATAGGATTCTGGTTTCAAAGAGATAACTTGCAGTTCGGCATCCTTCGGAAAACCTTGCTTATTAGGAACAAAAACAGCAATAAAGCTGCCATCTTGTGAAACATCGACGCTTGAATCATTGTGTATCTTACAGAACGGCACTATAACGTTTTTCTCCTCTGAAAGACAAAATCGATTTTAATTTAATCTGATCTTTCAAATGTTTTTGCGCTTAATCTTTCAAGGAAAAGTTAGGTGAAAATGTTATTTAACAAAATATTCCAAGAATTGTTCAATTTTTGAAATCTTTAGATCTTTCTTATTGCCTCAAGTGGCATTGCATTACCAAAATACTTTTCACAACCATAAAATATTTATTGCAGAACAAAATGTGCCTACAGGCTCGATGGTTCGAGTGTTTATTTTGTTGGGAAAGGAAAGAAATCTATTACAATCTCTTGTATTTTTAATTGTAATCTGTTATACACATAATGTACTTTCCAATCTCCGCAAAGGTAATGAATCGAGTGTGAATTGAACCACGAACTTTCGCTTGCCGGGCGATTGCTCTACCGACTGCTTTACCGATTACTCTACCGATTACTGTACCAATTGCTGTACCGACTGTTCTACCGACTGCGCTGACGATTGCTTTACCGACTGCACTACAGACCGATTGCACTTGTTTCTTGTATTTCTATTTCCTAACCTGACGTTATTACATCATTACATTAACTTCAGTAACATTCGGTTTAAAAACATCTTACTTTTAGAAGTATAAAACATTCATTCATTAATTGATGCAAATTAATCCATTCTATGGACTTTTTTACGGTTAACGAGAATTGGAAACAAAACACGATCAAATCATACCATTCTGAATATAGACGTCGTTATCTTGCTTCAAATCCCATAATTGCAGCCGATGTGTTGTATCGATGATATTGTTTGCAACTGCGCCTTCACCACTACCAGCGAAAGCACCAGCAATTGCTCGGTTCACTGCTGTTTGTAATGCCACCTCAGATTTCTTATCCTCTTGAGACGCAATCACCACAGCTGTATGCACATGATGACTTGAGCGTGCAGTTGCCGTAGCAACTGCAGTTTGTGTTCGAAACCGATTCAAATTTGAAACGCTTGCTGAATGACCAAAACCTTCTACAGATGGAAACGTAACAAATCCATGGACGGGAATTGTTGTGGATGAACTTTCTACGGATATATCCATATCATCAAAGCCAGTTGGCGAAAGCTAAAACCCAAGAAAAAGTAAAAAAAAGCACGAACAAAAGCTTAAAGAAGGGAAGAACAAACTGTTGAGTGACGCTAATTTTACAATCAGTTATGAGAAATCAAGAGGAAACCTGTTGATCTACTGAAGAAACACCACCAAGTGTAAAGTTCCATATTTCTGATCGAACATGTCTTCCATTTGCACCCATATTGTTCATTTGCTCTCTTGAAAAAGTGTTTTGCGCAACATCAGGCAGTGGAGAACTTTCTTCTTCCCCTGGCTGCACATTGACATTGTTTTGTGATGATGAAGATGGAATGGACATTCTGTGAAAATATCCTTGTCTTTCCAGAGATACTTGTTCTCTTTCAACGTGTGTGAACGAATTATTAGATTGCAGAGTCTGGTTATTGTTGTCACAAGGCAAGCTTGGTTGCATGTCGACATCTCTAGAGTCACTGTTATTCGTTGCATTTGTTGCTACTGTAGTCTTCTCATTTGATGAACATGAAGACTTTGAAGTGCTCAACAATTCTGAGAGTTCTTCCTGAGTTTTACTACTTTCATTTGCAACAGGTTTTCTACAAGTCTCGCATCTTTTTGCAAGATGTAACTTTTTTAAAGGTATCGACACTTTCAAACCTTTACAAACCAGCTTATTTTCTTCAGATGAAGACTGTGCTGCTCCTACTGTTGTTGTTGGTGACGAAAACCTTGTGTGGTTGTCTTGTTGTGTTTGTGGATGTCGTTTCTGCATTCTTAAACAGCTGACTGTTTGAACAACAGGCTGGCCAGACAAAGGATCGCTACAATAAAAAAAATATTTTGATCAGTAACAGACTATGTAATTCATAAGTTGAAAGGGAAAAGAAACTTTAAACATTATACATACCCCCTCGTACTCACATTCAGACTTGTTGGCTAAAATGGAAATAGTTAAGTTTAAAACAAAACATTTCCATCTATAATATATTTAACCATTAAAGGACAACCCTACTTTGCAGTATTGTGTGGATGCATTAGCTATGCCAGTTATTAGTTTGTCACCATAAGGTAGAAACTTCAACAATCTAAAAGAACCGTACATTACATAGGTATTTATAGTGCTCCCTTCTTCTGTAAGAGAGAGCTATAATCCATGACTAAGTCTTAACAGTAGCAATATGAATCAATTCTCTCAGCATGAAAGTAGTAGTATCTAGGGTGGTTGTATAGTTGGACGGCTTCTGCTAATACAACTTTCGAAGAACAAATTTCATTTCTAGAGTCATCACCCAAATATAAAATGAACAATTCAGATATCATTAACAAAATGATGCCAGACACTTCACATAATCGTTTTTTACATTTCCTTGAAAGTTTGAGGCACATTATTTTATTTGAATACCTTACTCAGTCTTAAATTCGCGCAATCTAAAATTCGCGCAGAGCCTAGCTGCGCGAATTTCAGACTGCGCGAAAAGGTTTAACCAAAAAGAAAGATGAAATAGAAAAATCATTATTTTTGTCCGAAAATACCTATTTTTCCTGCTACATATGCTATATATATACAGTAGATAAGTTTTTACAATTCAATTTCATCAAATTGTTCTTGGAATTCATCCTTTATGGGAATTCGTTCCGGCTCTAAATAATATTCATTAACGAAATCTTTCATTTGATTGTAGATCTTGTCACTGCAGTCACCTTTACTTATGTATAGAGTTATCGGTATTTCAAGTCCCCCCCTTGTGGCAGGGGACTTCGACGAAATTTTGCTTCCCTTACAATTGCTGACAAATCACCACCATATTTAGAGTAAAAGCAACAAAAACGCGAAATCTCTCTAGGAACATGACCCACCAAGGTTTCTTCTGTTATTTTTCCAGGCAAATTTGCGTGTATGCCCATCGCATAAGGATCGTGCAAATTCTTTTTCTCGGGGCGTATACGTAAATATTGATTTATTTTTGGTCGCCAGATCTCTCTGTAAACATGATACCCTCTGCTTGCACAAAACACTTTCACAAACTCTCCTTCTGGTTCCCTAGCTTCTTCTATTTTCATATCTTTTGTGTTTGATAGTTCATTCTTTTTTTCTTTCAATTCTCCTTCACGTACTTGGACAATAACAACTTCATCATCTTTTGTAGTAGTTGGTTCAGTTTTTTCAGCTGTAGTAAATGCTTCTGAGTCACATTGTTTGCAGAGCGAAATCTGTTGAAACGCTTTCCATCCCAGAAAATCTTCAGACACTGGAATTGAGCAATTTAATGATTTGTTGCAAACAGGAGTGTGGCATTTTATACACTTATACTTTGTTGAACTGTCACATACAACACAAACTATACTCATGATTAATGTTGTTTTTACCTACACGGCTGAACTGCCTGAACTTTTTAGAGGTTTGTTTTCGAATCATTTTCTTCGAATCAGCGTAGAACTTAAAACGTTCCATTTGTAAGTTCCATTTTTATATGTTCGAATTTGTTGTGAAAATAAAACGTTTGAATTTTGTCACACGAACACTAGTTAACATATAAATTCTCGCTTCTGATTGCCAATAAAATGTCTATTAAAGCATATTTTAAACCTGAAGCTACTGCTTTTGCAGTTAGTGCCAGTGCTGCAGGTTTGTCGACGGCTGAAGAAGTTGAAATTTTAAAACAAGTTAGTCAAACATCAAAAGAAGTTACAAAGAAAAGAAAGAAGTAGGCTTGCGCTTTTTTATCCTTTTTTATACACTGTAGGGTTATTCATTTTTTTATTAACTAAAGATGAGTTTTACTTACCCAAGCTATCTGTTTGAGATAAAACGAGAAATCAGGACATGGATATGGACATAAAAGCATCCTTCTATATCAACAATTACTTAATCTAAACTTTTAAGATTTTTTGCTGGCAGAAATAGAGTTTAGGTTTTGAAAAACGGTATGGTTTGTAATTTTTTTGTTGATTACAGTATTTTCTAAGATATAAGGACAGACGTTAGGGGGGGGGGGGGGGGGGGGGGGGGGGGGATGCTGCAAATTTTTAGTATTTTGAATTTACATTAACTGAAACATAACAACCCAAACCACTTTCCATTCTAATCTAGATATGGAGATTATGACGGCCATATGAGAGCTGAAATAGCAAAGTGGGCAATAGCTAATGGAATTCGACCAACTGCAAAGAAGTACGAAATTGCCGAGTCCACTATTCGTGGATTTATCAAGTCATATAAAGAAGGCCAGCTTGCTGATGGAAACGACGACAACCTTGAATCAATTCCGCGTAAAAGACGCGGAGGCTATAAGTTATTGCCTGAAGAAATAGATCAAAAAGTGATCAAGTTAGTTAAAGAAATGCAGTCATCTGGTGCTGCAATGTCATATAACATTCTTATTGGTATAGCGAAGGGTATTGTAAGTGCCAATGATCGCACTCTTCTTAAGGAAAATGGTGGAAATATTGAATTTTCATTCACATGGGCACAGTCTCTCTTTAAACGAATAGGGTTTGTGAAACGAAAAGCCACTACAGCAAAAGTTCCTATCTCACCTGGGTTTGTTAAGGAAATTGGTTTTACTTTTTATCAAAGCATTAAGCGTATTGTTGATACTTTTGACATTCCATACGATCTCATTATAAATCTGGATCAAACACCCTTACCGCTTACTGTCTGGTTAATCAATATACAATGGCGAAAAAAGGATCTAAACAAGTAGCCATTGCTGGAAGCACTGACCACCGACAAATCACTGGTACTTTTTCTGTTACCTTATCTGGAAAATTTCTGCCCATGCAGTTAATTTATCAGGGAACAACAGAGAGGTGCCACCCAAAGTTTGCATTTCCAAAGGGATTTAATGTGACGCATAGCAGCAATCATTGGTCCAATGAAGAAAAAGCAAAGGAGATTTTACTCAAAGTTATCATTCCTTATGTTAAGACAGCTAGAAAAACCTTGCAGTTGCGTAATGACAAAGAATGGCTTTTAATCGCAGACGTCTTTAAAGGACAATGGACCGATGGAGTCAAAAAGATAATCGAGGAAAGTAACGGCAAAGTGGTACCGGTACCAGCGAACATGACGCATATTTTTCAACCACTGGACCTGACAGTGAACAGAGCAAGCAAAGCATTCCTACGAAAAAATTCGCAAGACTGGTACTCAAACGAGATCAGAAAACAAATGGAAAAAGGCACACGCGCACATGAAATTAAGGTAGACGTGAAAATTAGTATTCTTAAACCTCTACATGCGGCATGGGTCACATCTTTCTACGACAAGATGCAAAACGACGTTGACCTAATTTTGAACGGATGGAAAAGATCTGGAATCTCCGATGCTGTTGCCAAACCAATTGAGAAAGAAGATCCATTTGAGGAGTAGACTATGCTAAAAACATTTTTAGGATTCTATATTTGTAGTTCGTTTGAAAAGTATGTTAAAAAAGAACTTTTTGTAGAGTAGTTTCATGAAATTTGGGTATTTAATTTCTCCATTCAGTTATTTTCACATGAGCGAATTTGAAACTGCGCGAAAAGGTCCACTTTAGATGCGCGAAATTGAAACGCGCGAAATTAAGCATGAGCGAATTATTCACCCGCGCGAATTTCGAAATAAGTAAGGTATATACTATCATTTTGAAACTAGTTCAACTTATACCTTATGCTTTCCGTATAATGCTTTGTTTGAATTGTTTTTATATGGAGTCGCTGATTCCATTCAAAGAATGTAATTCTATTAGTAGTACCAATAAGGATGACATCGTCAACAGGATGAAAAACCAGCGATGCAATTACAGATTGTGATGAATAGATTAAATTCTCATTGTACAAATTCTAAAAAAATATAAAAATAATAATTTATCTTTTCATTTTCACACTTCTCACATTCTCTCTCGTATAGCAGGGATGTATTAGATACAAGACATTTAGTGGACTTAAAGTCAACATCTCCACTAGATGGAAAATGTTACAGCGTTTTGTTTCTACTTTTCATTGCATCTTCATTTTCCTTTGAAACTTCCATAACATTAATTCCTACGGCATGTGTTGAGGTGGAAAAAATAGCCTGTTGTGACATTTTTCACCTAGTGGAGATTCTGCTTAGTGTGTTATAAGTCTGCTGCCAAAATGTCATGGCAACGTTATTTTTATAAGAATGACAAAATGTAAACAAACAGTCACAAGTGAACAGATTAATTAGTTAAAGAGAAGTCATTGTTTTGCATTATTTTTTTTATTTCCATGATGAACAATCAACAAAAATGAAAAAGTGAAAAAGAAAAGGATAAAAGGTTCTTCGAGATTATAACATGAAAGAAGAACAGATTTTAAACTGATTGAAAAGATATTTTAGCTTACATTTAAATCCCATAATCGCACTTGTCCACCTAAACAACCAGATGCTAATATACTGTTAATTTTAGGATGAAAAGTAACACACCATGGGGTACGAACATGTCCATGTAACGTATGTATTACTTTGCAAGTGAAGCAATCCGATACTTTCACAGTATGATTTCCATGAGTTGTAGCGATCTTGGTTCTGAAACAAAATAACAACATCCTGCTTGTATAGAGCACTCAATTAAAATAATTTGAATAATTTAGTATCAAATTAATGGTATTTTGTACAGAAATTTATTTTTCAAATTTTCGAAATGTTACCTGTCTGGACTGAAGGTTATCACAAAAGTTGAACGAGCTGCATCATGTTGGTGATAGGTCTAATTGAGATGGTATTGAATTTAAGTAACATACAAAAAAGTGAATGCTTTCAAATACAACATGTTTATATCAAATGATATAACTTACAAGTTGCACACTATTATTTTGTGCTGTTTTCTTTTCAAGGAATACATTAATATCTTTCATATGTCTTCGGTGGCCAGATCTTTCTCGTTTGATCAATGTGAGAGTTAAGTTTTTCTGTGTCATGTTGTACCAAATCAAATTCTGGTGAGAACTGCTTTCTGGCGAGAACTGCTTTCTGGCGAGAACTGCTTTCTGGTGAGAACTGCTTTACCACAAAGATAAATTGTTCATAATTTCTGTTTTGATTACAGTTTACTTTGAATTTATATTGCTAAAGATAACAAATGATCATTTACACAAATAAGGGTTGGTGGAAACAATGCGGTAATGACGGAACTGGTCATCTAAAATCTATGTTTTTTAGATGTGGATAAGCACCCATGTGGGTAATCATACCTTGAACATTTGACGTTTGAAAGTTTCTCAAACCATTCTACCCGTAAATCATACAGTCAATGCTTTGTTAGCATCACTTTAGGACTCTCACAGAATAATTAAATGAGGAATACGAGCAGGAAAAAAAGAAATCAATATATATATTCTTTAAAATCTAAGGCTACTTTAGTTTAATTTTTTCTTGGTTTGTGAAAGATTAATGTCAAATGTTTTGGTAATGTTTTGAAAATTTAAGCATGTGTAGATACACCTTTAAAGCGAATGCTTTGTTTTGTTTTTTTCTTTTCGAATTTTGTTTGTGACCCACGTGGAGCTCCATCACTGATAATATTGTTAGATTTCATTCATTTTAAATTCAGCAGTGTGAGAGAGTTTCCAGAATATTATGTTGTGTAATTAAATATTTGAAGATCAATGGTTTAAAAAACATGAATAGTGTAAAAACCTGATTACTTTGATTTTTTATCGTCATAAAAATGGATGTCTTCAAATACAGATGTGCAGAAACGATTCATTGTTACTGCCATTTTACCTTCACGGAAACGTTCAAATTTCCAGACCTGCTCTGCCAACCCTCACTATTTCGTTGTGTGTCATACGATTTGAAGATGTCACGATCTCATGATGAACCAGTGATTTCTCACAATGTAACAGCATTTGTTCTTCTATCTCACACTTTTATCACAATTTCGACATCACAAGGAGTGTAATACGCCCTCTAGTCTCTACGGGTTAGTCTATGGGTTAATCATTCATGCTTCATTTATTACTGACATAATAAAACTAACAAAGTGGATGTACCAAGCTAAGCGAAGTGTGAGTGGCCCCATTTATTTTATTTTCATTTACGATGACCCCCCCCTCCCCCTCTATTATAAAGAGCATTTAATTAACCTACACATAGTGGTAGATAATGACTTGATCATTTCTATGTTGAAACATTCATTAATTATCAAACAAAGAACACGAACAATATAAAAACGCGCTAGATATAAAAATAGCTCTTCTTTTTTGCGCGGCAGTTTCTTTTTTTGTTTTTTTAGCTTAAGTGTCCGGCAGTTGACATGTTAATTTCACTAATGGACAAGTTTTAATTAACAAGTTTTTATTGTTTTATCTGTAATTACATTGTGACAACAGACAAACACAGTCAAGTGAACAGACACAAAAAAGAAAGACATCATCTTTGTCTTCTCCACACAACTTTGGTGCCATGTTTCTAATTAATAACCATACGGTAAACGAAATAATAATCTGGAAGGACTTTGAGCCCTAAAGTCTACCCCATTCTGTCTTGTCCTGTCTGTTTTGGAAGTAACATGAATTCACGTATATCTGTTTTCAACCATAGCTTAGTGTAGCTACGTTAGGAAGAATGCAAAGTGTGTTTCGCTCCTTTTTCTTTGTGTTTCTTATCATTAATAAATCTCCTCTCTCTCTCTCTTTTCTCTCTCTTCCTTTCATTTCGGGATTGTGAATAACACAGCCTCCTCTATTTTTAGCTTCTTTTCGTCATATATTCTTTTGCTCATTTAAAGAAACTTTCATACCGCCAACTAGACTGGGGTGATTGTGTAGTTTTTTATTTGTCTGTGCACCTGGAAGTTGACATAATATGTGATAAGGTTGGGTTGCTCCCGTCGTAGTTTTTGTTGATATAGAACCCCTTCAAGAAACAGCACTGCATTGAAGTAATGGACTATTTGCAAAAACATAGCCAACAAGAATTGTGAGAGAGTGCGAAAATTGATCAAAGTCATCCCAAATCAAAGTCAAAGTCATTTTTTACTAAGAAAACATTTTTTCTTCATTGTTACCCTTTTTATATGGCTAAAATCTAAAAAAACTTAAGTTTGCACGAAAACGTCATTGAAAATATGAAATAAATAGCTGTTATAGAGCATTTAGGGAGGTTTAAACTTGAAAATTTTCTGTTGTCTAAGGAGTGACTTGGATTTTTCACTTCTTAGGATGCTATTATATTGTTCAGATAAGAGCGACGTCTGGATAGTGGCGACGCCACTCCACTAATATTTCTTTGTTTTGTATTCATATCTTATAAATGGTTTTATCTTTTATTTTGTCCTTGTGATGTGTTTTTATCTCCTAGTGGAGATTTGGCTTTAGTTTTCTCTTTTAGTAAAGTCCAGTTTTTTAATGACTGATATTTTATCATCACTATTGTAATATTTGGAAGGTAAAGGTATATACGAGATAGATATAGACGGATTAGTTTACTGTGTTATACAAGGTACTGCCATATCTATTTTTCAAAAAGGAATTGTGTTGACGTCGTACAAAATAGAAGTGCCGGTTCTACAGCAGCCAACGACGCCATGGATACCTATTATATCACATCTATTATATAATCATAGTGAAAGTCATTATGCATGCTCACACTCAACCGGAGGTGAGATCTGGAAAAACGGGATGTGTTTTGCACTGGTTAGGGTTCATCAGCCAATATTATAATCTAAAGGTCTGAAATTTGCTCCTAATCCCACATGTTAGCAGGGTTGGCCTAAAGGGGAACTTCAGGTAGAAGGGTTTGTTTATGTAGGACCTTAGAAATGAAACGAGTAACAAAATCATTTATCTGTTTCGTTCTAAATCAAAAAGATGTAATTGGATCTCATGAACTATTTTGCTGCATTCCTGCCCTTGAAATATTATTCATCATTTCTACGGCATCAATCTTGTTTGCTACATATATCGCAAATAATTTGATCTATGTATTGTTTTTAGACAAACTTATACCTATCCCTGCTGACTATTCCATTCTGCAATCATTCTAACTGGTTTTGGTGAAATGGACTCTGCTACTGCTTCAGGCTTATCTTCAATCCTTACGGCTACCAAAACAAAAATATTAGTACTGTCATCGATACTTGGTGTAGGTACTCTCATATATCTTACAAAGAATTACCTAAAAAATGGTCGTTTACTTCCTACTTGGTCAGGCACTTCAATCAATGCAAAAAGAGTATCAAAACGTCCAACAATTATTGGAGGTAAAAGGCATGTTGTCATCAAAGAAGATCAACATTCATCTAGTATGTTTTTCTCTATTTCTTCTTTTTTTTGGCTTCGTGTGTTTCAGCCCAGGGGCTAATACAGCTTGAAAACCGATTTTGGGCACCCAAATTAATAATTATTATTAAACACAGTTTGTGAGAAACTAAAGTTATTCACGAACTCGCCTTATATCGAGTGCATATTGCCGAGTGTTTATGATAGGGTCCTATCATGCTTTTCTTACTGAATTAGACTTTGCCCATGCACTCCACTGTAGTCTCAAAACATAAGCAAAGCATAATACTATGGCTATGACCACTGAAAAATATACTGACTAAAACATGAACCGACCAAAACCCACCAGAAACAGAGCAGATCCGAGCAGGAAACCACCAGAATCGACCAAGAATCCAGTACTTCAGATTGATACTTATCTTAACCGTCTCAATGAGATCTGTTAGTCTATAAGGCTAATTAAAATTGACTATTTTAATATAAAAAAAAGCAACCTTAAAAAATATGTTATATATCCCAGGTTTGTTATGTATGCACAAAGACGACATCTGCAACTTAATTGTGATATTAATTTGACCTCAGCACAGAAACTTTTCAAGGAAGATGAATTTTTTACTCTATCCGGAAGAAGACCCCAAAACTGGGCAGCTATGTGTGAGACAGAAAGTTAGACCATATTGGGAAGAATTAATTCTGT
This sequence comes from Turritopsis rubra, assembly GCA_039566895.2. NCBI lineage: Eukaryota > Metazoa > Cnidaria > Hydrozoa > Anthoathecata > Oceaniidae > Turritopsis > Turritopsis rubra. Next base: position 381,855 of record CM077623.1, read on the forward strand.
CCCGTTTGAGAGAACAAGATGATCGTAAATTGTATGACACACTGTTTATAGTAAAAATGTTTGCCATGTAAGAAGGATTCAATCCATTCCTCATTTTTTAAACCTGTAACAATGGGCAGTGTTATGGATATGGCTTTTACTGATAGAAGCAGCATTTGTAACAAATAATTTTGCTGCTTTATCCTTTATACGGTTGATCGTATGCAAATTACTTCTATGAAAAGCCCCAAACCAATGGGCAGTAGTTCAAATTGCTATTAACAAAAGAATTGACTGAAATATATTGTTGATAATTCGTTTAGTACATAGATATATCATTTTCTTTCAACAGTTTTGTTGGTATATCACCTTCAGGCCCACCTTCATTATCCATTAAACGTTTAATATATTCAGCCATTTTTCCAGGACCAATCGATTTGAAACACATTTCAATTTTGTCAGGAAATTTGGTTCTAACTTGTTGAATGCTCGGATGATTCGGGAAACTCTTGATAATGTTATCAATCTCGTTACTTTCGTAAGCATCTTTGTACGTAATCTCATATATACTTTGATTTTTAGTGCAGTTAACAAAATGCTGGTTCATGATAGATGCGATTTTTTCTTTGTTTCAAAAGACATCCTCATTTTCAACGATTGTCTTAACACTATCCTTAATGCATTTATTGCTGAAAAGTGGCTTGAACGGCCTTCCAGAATTTCTTGTTCTCACAAAGTTGGTTTACATTAACTGAAGCATACTAGCTTTTTTGGCTTCTCTAATTGTCTTTACACATTTTTTTATTTGCTGACGATAACTATTCCAATTACAAAACGATGGGTTGTTATTATAGATGTTCTTCCGTCTTGTTCTCAACATGGTTTGAACTTTCTTTGAACTAACTGGGTAACATCCTTTTGAATGTGCCTTTCTTTGAACTAACTGGGTAACATCCTTTTGAAATTCACTGGGAACAAAGTTCTTGTAGTTTCGATAGCAAATGATTTTTGGACACCTCTTTGGTATTTCTATGTTCAAAAAGGTTATTACCATTTTGTGAAAGTCAGATAAGTCAGATTCAAGTGTGCTAGTGCTTTGAAATGGATTGGAGTCCGACACCCAAATATGGTCGATACAATGATAGGTTCTGAGATGATTTTGTAACAAGTTGATTCTTTCAAGAGATTTTTGAGGTAACATTCCATGCTAAATGGCAACATTTTGCCATGAGATTCATCAGCATTGAAATCACCAAGAAGAATAGTGTTGTTGTACTTCAACGTTGTTAATACATTAACAAGCCATTTTTGATTCCGTATGTTAATCTCCAAGAAAACGGCTTCAATATCAACAGGCCATCTGTGTACATGTAATAAAAACTTTGACAATAATCATGATACCTCCCCATGCTTGTTTCTGTCTCGTCTGAACGGAGAGTGATAGCCATCTATTTTAAACTGCATTCGTAAAACTATTGTCAAGTTTAGTTTCGCAAATCAAAAGTTTATCCAAATAACTTTTTATGAATGCATTCAGCTGATCAACCTTATGGAGTTTATGTTTAAATGGCCAACCATCAACTTTGTGTGATATTTCGCTCTCAATGATTTCAGTGACACGGGGTCATTATGAATAGGTGATAAATTTGGTAGTTCGTTCTTAGTGTCGTCTTTGTGTATTGGGCATCAGAATTTATTCAGGTCATCAGTGAAAGATTTCACTAACAGACTGGTACCTTTCTTGTTGATGTGTAGCTTGCTGCTGTTAAAGTGACAAGTGGGGTGAATGATATCAAGTGAGATAAAACCAATATTTCTTTCAGAACAGAGTTTCTGCAGAATTTTGTTTACTGATATTGTTTTATTTGCAAACTGGTCGTTTCTTGGGACGATGCCTGACACAGAGACAATTGTGTGTTTATTAGTAGGAGACATAGATTAATGATGTCACAGGCTATTTCATCAGGAGATGAAGCACTTGCAAGGTCATTTGTTCCTGCATTAGACAGTTTCTCAACTACCAATGGTTTTACGTGATGCATCATATATGCAGTGGTCGCTCCAGAAAAAGATTTCATATATACTTTTTGCAAATCATTCAGTTTATGTGCAATGTTATGCCCAACAATGTGTTTTAGCATACTATCACGAACAATGTAAATAGTACTTGATTTATCAGCATCAATGTTAGTATTATTTTCTCTGACATTATCTACAGCCATATCTAGTCTATGTTCTCATTATATCCAGCAAGTTTCTCGCAACGTTTTTTATATGTCATTAAGTGTTTACTTGTTCTATTCATATATCTGTACATATTTTTGTATACTTTCACTGTTCAAAATTTGGCCGGTTTCTACATACAAATTTGTTATCACTATGGCAGTAACTCTTTTCCTATTCAGTAATAACAAACCATAAAATTATTTATTTTTTAAAAAATCTTTTGTTTTTATGATTTGATTTGTTATAGTGGAAACCACCCTTTACGAATCTGCTCTGCCGGTGTTTTCCTATACCAGACATCTGTCTTGGTATTTACTTTTGGGTTGGTTCTGGTTGATTCATGTCTTAGTCATCCCTTACTGAAGAAATAAAAATGTACTCGTAACTTATTAATTTAGGTTCGAGAAGATTAATAAAACGTCAAAGAAGTCGTCGGAGTTCTCGTAGGTCTTCCTTCACAAGCACCAAAACAAATACAACCCTACAAGGTATTTATGTGAATAATATTGTATTTCTGGTTCTCATGTTAAAGACAGATTCTTTCTAATATATGTCATTCAAACATTCATAAAGAGCCATATACATCATATTTTCACTCTCCAAACCACTGAAACATTTTCATCCTCACAACCACAATATTTTGTAGAATTTGTTGAAGATAGAACCCTGTGAAACACCGTATTGAATTTTGCAGCAGTCACTAAAAAATGTATCAATCTTAGTTCGTTGTTATCTATTTGTTAGATAATCAAAGATTAATTCTAAGCTATTGATTGAGACTCCATAAGCATGAAGCTTTGTGATGAGTAAGTTATGTAAAAGGCAGTCAAATACTTTCGCCAAGTCTGTTAGCAATGCAAAATCCTACCTTATCCAGTGCCAATTTTCATTTCTCTACTAAAGCAGGCAAACAATACATTCAGACCAGACCTTTTCGAAAACCACATTGATATTTAGATAAAAAAAAATTAAAAATATTGGGAAAGCTGATTTTAAAGGCAGTGTTCATATATTTTGGATAGGTTGGGTAATACATTAACTGGCCTGTAGTTTGACTTTTCAAGTCTAGAATCTTTTTTAAAAATTGGACTGACATCTGCATTTTTAAGCATTGATGGAAATTTCCCCTGTACTACATGTGCCATATTTTTGTGTAGGAAAGGGGTGGAAATGTTTCCACAGTTTTTAATAATTTTTGTAGGTATATCATTGCTCTGAGAGGCTTTAGCTGGGTTTAGATTATTTATTTCGGCAATTATGTTTGAAATTGAATGCCTCCTCTTTAAAGCCTAGCTTTTTTATAGCTATTATGCTTGGTTTGGTGTATTTGTAACATGGTTGGTCTTTTCTATGTTTTTCCTTTTCAGATACAATGGTTTTATTTTCTATAAGAGTTATTTTTTCTCTGTAACAGTTTTTCTGTGATTAACGTGGCTTAACATGTTTCCAAAAGCGTTTGTTATCGGTGATGTTTTTGATTTTGATATTATTATAAAAATTTGATTTCGCTTTTCTGAAAAGGAATACACAATAATTTCTTTGACATAATTCCTCCTGTTTTCTTCCTTTCCTATCCTTCAGAAATTTGTTGCGAAACTTTGATCTTTTCATCACCTCTTTTATGTTAGGTACTTGATTAGCTCTTACATAGAGTTGTTTAATAGGAGCGTGTTTGTCTAGTACTTGATGAAAAACGTTTGAGAAAGGCTCCAGACTGCTAGAAGAAATCTCAGCAGAAACCTTTCTTGGAAATTTTCTAAAAGAAAGTGTTTGTAGTTCCGATATTTTATTATATTTGGCTCCTGCTTTTCAAAATGGAGTTTCAAAACTGATAATGTCTTCCTGTGGAAATCGAATAAGCCCGTTTCAACAATATTTGTATCTTGCAAATATAGCTTTCTATTAGTTAGCATTAGATCGATGCATGAGGGCATTTCAGGATTCATAAGGCATTTCACAAGGTCACAAGGTTTTTTTACTAGATGCTTGAAATCATACTTTTCGCAAAAATCTTGCATAGAAGGAGGATTAGGCTCTGCATTAAAGTTGCCAATAAGCACAGAATTTTCATATTTAGAGGAAAACAGGTCTATTCTTTTGGACAGTGATGGCAAGTGATCATGTTTCTTCTAGGGTTGAAGCAACCTGAAAGTAACCATTTTTTCTTACTGAAGTTTATTTCAATCAATAGACATTCGATATCATCATATCATCATTACAAAGAGTACCTAATGATCATTAATGAGTTTCGTTGAGTTGCACAAACTTGTGAAACCCAAGAAATCGAGAATGATTGACAGTGTCACTTTATAGCAAAACATTCAATTGTTGAATCTTTATCACCTCAAACTCTTTTCAAACTGACAATTTTTATGATATTATGTCATTGCTCATTCAGATGACAAAATTAAGTTGTTTATTATACTTCGTTGGTTGTTGGCTTCAAAATCATGTGATTGCTCAGTTATAATTTGGAGGACGTATGACATTGTCACAATGGCATTCAAAGGGTTAAAATAATACCTGTGAATGTCTACAATATTTATTCATCATAGTACTATTACAATGGCTACTGACATTTCAGTATGATTAATTTGCTTTATGAAGGTCATTTTTGTAAAATAAGCTACTATGTGATGTCTTTATAGTACTTGATGAAGCAAAAGATATCAATTTGAATCATGCAATTGCTGATTTGGACCAATCAGTTGCAGAAGTGGAAGAAATATTTGGAATGAAAAAAGATTGTAAAAATATGAGTAGTAAAAACAGTAAAATTGAAAATGAACTCAATCGGTTAAGAGATTTGCTGACATTTGCACAAAACATTCACACTGTAACTGAAAAAGCCAGCAATTATATTTTTGAACATCAACATCAAGTGGTTGAAGATCTCATTGATGTTGAAGAAGTGAATCATCTCGATGCTTCGAATTATAACGAACTTGTCGAAAGTATTCGCAATCAAAAGAATCTTGACGATGAAGAATATGACAGCGATCTAGACTCGTTTCTATCGGCAGCAGAATCAGTTGACACTGAGGTGAAACTTTGACGAACTAACACAATTTTGTATTTCATAAGAGATTGATACAGTTTTTCATATTATTTCTTTAATAGAATGCAAGTCCAGATGGAATGATCACGTTTGAAAGAACTCTCAAAGAACTTATTAGCAAGCAGAAGTGAGTTTCAATGATTTTGTGGAAGATATTAATCAATATTTCCACCTAAAATGTTTTTACTGAAAATATTTTTAAAATGTTTTTCACTTGATGGATGTCATACAGAAAGATGTAAGTATAAAATAGGTTGCTAGGTGATGAGAATGGTCTGGATATTTCTGTGAGGTACTTTCAGAATTGGTAATTGTGACTTTAGTTTGATAAATAATATCACTGGTTATCTTTGCAGTTCAGGTAGATGTAGATAAAAAAATGTTCTTTTGAAATCCTGCTTATGAGTAAATTTTGTTATATTTTTTCAAATATCAGATCCTTTATCACCTAATCACCTAATTCATTCGTTCCTTGTAACTTTCATATTATATTTGTTTTGATTTAGTAAAAATGATTATTATATGTATGGTATCGAGTATTTGACACATTATGGTGTTCCAGTTCGAACTCTAAGGTATGTTGAATTTGTGGTTTTTATTTGTTGTTACTTTCATCACTACTCTTGTCAAGCATAGTAAGGTACTTTCTATTCATGTAGGTCTGAAACGCTGTGTTGTGATAACGACATAGATTTCTGTGTAAAAGTCCACTGTATTCGAGGAGCGTTCAAGGTATTATTGTTATTTTGTTTGAACAAAAAATTCACAATGTTTACAAGATGTTGTTGTGACGATAAATTAGCGAAATGAGACTTTTCATCCTTGAAGTAACTTATATCATATTTTTTTGTTAGAATCTTTTTCGTAATGATGGTGACCGTGAGTGGTTTGTTTCAACTGGAAGGGAAATGTTGATGAAGTTGTTGATTAAAGCTAATTATGTATGTTAACTCCTTTCACATTGAATTCATTCAATCCAAGTTTCTGCTCTTCATGTTGTTTACACTTCAAAAAATCTTACAAAGGAAACTTTATACTATGTACATGTTATTGTAGGATACTGGTCCATTTTTTACTGAATTTGATGAGATGATAGAGTATTGCAAAGACATTGATAACTGGAGTGACATTGAAGAAGAGTTAAGCAGTAGAGGGGTGAGTGACATGATTGTTTTTGTTTTTTGTTATTATGAATTAAATGAGGAGGAGGCCTTAGAGCGCCAATTTGGGCTATGGAAGTCGCATGTCGTCTGCTTCAACCGCTTCACTAGACAACCCCCTTAGACATTAAGCTTAGTGCTAGGCTGAGTAGATCAATTCACACTGTTTTAGTAGCTGGCAAGACTCGGCCAGGATTTGAACCTTGACCTCGAGGCCACCACTCGGTAAAGAAAGAAAGGAGTTTTACTTTGTAGTGTCATTACTTTTACTTCATTATGATGTTGTGATGTTTTAGGTATGTTGTTTGAATTTTTACGACATTATCCTGGACTTCCTTATCATGGATTCCTTTCATGACCTTGAAAATCCTCCTTCGGCGATCACCACAGCCCTTCAAAATAGATGGCTGTCGACCAGGTTCAAAGAGACAGTAAGCGAACTCTTTCTTCATTTCATCTATCAAAAAACAGATCGAACATCATCATAGGACATCATAGGACCGATGAAATATATAGGTGTTGTACTTTTCATTCATAGGCGTTATCTACTGCAATTTGGACTGTCGTTAAAACTAAAAAACGAAGTTTGCAGGTCAGATCTATTTCCGTTTAACACCCTCCTTCCACTTGCATTGACAAGCATTGTTTTTGGTGGGAAAACGCACTCAAAATTCAAAGTTTTATGTTTCAGGCTGTCGATTTCATTTCAATTTTGGGTGCATTTTTTGCCCCACTTGGTATATTATTAATTGATGATGTTTATGCATATTAGTTCTATCTTTCATTTAATTTTTCCTTTAGAATCCTGCTGGGTTTTTCTCCAGGTTTTATGATATTTCGATGCATTTGACACCAATGTTAGCTTGGGGATTTCTTGGCCCTGTTAATGAGCTCAATGAAATATGCAATAATTTTAAAGTATGTAGTTTTAAGTCAGTCTTGTCTTCGTAGTTTTATAACAATAAGGGGTTTAAGAGTTGATAACGGGAACTGGAACGCACATGACGTAAGTTCGTTGCAATTGCGAGGTCAGTATAAGATGTGTTTAAGATTGTGTTAAGCCAACGGCAATTTCATAATGGCTGCTTTAATGCAAAAAAGTAAACAAACTTGCATATCCATGCTGGTATGTTGGCATGGTTGGTACCTCGCTTTGCAAGACCTATACCAGAATTGTGTGTTGTACATAACTACGTAATGAACAGTGGCATAACAGTGGAATGTTGGCAGATTCTAATTTGTTAGCAAAATTGCAGGCAAACTCGCATGGTCCTAATGGAAATTAAGGCACCCTTTTCAGTAAGAGCTTCACCATTAACTCCTGTACAGCAGCAATGGAATAAGGCAATGAGAAACAAACATCGTGTATGTAAGGAAAACCAGATAGCTCAGAGCATGTTGCAGGGTTCGTAGCGTCTGGAAAGTCAGGGAAATAATATCTCTGACAAGACAGGTCTGGAAAGTCAGGGAAAGTCAGGGAAAATTTTTGTTGTTGTTTTTGGTCAGGCAAATTCCTTAATCTTCCGTTTAGAAAGTTTGAATGAAATTTAGGAGTTCGAAATAAGTATCAGATCTCTTAGAGAAAATTTGAGATATATGTTGTGATGAATGAATGCTCTGAAAGCGTTCTTGGTTTTTTGTTCATTATTGATAAATATGTTCTAGGTAGACAGTCTTGCGCTGAGAAAACCTGCCTGAGACATATGTGTTTTCAGGACATATTGTTCAATTGTTCAGCTAACTTCTCTTTACCAGCCCTCGATGTTTATCATATTTTTAAAACGGTTGTTATGTTATTTAGATTAGGTATATTCCATTTTGAAATAATGACTTATTAATTACCCTCTCTGATCATATTGCGAATTAGTTTGTCTGAAGTCTAAATTTTTAGATAATCCTTCAAGGTCGGGGAAAATAATATCTTTTACATCCTATTGGTCAGGGAAAATAATATCATTTCAAAATGTAAAAGTCAGGGAAAGTCAGGGAATTTATTTTTTACAAGCTGCTACGAACCCTGTGTTGATGAGTGTGAGTTAAGCTAGATAGCTTCCTAGGAAAACTTAAATTTCACATAATGTCTTTTACAATTTAGTTTTCAAATTTTTTTTGCAGTAAATCACTTACGTTTTGCTGCTACAATTTTCAGCCATTTTCTCACGTTTTGTGAAAACGTGAAAATGTTTGTTTTTATGTTGGGTGCGCTATTATGGCAGAACGTTTGTTTTGTACTTGTGCATGCGTAGAAGACAAAAGAGGATTCGTTGTCGTCGCCATTCTCGTTATCCTTTCTTAAACTCTGTAGTACCACCCCTTCCAATACCACCCCTTCAAATACCACCCCTACAAATCCTAAGTTTTGCTCAAAATTGAATGTTTTTGCAGAATTACAATGCAATCTCTATAAAGCAACATTATTGATGCATTAAAAAAAATGTCCGCTTCAAAGAAACTTGATTGTAAATCCCTATATGAGTATGTGTCCGTTCTGGAGATTCCACCGCTTTCTAGAGATCTGGATCTGATTATGTTTTGTGGTATTTATGAACAATGTTTTACACATTTTATTACTTTTACAGAATGCAATGGTCGGTTTTCTTTGCGATATATTCTCGACAGATGTTGCGAATTACAAGAGCGTGCATACTCTTTCAGAAGATATACTACGACTTGCCAAGAAACACAAAGAATCACTATTGAGTTTAATTACATGAAATAATGGTTTTTTGTATCTATTTGGAGTGCGTTTACTCTTGAAAAGCTACCATGAAAACACCACGGTGCTGTGAAATTTTGAAGCGTTTAAAAATAAATCTATCAATGTCATAGTTTGCCACATCAGAAGTTAGTTTGAAAAATGTGTAGATAATAATTCATAAATTTTCTTCTCATATTTTATTTGTTAAAGAAATGCTATTGTAAACAAGATGTGTTGTTTAGATTCCTTGGAGAGACGAAGTGAATCTATGCACTACTACTACTACCATTTACGAGACCAAACATGCGTTACATATTCGTCCAAACCTCCAACCCAGGGTCTCTCGCCAGGCAGAATTGTTTGAATTTCCCAGAATTCTTGAAACATCGTAACATGTCCAACCTCGTTTTCAAGATCTAAATTACTTTTAACGACTGCAGGTCTAGTGGTAGGGTGGCACGCCTCCAGTGCGGGAGGTCGGGGTTCAAATCCTGGTCGTGTCATGCCAGCGACTATAACAGTGTGAATCAATCCACTCAACTTGAGAACGAGACTGATATCTAAAGGCAAGGATCTAGGGCCATGTTTAAATAAACTAGAAACCGAGTATTTATATATAGCATTGGGAACGGTCGATTGGAAAAGTGAAACGATGAAATCAGTAAAATCATTGTCATTAGAAAGCTCAGCGGCGGATCTAGAGGGTAACATAATTTCTGTTTTCAGTCTATATCATCAATGGACTTATTTGCACGCTTTTCTTTTATACTTTAATAGGTAACATTCTCCTCCACAAACTTCGTCTACCCTGTAGATCCGTCGCTGAAGCTGTTTGTCTATCTGTATGCTAATTACTTTGTTTTGTTGGTTGCAATTTTATCATGAAAAAATCAAAGAAAAAATCGGGAATAAGTTCTTATAATAGTGAGACCAGGGAGATTTCTAGTAACTGGTAAAAACGATGAATTACATGAAAATGAGGTTGTAGCGACATAAAAGACATGTTGCCTGTGGTCATACGCTGGTGTTAGGGAAAGATCGTTTTACAAAAAACAAATTTATTTTGAAGTCAAAGAGAAGTATATGAAAACCCAGGGTCGTATATCCTTATAATTATTTCCATTTAACGAGACGCGGAAATAACTGAACAGTTATCTAAATTTGAGAACTTTTTGGAAGCTTTTAGACTTTTTAGGTAAAAAAAAACCCTATGTCAGCGGCGGATCTAAGGTTAGTCAAAGAAAGTGTTGATTAGGTTATTTGCACGTTTTTCTTTTATGCGCTTAATGACCGTGCTCTCCTCCATACATTTCGACTAGGTTCTAGATCCGCCTCTGTATGCGGGTTTTTTGTCAGGCCATTTCATCCTTTTTGTGTCTCTGTTAACATTCATCCTGTAACATCGCTTACCCAAACAAAGTTGGCAAACCTAATTGAAAAATACTACAGATGTGCAAGACTAATTCCTGCAAATCTTGTGTCTCACGTATCCACAATGCAACAGTAAGTATGAAATTACAAAACAGAACTTGACACTTCATCATATAAAGCTTATAAAAGTTGAAAAAGAAGTCAAACTGTTTATAATCAAACTGTTTCTGCCGAGAGAAAATTTTGCGCATTCAACTATAGAGTAAGTGAATGAAATAAGGATATCATTTTGATTAATGTTTCAAAAACTGTGTATAACAGAATGATTGTATTTTTATACACTTGTGTGTTGAGCTATTAAACTTCACAATAGAACTTCCCGAACTTGCTTGTTGTATTTTAATATGTCTCACGTCACCATGGAAACTCTTGTTATGTTAAATTAAAAGTTCATCAATATTTGTTTCTGAAAAATAATTTTTTCTCATTAGGTTGTCGATGTATTTTTTTGTTCCTCTGTCATCGGTTGAAGACTTCCTTTGAAATTGGCACCAGTTAAATGCTGAGTGAGCAGAGGTACTTCTTTTCTGCTTCTCTACCTCACTGTTCCATCGCATGATCTTCTAACATTTTTCTTGTGTATTTTTTTCTTTAAGGGGGGACAATTTATTTGTTACAAATGCAAATACTTGTTTACACAAAGCAGATGAAATAAAACACATTGCTATTCATCAGGATGGTTGATGCAAAGCTTATTCGTCGCCAAAGAACATGTCCTTATTTGGAATTCATAACAGATTCCATTAATGACAGGTAAGGGTTGGTTCGTTTCTGGAAACCTCCATTATCTTCATAAATTTTAGGATTTAGGAATGATGGAGTAAATTTTTGATGATGTTACAATCGCCTTTTTGACGAAAATTAACGAAGAATGACTTACGCGAAGTAATTCTTAAGGAAAGAGAATCCAAAGGGAATTTCATCTGACTTAGTAGTGCGAGTTATCCTAGATTGGACCGAATTCAACTTAACTTTGTAAATATATTTTATCCGAAGCTCTGAGTTTTGATAATTCGATGTTTCATTCGTCCATTATGTTTATTTTCTATCCTGTTTAATTCATAATATTCATCCTGCATATTCCATCCTGCATTTTATTGCTTGGGTTTTAAATTGGACGAACCCGCTTCATTTCTTCAAGTTACAGAAATGGGGAAAAGGACGTCCACTAAAATCAAAATTGTTTTCAAACACAAAACAACCCACTAAGACATTTACGTGATGGTAAATTTTGTTTTAAGATACCGTATTTCCTCTAATAAACGCCGCGGCGTTTATTACAAATTGCAGATTTTGGATGCGGAGTTTAATAGAGGGCGGCGTTTATCAGAGGGCGGCGTTTATTACAAAATGAAAAATCAAATAAAAACAGACTTTAAACAACAATGTTTTCTCTTCCTAAAAAACTGTCTAAGCTAATAGCATTTTCACGTGCACGCAATCGTAAATGGTAAAAGAGAAGTACGAGAAAAACAATATTCGTTTTTATCTTTAGTTGTGGAAGAATTTGTTGATAGAAAACAAGTCCAACTCGTGTAAACTATTTTTTGTTGCTTGTTTAGTCTGTTTTCTAATAAACGCCGCTTTTCAAGATGCGGCGTTTATTAGAAGGCGGCGTTTATTAGAGGGCGGCGTTTATTACAAATGCTTGGCTATAAGTGCGGCGTTTAATAGAGGGAGGCGTTTATCAGAGGGCGGCGTTTATTAGAGGAAATACGGTATGTTTTTTTTTCAGTGAAGTTTGGAAAAGTAATATGAGTGTTAAACAAAAATTCTTCTTTTACATGTTTATATTGCGTCATTCCTCCATTGATATTTCATCTGAAGTTACCTTCCATGTTTTAGTGAAATAACTTCCAATACAGTACTGGCCTCGTTTTCATCACCGAAGAAAACTTGTTCTTCTTCATGTAGCGGTTCACAAGACAATCCGAAAGACAATCCGAAATCCTATTTTAGGAAGAAGAAAATACATTGTCGCAACCCAAAGCAAAATATTTTTCAAAAACAACTTTACAAAAATAAAGAAGACAATTTATTCAACAAAAAAATAAATACGACATTCAATCCTGTTGCTGTGACGTCACTGAACGAACATTCGACACAGCAACTAGTGGTTAATGATTTTGATATATATTTGGTTTCAACACCACAAGCAAATGCTGAAAAGAATGATGTCCATGTCAGATGTGCTACGCATGCGCCAACCACTAAAGCATTTCTGACAGAAGTTCCACACAAAACAGGGGGATGGGTCAGTAATTTTGACACCGATGATGACATGCCCACGTTAGGGAAGGTAGAAGCAGAGACAGGTATAATCAAATATGATAGTTAGAAGACAGACGGCTAAACCTCCGCCCTAAGAAGAATAGTCTTTTAAACTCGCGAAAAAATTTCTTCATATCTATGAAGCTTTTTGACAATTAGATATTGCGCCTGCAAACATATGAGAGGGAGAACAAGAAGTAGCAGAAATGATATCATGTGCTGACTATGTGCAGGTTGATATATCATAGCTTGTTACTTTTTAGCTCTTAAATTCTATTACGATGACGTAAGCAGCGATAGTTCTGAATACGAAACTGATATTGAAGAAGCCTTCCCTGGTAAACTACCTCAACTGCAATTTCTAATTCCTCCATGTTCACTACTTGACCAAAATGATGAGATCAGCATAAGTCTTAAAGTAACAGAGGAATACTGTTTGTTATTTAGCTAAACCACACAAACCATCTGATACAACAGGCGCCTGTTTATATAAAAAAGAATGCTTCAAAGCTAAAATTATCCCCATAAGAAATCTTATAAATCAACTTCAAACGGACAAAATTGAAATGCGGTATGCTGGTCTTGGGGTAAAAGGCTCAATCGCTCTTTCAAAAGCACTCAAGGTAGCTATAATCCATTAACGTTTGTTACAATGTTCTATGTTGTGGAGTGTGGCAGTACTAAGCCGTGAACAATGATCAAGATGAACAAGATGGTCAAGAGCTCCTTGCTCATATCCATATCCCCAGCACTAACTTTTCTGAGCGAAATGCATTTAAATACACTGGGAAGAAAAGACGGCTTTACTCGAAAATGCTTTCTAATTGAACAGGTTTTCATTTTAAATCATTCAATTTTGTTGCCTATAATTTTTTTTATTTATGGCGACCTTCTCCTTTAACCACTTCCTGTGGAAGACAGGCGGTAAATCGAGCTTTTACAGTATGTTGTAACACGAAATAATCCTTATTTCAATATGTTGTTATGCATAGAAGTTCTGGTATGCATCTTTTAGATTAATCAAAACGTTCGAAAAGTTGATTTGTCGGAGAACGATATGAAGGTTGATGGAGGAGAGGCGTTTATTGATATGCTCCATGACAACTGTATCATCACAACTGCTGTATGGACACTTATGTACTTCCTTATTTGTTATTTCTATAAACAAAGCAACGCGTTTTATATACTACGTGTCATACTTTGTGGTTTTTCCAAATCTTTTAATGAGTTGCGCAATTTCTTACAGATATTATCAGACAACCATTTATCACCAGAGATTGGCGTAAAGATAGCGGAAATGCTTCGTGTAAATACAACCTTACAAACAATTATATTAAAAGGTTAAAGAAATTAAACTTTCAGTGCGAATGTTTTTCCTGGTCACTCTCACTATCGCCAAAAAGTGATGAATGTAACACATTTTGCTGTAGGTAATGGTTTCACTGACCGCGTTGCTAAAGCATTTGCTGAAATTTTGAAAATCAACAACACCTTAATTACACTGGATTTGAGTTACAACGAATTTAGTGAGCAGGGTGGATTATATATTGGTGCAGGATTGGTAAGAAGTCTTCAAATGTGGAATTTTCTTCACTTTTTGTGTTCTTCCATCTTTTCTCGTAACTGTTTGTTCTTTAATAGGGTTCTAATCGATGTTTGAAAATTCTGAATCTTCAGTGGAACAGTATACGTGGCAAGGGAGCAGTATCGATAGCTGCAGCTATTAAAGCAAGTTTAATTCTTTTTTTACAAGTGCGATTTCTACAGATTGCATTTGTGCAGAGATACGTAGGGGATAATACTTTTGCGTGTAGTACCTTCGTGTGGACCGCTAAGTTCGAGTCTCAGCCATGTCTTACAAAGCAGCATGTAAGCTTATTTGCGGCAGCCATCGACTAACTGCCTACTGGTCTTCATGAAAGTTAGAGGAAATACTATATGTGAGTCCGGCGGCAAGTCAACATGTGAAACCCCATTACAACCATTACAAGGACATTTCCATCTCTGATAAAAAGATACGTTTAAATTTTAGATAGAATAGATAGATTCATTGATATTTGAAACCACACATGGGTTATTCTTTATAGACCAATCAAAATCTTACAAACCTCAACATGTCATGGAATGGAATCTCTCTGATTGGTTGCTTAGCATTCGGTACTTATTTAAAACGAAACAAAACGTTGAGAGTGTTGGATATCAGGTAAACAAAGATATGTAGGTAGCCCAGTTTGTGCTTGTGCTGCAGAAACACCTGAGAATGTGCCAAATTTGACAATATCACATCATCGAAATCGTCAGATTTTCTGGACAGACCTCTTAATCGAGAACTAGTGCCTCCGTTAACTTTGAAATTCTTAATAATTTTCTTCCAATAAGAGGTTTCCCTTTATTTTTAGTAACAACCGCATAGGAACTTATGGAACAAGAAAGATTGCCCCTGCTTTGGCTGTACATCCCAGTTTGAAAATACTGAAGGTAGAAATTGCGTGTCTACACCCGTTTAAAGAATGACAGTTCAACATTTTCACCCGATTTTCACTCGATTTAGATTGGACTTAATTCGATTGGTGATGAAGGTGCGATGAATATCCTGAATGCTGTAAAGAAAAACAAGTCGTTAAAATTAGTTGATCTACAGGTCTCAATTATTTTTCGAATCTTCGCATTATATCTACTCGAATACTCTTCATTAAAATAACTACCTTTATTATGCTGAATATTCTCAAGGGAAAAAAGTGCGCACTAACCTTGGATCAATACAAAGGAAATAGGAAAACAATATGTTGTTAGGTTACTTGATCATCCAGATACTTGATCAAGAGGTTACTTGATCATCCAGATACTTGATGAAGATTAGGACAGATTGGAGATTCCTGTCAGAACCTAATGGCAGTATTCCACAACATTTTGATGAACCTTAGACTTGGTTTAAACTACGCACTGAAGTGCAAATATGAACTTATAGGCTGTGTTACACCATCAAACTTTTCGCTAAGAACAAGGAAACACACGTGACCTAATGCTCAACCATGACGTAAACAAACTATAATATCATAAAAATGTGTTGCCATGGAACCGAAAGTTGTTTAGGCGGCAACATTCAATCAAACAACACACTGGCTCTTGTGTGCATGCGCGAATCATATCTTTTGCCTGTATTTCCACACAATAAATTATTTTCGCGATACTTCTTACTTTAGGATGTGACCATATCTGAAAGTACCAACAAAATTGTTACTGATTTACAACAGACAAGAGATATAAAAATAATCACAGGTGGTCTGGGTGGATTCACGAAAGGAACTGTAAGTAGATAAGTTCATAAGGAGCTCTTCACAATAACTCTGCCATCTTAACTCTTCTGTGATTGGGTGTTTTATTTCAGCCTCCACCATCAGGCATGGATGTACTGGTGCAGTTCATGCAAGATAATCGACTGCGACTCACTGATATATTTTCACAATGGGATAAAGATAAAAGTGCTGACATAAGCAAAAAAGAAATGAAACATGGAGCTAAAGAAACTGGTCTGGATATGGACATGGTATGAGTGAGGATCGCACACGTCTCCATTTCAACCCAATCTTTGGTTGAGAAATAAGTTTTCTTTAGCTCCTCATATCACCTTTCCCGATTTCAAAGTGCGGTTGTTAAAATTTCCATCAGCTATTTATACACTGCAATTTCTATAAAGCGAACATCTCCCCCGTATAATAGATTTACAGTCAAATTCACCATCATAGGTAAAGTCTCTTTTAAGCCAGAACTAGACTTCAGCACGTAGCGCTTGTATGTGATCATTATTTGAACCATTTGGTTGGTTTGCAGAATATATTCCGCGCCATTTGGTTGGTTTGCAGAATTTCTGCGACGGAAAAGTTGAACTTGATACTACTTTTGACGCTTTTGGCGGCGAAATTTATTAAAAACAAAAACCGATACCTTATCGGGGAAAACTTCGTCGGGGAAAAGTGACGAAATTTTGGCCAAGTGACGAATATTTTTCCCCGACGAAATTTTTCCCCGACGAAATTTTTCCCCGACGAATAATTTTCCCCGACGAAAAACCCTATTTTGAAATTAAACTTTTTGAAGAAAAAACAAGCTGACAATGATATTTTTCAATGGAAAGTCACAAAAATAGATTAAAGGGTTTTTCAGAGGGATTTGAAAGTTATTAAAAGACACCATAAGCGTTCTTAAGTAAAGCAAGTTTTGTTTTAAGTTTCGTGACGCAAAAATATAATATTTACAATCTTTTTTCGTCAAAAGGATTTTCGCATCGTGTGTACACTGCTTTTGCCGATTCGACTGCCTCTAGTATCCCCGCTTTTTCAAAACCTTTGATGATTGAGGACTTTTCTTGCTTCAAAAAGTCGTACATTTCGACAATCCACTTTGCATGCAGCGGCTTAAGGTCACTTAGCTTCAAGCTAACTTTGACGTCAGCTGGAGCTTTACCAATCCTCAGCTGTTGGCTTACTTTTTCGGCATACCATTCGTTGAACTTGTTAGAGATAAACTTTTTTGCCTTTTGATTGACAGTCAGGTCAAGCGGCTGGAATTTGTTGGTAAGGTTATGAGGCACAATAATCAATTGACAGTTGTTTTTTGCACATAATTCTTTTATGGCATCATTGTCCTGCCCCTTAAACGTATCCATGATAACCAGAGAATACTGCTCTGAAGGGTATTGAAGCTCCTCCTTCTTTTGACTCAAATACGGGAAGATGATACGTTCAAAAAGATCGATGCACTTTTCATAATTTGACCAGTGATTCTTGGTAAAGGTCACGTCGAATTCTTTGGGAAAAACATATTTTGGCAAACACCTTTTGGTTTTTCCTTGATAGATTACTTGAATTGGCAAGAAGGCTCCTGTAGCTGAAACCGTGAATGTTGCGGTTATTTGGCGTTTATCGTCAACACCTTTTATGGGTACAGTTTTCGAGCCTTTTAAACAGAAACTGTACTTGCCTGGAGACACATAGGATAATGGTGTTTGATCCAAGTTCAATACGAGATCTAGTGGGATGTCATGCTCAAGTACGACCTTGGAGATTCCACGCTGATAGGAGAATTTTTCCTCGTACAAAAATTTCTCAGAGGGCTCTACTTTCCCGGTTGTTCCTTTTCGCTTGACCCACTCCATTGATTGCAACAAGTATCGTGCCCAGTCTTCGGTGAGTTCGAGTGATCCACCGTGCTCCTTCAATAGGCTTGGTTCGTTTGCTTTGACAACACCTGAGAAAGGAAAGAAGTTGCTGTGTTATGCTAATGAAAGAAAAATTCATTTAATCTAGGGTTAACAAAACACACCATTAATCGTGAACGAAAAGACAAATTCGGAGTTTATTAATGAGGTTTTTAGAAAACCGCTCTCACTCACCTCTTGCTATTGCGATTACCATTCGTCGAGAGATGACTGTCCCGGCACTTCGTGTACCAATGATGATATCTTTGGCTTTTTTTATCAAATGGTCACTCAGTAGGTTCGGTCTACCTGTACGTTTTGAAAGGGAACTCTCTTTCTTAGTTTTGCATTTACCCTTCCAAGAGTTGATTGATATGCGTTTCAAATCGTACTTAGGGTAGATTTTCGTGAATCTTTTGAGGGCAGCCTGTGTTCCATTTAAAGCGGCAAATCTACCAATCTCCAACTTCACCTTCTCAGGAACAGTTTGATATTTCTTTCGCTTTGATACTTGCTTTTTGACTTCTTCTCTTGCCATATCAACATCAGCTTTAGTTGCTTCGTTTGTCTCAGCAACAATAATTTGTTTGAGACCAGTTTTATTATTTTTTCCACTGGCCTTTTTTTCAGCAGTATTAAAATAAGAACGAAGGTCGTTTTTTGTTGCCATCTTACCAGTAACGTGTCCTTTTTCTTCTACCACTTTTGTAAACATTCGATTTTTAACTCAAGCATTCGAATGAAGACGTTCGAATCCTTTTAAATAGACGTTCGAATATTATAAATTAAGACATTCTAATGAGAATCAAAGTATTTTGATTCTTTGTAGAGATTTCTTTTTGTCCTAAGCACAGTCTGTCGAAACAAAATGGATTACTCTTTTCAATGTGTTATTGCATCTCGTGGCTATCACGTCTACAAAGAAACCAGCTGGTCTGATGCGACTATCGGAGAGGATGTTAAAGTCGAGTTGGAGACCAACAAAAGATCCATTGAAACAGATCCTTACTCTTGCGCTATTAAAGCAAAACACAAATATTTCTTTGGTTGGAAAACAGTTGGTCATATTCCACGAGAAATCTCGCGCTACGTGTATTTCTTCATCAAAGAAGAAGGAGGAAAAGTAATTGGGACATTGAAATCTTTAGCGTATAAGCCATCACCAATCCCTTCTGGTGGGCTTGAGGTGCCACTAACCCTAACATTTCTGTGCCCTAAAAAAGTCATATTGGATGAAATGAAAGAATTTGTCGAAAATTTCTATTCGTTTACATATACGGGGATTGTTGCCGGTGAAGACGAAGATACAGATGATGAAAACGTGCATTTTGAGGTGGTAAGCCTTGAACCAAAGTGCCCTCAAGAATCCATAGCAAACAAGGATGAACAAGAAACCAGCGAAGACGAGGCCGAAGAAAAAATAGAGTTTAATGAAAATTTGGAATTAGATGTTAAAGAATGAAATATAGATGCAAAAAAAAATTCTTGTTTGAAAAATACCCCAGGGAAAATTTTCGTCGGGGAAAAGTGACGAAAATTTTAGCAAGTGACGAATATTTTTCCCCGACGAAAATTTTCCCCGACGAAAATTTTCCCCGACGAAGTTTTCCCCGATAAGGTATACTGCAAGTGGAATATTACGCCTCCGAAAACGTACTTAAAGCGGACATCTATGTAAATCTTTCTTTATGCACCAATGCTGACCGTCTTATAGAGATTCCACTGTAACAAGAAGAAAAATACAGACGTTTGACAGATGAAAGAGATTTCTGATTAGGCTTAAAGCTTAAAGCTTGTTGTCAATGGTAACACAAATGTTGTCATGAGATGTGCATGGATTTCAAATTAAGCTTTTGTTATCATGTCAGAGATGTACCGAATATATTTCGCTTCCTTATAAAAGACCAAATTGAAATTCCTAGAATTCATTATATTTATATTTATATTTATATTTAGTGTATCCCATGTAATAAACTTTAATGCAATCAGCGCTAGTAAAAACTACTACTACTAATAATCCGGACTTATTGCGCAACCTTTCAACACCAAGGAAAAATACATAAATTGTCACTGATTGGTAAATGAATTTTTCCCATCCATCAACCAACATAATGCTTGAGAAATGTTTGGCTGGTGTTCTACATCTTCTCTTTTTGAATATAGCTTGTCATATATTTTAGCATCAACTGCGCAATCTTGTTGAACAATTAGATGAAAATCTTGATGGCAGCATCGATTTCAGGTTAGCGTTTCTGGTTAGCTACCAAATGAAACTTTTAAGATTATAGTTTGATGATGCTTAGTAATCAAAACTCTCAACCAACTTGCATTTTGTTAATCAAGTGCCCCGAAAATGGCGGAGAGTTGCTATTCCATCAAATGTATAGAATGAAGTACTGTATCTAATATTTTAGAGAAATTGTTGCTGGCAAGCGAAATGTGGTGTTTGAAAGAAGATTTCAAAAGAAAGTTGCGATACGAACTGAAGAACGTGAAAAGCAAAGCATTCAACTTCCTAACATCTGTGATTTGTGATTTCTTTCTTCAAACTAACAAAATGCGATTTCATTTGTGAGATGACGTAATAGTGAGCTCGTTTAACCCAGACAGAAAAAACACCGGTTTTTACCGGAACTAGTGATGATCGAACAACATTATGATGGAGATGAAACATTCAAATATTTAATAATGAGAAATTATATCAACAATAAAAAATCGGGATAATGTCGGAAGATGCATCTTTTGGTTTATATTTCTTCTACTGGAATGAACTTCATATCATCTCTCCGTCTGTGAAGCTAAAGATGATTTCGTGTTTCATGGCTTTCTCACATTTTTATATTTTACCTGCTTTTTACACAGATTACCAGACTAATGAAGAACTTTAGTTTCAGTTGAACCAAGTAAATCGGAAAAGAACTTGATTACTACATACAAACGCCAGTGATATGTAAAAATAAATGACGTCATATGATGGAATGGGAGCGTCATCGGGTTTGTCTCTGATGACGCTCCTTCACAAGTTCTTTTATGATGATTTGGATACTCCTCCACAAATTTAAATGACACAAAAACGTTTCTATATATGCCCTACAAATAACGCCCGATTACTTTATTACTAAGGGTAAACCTTATCGGGGATAAAAAAGTTAGGGAAAAATTTAGTCACTTTTCCCCAACCAATTTCTGCAGGTGGTCGATACATGCAATTGGAACTGCGTGGATCATTCCGTACTGACTAAACAACGGAACCACCTGAGACGATTTGAATCGATCTGATATGATCTGAGACGACCTGAGACGAACTGAAACCACCAAGAGATGAGCTGAGACGACCTGAGACGAGTTGATCCACCACGGAGAAAAAAAAATCAACCCTGTCCTTTCGGCTGCCGGATGTTTCGAGTGTCGGTGGGAATCGTCCTTGCAAAGAAGATATTTATTGAAATAAAACTTAAAAAAAAAAACTGTTATTCGAGATAGATATTATCTATATAATATTCGATATAATACCGAATATAAAAAAAAACATTTTAAGGATCTTTTTGTCACGTAATCTGTTGATTAAATTGTGTTTTTATAAACTCAGAATCCAACTACTTAACACAAGTCAATTTTGACCCAGCCATGCCGTTTCAGTTTTCAGTCGTTTTAAGACGAAAATTTGGCCACGTGACAAGATCTTCATCACATGATTTTCGAACGTTTATTTCACGGTCATGTGACAATAAAGCTTCCGGTGGTTTTACGACCGCACGGAAGTCCAAGACGGGCAGCTCACTCTCGAGAAGATGGCATCCGGCAGCCGAAAGGACGGGGTTGATTTTCTTTCTCCGTGGTGGATTCAACTCATCTCAGCTCATCTCTTGGTGGTTTCATTTCGTCTTAGATCGTTTCAGATCGTCTCAGCTCGGTTCAGATCGTCTCAGGTGGTTCCGTTGTTTAGTCAATACGGGATCATTCCTGTATGGCATATGGCATTTTCGGTTTTCTAAAAATATCACTTGTAAGCCTGTAAGCTTCTTAATTTAAAGATACTTGTTTGTTTGTCCCTTTTTATTTATTTGTATTTGATATGGATGTAAGAAGAAAACAGCCAAGCTACAGTGAAGCCGAACTACATAAGATCGGGAATTATTTTCACGCGTGAAAAGAGCCAAATATCGAAAATACCTGTTGGGGGAAAACGGGGGAAAATATTTGTCGGGGAAACAATAGTCGGAGAAAAATATCTGTCGCGAAAAAAAGTCTGGTTTAAAAATGGTTGGGGAAAATTTAATCACTTGCAAAACATTTTGTCATTAAACCGACTTTTTCCGCGATAAGGTACGCCCTTCCCAAATTCATGTTTATATGTCGCATCCTAAATCAGTTGTCCATAGGAACCTCGTTTTGACGCGTTACATTGACGGTAATTATTAAGTTACATTATTTGCCCATTTAGCAGCAACCCGACCCGACCCGACCCCGAAGCTTAACATAAACCGACGACGGCCCGGTTGTTTAATTGTATCTTAATGGAAATGAAAGTAGTTACTGCATTGATAGTAGTAAAATATCTTGTTTGCCATTAAGCACACAACTTTAATAATCATGATGTGATCTTTCTTTTACTTTTTGAAATAATGTAAATATCAACCTCCATTAACCTCGTTCGGACGTGAGAACGAAGGCTCGTTTTGGATTTATTGAATGTATTAAGTATTAAATGTAACAAACATCATTCTGTTGGGTGTGGGAATTTTCGGTAATCAGAATTTTTATTTAGATAAAAAAATTAGAAGCATTTGAAAAATGTCTTATCACACTGGTATCAATCGGCTGCCTGTAAATCGAACGTTCTTCATTTGCTTCAATTCCTCACACTTCGTTAAAAAAGAAACAAAATTGAGCAATTAATGAATGTTAATTTAGAAAGTTAGAAACATTACATATATCTTCATGAATTTCAGTTTTTCGAATCTCTATTTTTATCCTCAACTATGTTTTGTTCTTATTTATGTGTTTAGTAACAAGATCAATCAGTAAATCTAGTTAACTTATTAATTGATATTTACGCTGCAGTTTCCGTTGTCAAGACACTATTCAACTAAGCTATACAAAGTACTTTAATGCCTTAAAGTAATGCATCCACAAAGACTAGATTACATTTTTATTTACTCTGTAAACATAAAACTTTAATGAATTTCTATTGACAGAATTGTTTGAACACCCCTGGTAGCTAACAGTATCATGGGGAGAGGGGCGTGAAAATATACCAAACGTTAATTCATTTGCTTATTTTGAAATACAACAGGAAGATGAGGGATCAAGTGCGTGTGTTGTCCTCTATTGTCGTGTATAATGGCATAAAGCTTTCCGTTACTATAGCCTTGATTGCCCAAACATCTTCTGACGAAATTACTCCCACAGGGGAGGATCAAGAACGTAATCGGAGATGCTTTGCAAGTCATTTGAGTTAACTTGAAAAACAAAAAAGATTCCAACAACTTCATCCTCACCTATTAAAACTGATAATAAAAATTCTGCAATTCTTTTGCAAGTTTTCGGTATTTCTTTACAGATCTGTGTTTTTTACGAATTATGGCATCATTCAATTTCTGTGATTTTCTACATCAGTCGTTGTTAACCTAGATTCAAACTTCCATAACAAGATTAAATGATCGAATGATTGGTCAGCGATATGCTAGTTAATCAGTCTAATTTTTTTCTCAAAACATCACGATGATCTTGTATGTTCTCAAATCATGATGTAATCACAAACTCAGAAGAAATTCATCATTTACATCACATATATATCGGATACACATCGTAGATAACAGTATTTAATTAAATGTAAAAAAAATCAAAGAAATTAATTATGAATGAAATGTACAGACACACACTATGGATCGATCATAAAAAAAAACCTTACATACAGAGCTCATAGAGATTGCTCAATGCAGTCATCATATTGTAATCTACGCATCAGGAAATCGGTGAATATCTTCTCAGTAAAAGTGTTTTACTTTGCGGTATGTAAGAACCTAAGTGGCAGGAAAAAAAAATACTGTGCAGATCAAAATTTCTTATAATGTTTGAGACAAAAAAGAACTGTGTATTTGTGACAAATCTCAGAATTTACGATCGCTTTCAAAGGAACCGGTTTAGTAATCCACTGATGTAATCCACTGATGACTTTTAAATCGAATAAAAAACAAATCACTAATTGCCATCACCCTTGATAATTTTGACGGAAATGTACATGCTATCCTTCATTTCCAGGAACCAGCCATAAGAAACCATATTTATCATTCTTTTTGTTGTTAATGTGTTGTTGTTGTGAATGAATGGGTACTACTGAAACGAACTGATGATATGGAAGCCTTGGCCATGTCAAAACTAAATACTTTCTGAACAAGTGTGAGAATATGCTGATCCATTCATGCGATTAAAGGTCTAAATATACAATAATATTAATGTCTTATCGCCTATAATAACCTCTCATAAAACATCCACTTTGCTTTTTCAGCAGGCCATTACATGGATTTAAATCGAGATTTCTTTCAACTATTCATACACTGCACAGTTTACAACGAAGCCTCTTATAGATTTGCTGCTTTCCTACAATCTCAATTCACAAGACTTCTAGATGGAAAACTATGGAAAATTGTAAGCAAGTTATACAGACTTGATTTATCAAAGACTCATTCATTTTTGATATTTTTCACCATCTACTATCAGAAGGTGACATCGCAACTATATCGAACAACAAAAGAGTTCATCTTCCATTTTGTTTAGGACTGATGAGACATAAAGAAAACCGGTTGGACCGATTTCAATGCTTCTTCTAATTAACTTCTCAATCTTAACCAGAAGTTTAATTGGTAGCTGTAATTAAGAGATTACATTATAAACAATATACTTATTCCAACTTTCACCTATATGTTTGTATCCGATAAAACATCTCAATAGCGTGCTGTTTTTGTTCACTTGGAGTATATTCTAATATTTGAAAACCTTGAGTTAACTTTTACCAGGATTGTATTAGTGGCGTGTTGGCATGGTTACATTTAGTTATAGTCGAAAAGTTAACCAATCAAATTGAAGAAAGAATGAGATGGCTGACGGGATTGAATAAATCTTTAAATACTTTTAATGTGGATCAGAACTTGCATTTTTTATGTTTATTTGCTATTTCTCTTGTGTATCCTCTCTCTCCTCCATGCCTCCTCTATTCATATATCTATTGAAGCGTTTTGAATGCTCAGTAAATAGGAATTTTTAAGAATGAGATCGTTGATCAATCTGAACAACATCATAATAACTGTTGAGAAACCTTTTTGATAATATTCCTTTTTATGCATAAAATTCATAGGAAGTACAATCAGCAAGTGCATCCGTTTGCTCAGACAATCCTACAACACAATCCATGGGATAGTCGCATGAACTTAAAGAAGGACATGCATTTTTGAAGATGACAAAATAATATGAAGTTCAACAGAGACAAAAAGTTTCGTTTAAAGTAAATAAAAAATTTTCCGATGCATGTTAATTATCAAGTATTGATGATGGATTTGGTTTTCTATTGATTTTTGCGTAAACCTTCTATTGTGTTTCATACAGATATCAATAATCTTCTATTTTGCAGTTTTGTATCGAGCCTTATCAGAGGAGGATATTAGTCTTGTTGACAGAAGTAAGATTTTCTATTCTACTTTTCACTTATTTTTTTTCTTCTTGTTTCATTATATAATGAATGAACGTTTTTTGCGGAAGACTTGAACACAGAAGAAATTAGAAAACGAATCGATGTTTGACAGGTTTTGATTTGATAAAAAATGCTGTATTGCTTGTAAACAGATGATGATAGCACACGTGTTTTGTTGTTTGTTGTTGAACAGGGAAAGGTTGATCTAAAGTTATGCGCAAATTGATTTCTTTGCTCAATTCCATAGAAGATACTTATAACAACAAATACCCTGTATATAATTCTTTTTTTTATTTCAATGATATTGGTTGAGTAAAAAACGATCCACGAACTAGAAAAGATCGTCATATTGAAATAGCTTTTGCACGCGTTTTAATTCCTGTGTGTTTCATTTCATTCCGTCTTGTAATTGCACCATATGTGAGAGAATAAAAAAAGCTAATTGCTTGCTTTTTCCTGGCTAATATAAACGTGTGAAATCAATCATCGTGTAATTAAGACACACAAGAGAGAACTTATACCATCAGCTGTTTGTGTGAGAAATCTTTATGATGAAAACAAGACAGTAGTTTACGTGCGGCATATTCCATCAAAGGATTTGGTAAAAGTTCTGTTAAAAGTATTTGCTAGTACAAGGAATATGGATGGAATATGGATGGAAGGAAATTATAAATGGTTGTGTTTAGTTCTGATTTCATTGTCAAAATAGGAATATGTTTGAAAAATGCAGAAATAATGTTGATATTGATTTCATAGGTTTTAAAACCTTACTTATTATTTTTAAAGACATATATATTTTTATCATTCCATCTTTAGTTCCATTTCTCCATATTTCTCTTTACTTTTTACTAAAATTCTAATGAAGTGTTTTAGTCTTTAAAGTAAAATCATTAAAGATTAAAATTTGACATATTGCATATAATTAGCTCGAGATTTCATCTTAAATCAATTAACAACATGGCTAGCTGTGCTTCAGATTTACGCTTTGCTTTCCCGCCATTATTTATTAGGGATGGCAATCGACTGTTTTTATAAGATCTAATATTTTTTGATAAACACCAGGAGAGCATGATACAACTTCAGGAAGGTAAAATACCCCCTCCCTCATTTCTTTTTTCAATGGATGTAAGAATTAATTTACTTATTTACTCATATTTTTGCATCAATGTTTATAATATCGAAATCAAGAGTGGAAAACATGATGACGTCATCATGAGATAATAATTTCTTGTGTTTGATCTTTTGATCAGGAAAAGGCACACTAAATAAATACGTAGCAAATGAAAAAGGTTGATAAATCTTAAAGGCGGTCAAACAGAGCAAACAACAGAATATATGTCTGTGAAACTCTCCATCACATTAAAATAAACCCATAGAAACGGATAGTAAAAAAGCCACTGAGGTGGAGTGCAAAATTAAAATATCACAAAAACATTGAATAAAATTATCTTAATATTATTTCGTTGTTGAATTTATTTATTTATTGCACGTGGAAGCATACTCCACCTGTTGACTGACTGCTTCTTCTCATCTGTGATCACGTGATGTTTGCCTGTGCCAATCATATTCCAAGAAAGATAACATCGTTAACTTTGAAAAAGAAAACAATAGAATTTTCGAACTCTTTTCTTTTCATAAAACAAAGATCAAATTTTATGCAAGATTTTTTAAATAACACTGACAAAAGTCTTTCATGCTGGACTAAAGTTTAAATAAATGAACAAAATAATAAAAGGAAGAATGGGAGAAAAATGAAAATAACGGGAAAAGAACACAAAAGAAATTTCCGATTTTGTGACAACAATATGAAGTAAATGAAAGGAAAAATTCTTATATCAAACAATAATAAAAAAAATAATGGAAAAAAAATAATAGAAAATATAATAAAATGATAATTTAATAAATATTAATAATAATCATGAAATATAAACATTGATAGATAAATACAAAAGAATGAAGATGAAAAAAATAAAATTTAAATGTTGATATTAGTGCCAGTCTGCTTGGTAAAAAAAATAAACGGTTACATTTTATAAATTCCCTCCCTCTTCCCCCCTTCTTTTTATTGATGGTCTTCTAAAGATTATTCAAAAGTGTAATTGATATGTGGTAGATATATGAAGGTTCTACTTATTCTAGCATCACTATTATAAGGATGTTAATTGAAAAGTTTAAAAAAATTGTTCCACAGCTG
Organism: Turritopsis rubra; assembly: GCA_039566895.2. Taxonomy (NCBI): domain Eukaryota; kingdom Metazoa; phylum Cnidaria; class Hydrozoa; order Anthoathecata; family Oceaniidae; genus Turritopsis; species Turritopsis rubra. The sequence continues at coordinate 409,759 of CM077623.1, forward strand.
CTGAAATAGAATGTTAGTATTCCACATTTAGATCATTTATTATTGGTTTAAACCGTGATACAACATGGTAAACTATTAACGAAAAGGTGAACAGTTTGTACTTAAAGTGAGTAATAAAAAAAAGGAATTTTGTCGTTTTCCATCTCTTGTATAATAAATATCCTTTTCACCTTCCTTTAAAAGCTTCTGTTTCTGCACATATAGTCACATATAGTCCTGAACGTTATGTGAACCAGGTTTACTGAAAGGGCTTTTTAATCTTTACTTACCAATTTCTATTTTTTAATCTTTACTTACCATTTTCTATTTTTTTTAGTCTTATTTTCTAGACAGTTATGCATCATATTTTATGGAGAGTGTGTTGAATAGCATCACTGCTTCCCTCTTAATAACAAAAATGTTGATTTGCTGCAAGCTCAGTATTTTTCTGTGAAGTATTTTTACAAGATAATACTTTTGGGTTGGCTTAGAACTGTGAGGTCTTTTTATAATAATGGAAATTATCACAAGATACTAGAGTATGCAACTGTGTTCTGTTATAGGAAAGGATGATAAATCTGCTAAATGGAAGTCATGAACAAAATTTTTTTGCGATGTGTAAGTATGCATATAGGGAGAAAGTTTGGAAAGGTATTAACAGTGTTTACAGGACAAGTTTGGAAAGGTTTTAACAGTGTTTACAGGACAATGCTTTGAATAGAAAGGTTGTAAATAATGTTTCAATTATTTACAAATATTGGCTGTTGATGTGATTTATTTATTTATGGAGCGATGATAACAAACATGTCAACAAATTTCATCATACGAAACTTTTGTACTGCCGCTATAAATCTTTTTATATAAGCCACACAAACATTTTGGCTGAGGCTCAATGACTATCTTTTGCTTGTTGACTATCTACGCGAGAAGATCAAATTGGGTGTTTGTCTGTTCATGTAGACCAGCGCGGCTTTTCTTACACTTTTCTTACACTTTATTTTAGTGTTAGGTTTTGTTCTCAGTTTGTTTTTTTCCTTGTTGGGGAAATCCAGTTGAGCCTGGAGTGTTGCTTAGCTGTTGCTTGGTTTTTGACAGATTTGAGTCTCGTGTTGCTTATAAAAAAACCGTGTATGTCTCAAATCCAACACTATATATATCTCAACGTTGAAAAAACTATATATATGTCACAAATCAAAATACTTGCATGGTAGGATAATTCTTTTATTTTAGTCTATCAATTCTGGATTTCATTATAGTGTCAATTTTCAAATTTTGTGTGACAAATCGTGTTGTGACATATGGAGTGCCGTTCGTTTTTAATATGGAGCGCTGTTTAGTATCAAATGGTTCTTGTTATCTTTTTAGTAAATTAGTAAAAAAAATAAAATGAGCATTGGATAATAAATATATATTGGAAAAAAAGAAATACATATACAATTAAAGTACTGAAAAATGTCAAATTTTGACGTGAATCGGTTGTGTTATGTTTGGTTAGTTTTCGGATGGTGTTGTGCATTGGTGCAAGGTAGGTTAAACAAAATTTCATAATTTCGTTATAAAATTGAAATGAGGAGAAGATCCTTGCAGATAAAATCTAACTAAATGGCGTGGATTATGGCAGTAATGAAAAACCTGGGCGATGGAGTCTTGCCTGATTTTTCCCTCTTCCTCTCTGTGTTTTACTACGTTCCTTTTACCAATTCAGCTGGTATTTCAGTTTTAGTGTAATCTCTAAAACTGCGCTCCTCTCTTAAAGGATTTCTCAACCAAGAAACGTTTTGGTGGAGTCCCTAATAAACCACACGATATATTCATAACAATTCGTTTCGTAATATTTTGTCATTAATAAACTTTATTGGGGATCTTTCCAAGTCGTAAAAGGGAATTTAGAATTTGTGTCATTTTACATCAGCTGAGTCTATCTTGATTTATTAATGTTTTTGTCAAAGTAATGAGATCCTGCATGATAGAAAATCTGAAAACTTCTGAAATATTCCGAAATACAGTCCAACCTTTCTATAATCGAAAAAGTGTCCTCCATGAGGTGTCTGTTAAGTAGCATTTTAGACTTCAAGGAGCATCCCTGCAAAAAGTGCCCATTATATAGAGGTTTGGATCACATTGACTGATATTTTGAAGCGTGAGGAAAATCAATCCTGCAAAAAATGTCTGATTTTTGTTCCATCGTTTTCTCTGCAAACTTTCAGGATAGCCTGGCCAGTTAGGTCGTCTCTTTGTGAAACCTTTTGTGAAAAACGTAAGTTTGATGAGATAAAGTAAATCATGGTTAGACTCTGTTTTACCTTTCCCCACTACGAGTAGGCTTCATTGTAGTTCCAAAAACTATTAATGATGACATTTTCTTTCAGCTAAAGAATACAAGTATTTTACGTCAAGAGAAGGGAGGCAAATATGCAGAGCTGATGGTGTGATGCCTCTACAAGAGTTATTAAAAAAACTATATTGTACCGATGAAAAAGTAGGGAAAAAATGCGAAAATGATAAATTCTGCAAAAGAAATGAAAGATGTTTGTGTCACAATGAATGCGAAGAGTACCGATGTGCCAAGTATAAAGTACCAGGTAAGCCCTTCCACTTATTATGTCGGTCCTTTAAGGTCGCTTTCAATAAGGCGGAATCGTCGGCGCAGACTTGACTTTGGCGGACTTTGCGCATGCTCTGTATCTCAAAAATCGTAATTTTAGACAAGAGAGTATGGGCAAAGTCCGCGCGGACGGTTCCACTTAATGGAAAACGTAATTTAAACTGTTTTATGATGTAATCATAGGGAAACCAATTCAAGTTTTTCTTCAACAAGACTGTATCGTCTCTCGTTTATCTCTCATGATGTATTTTTTAAGACTGAAAATAATTATATATTCCAAAAAAGCTGCTGTTTTGCGCTTCAAAACAAAAGGGATAGTTTTTATGGCGAATAAAACAAAAGCTATCAACGGCCCTACATAAGATCAGTGGGAACGGAGGAAGAGAACTTGAATATCCGTAAGTGAATGTCGATAACAAGCTGAAGAGGTTTAACACTCCAAAGCTGTTCAGTTCTATTATTGATTAAAAGTGCTCCCAATTAAAAAATTCTCACGAAAACTAAATTTTCTCAAAACTTATATTTGTTTACAAGTATATTTAACAGATTCAACACATTTTATTATCATCAAAACCTCGTGGCAGTAGTCTATGTTATTCCACTTTTTATTTCACTTTTTTTCTTTAATATTTCTTTAACATTTGATAACATATATTGTGTTATCTAGTTTATGTTTATAAATATGTTAGTAAACAAAAAAGGAATATAGCTTAAATTCACTGGGAAATTTCCTTATTGCTTTCAGATGGCAACTCTGTGTTTACATGAAATTCTTTTTTTCCCTCTTAACTATTTGATTGTTATTTTGATCACATCTTGAATATCATCAGAATTCGTTTTGACAGAAATTGTCAAAACTAAACGCCAGTAGTTGTTAATTATGCGTCTGTCTTTGATGGCATATATGATGGGAGGGAAGTTTCATTTAAGGGCGTTAATCACATTGTTTTGAAATTGAAGCAAAGTCGCCAAGCTATTTGGGTCCTAGTAAGATGGATGCTTATTCTTTTATTTTTGTGATTTTTCAACTAAAAGTGCAAAATGGATGCAGTATCAAGGATTTTATAGCAAAATACAATTTCAAAATCCAACAACACTTTGTTCTTCTTGTACTTGGGAGTTAAGTGACATTTCTTCACAGTAACTATAGTAACATATTTTCTAGCTCTGTCTGCCAACCTATGGTCTAACCCGTGTGCTGCATTTCAAGGTTTTCAAAATACAATTATGCATTAATAAATGCATGTAATTTCATAGTAGTCTATGGAAAGATAATTTTACAGTCTGAATCTTCTTCTGCTACTTGTTTATGTGAATTTCGGTTTCAAAAATTCGAATTCCAAAACAATAGGTTTCTCGATCCAGTGTTATTTTAAAATCATTGACGTAAATTATGTCGAGTAAGGAAAACCACGACCCCAGCTCTCTTGTTTTTTTTATCTACAGATCCTAGGTTCGAGGTTCGAGTACGGAAACACAACACATAAAAACGAAGTCCATTTATTTTGTGTTTATTTCTGTTCTTTCGATGATTACTAAGAGTTAACGAGAACTTTTTTTTGAATCCCCCCAAAAAGAAGCATTATTGCTATATATCATCCTTATATTATTAATCATGAATATTTTAAATACCGTGGGCGGAGTTGTTTTCTCTTATTTTTAATTATGTGTAAGTATTTATTTTAAAGTTTATTTAGTTGTGTTGACTGATATACAGATTAAATGTTTCAAACGTGATTCTGAAGCGCTATGAACAGTTTTGGTTAGGAATATATTACGTAATAATGTTTGCTCTGGCGCCTCAAATGTTTATTCATAAACATTACAAATTTTACAGTTACAAATTACAAATTTACACATTTTGGCAATGCACAATAAATTTTTCTATAATTACAATAACATTATTGGGATGTGATTCAATAATAAAAACATCATAAAAATCACCTGTGAAGAAGCGAAAACAATTTCGACCATTCCAAATGATGAGGATATTTTCCATGGTTTTTCAGATCCACCTTACCAGGGAAAAGTGACAAATATTTGTGCAAGCAACTAAATCTTCCAATCGACCAGGATAAACAATCGTTAGGTGAAACGGTCATGTTTTATCACAGAATACATAACAAGTGTAACTCGTCCACTGCTACAAAACACTCGCCCAGGTCCCGTATATAATATAACCAAAATGATAGAGGAGGCGAGCATAGGCAAGTAACAAAAAATAAAAAATCTATGGAACGAATGTATTAAATCACTTTCGTTTATCATATAATGTATCATATATTGTTAGATATAGTTGGATATGTTCAACTTTCTACAACTGAACGGATGGAAAAGTCTATTCAAATTTGCAGACAAATCTGCTTTTCTTTTGTTTACGCGCAAAACCTTGCAAAATACGCAGAAAGATGAAGAAAAAAACATTTATTTGAAGAACCTTGACAAGAAAAACAGCGAGAAAATTAACTAAATCTGAAAAGGAAGAGAGAAAAGATTTGCAAAGTTTATGAGATGTGTTATCGCCAGAGTACAAAGATATTCATACGCTGACCTCATTTTCACTCAATTTCCAACAATCATTTGGTGCTACAGCAACATATCTTCATCTATGTCAATAGTAAAAAAGACTTATAAGTTTAGCTTCGGTTCACTAAATCCAATAAAGATTAAGTTTTTTTTAGAACCAACTAATCTTGTATTTCATCCTTAAGCGAAACGAGACTGTGTAAACCAGCCCATAGAAAATTGTTAACAACTTTTAATGAAACGTTTTTCATGAATGAACGACTGTTGCAAAGATAATCAAACAAAGAATAACTTGCGCCCCTTGGAACCCCTGTCTGTAAGATGAAGCCGGAATGTGATTGTGTGTGTTTTAAAAGTATGACCCAAATGTCATGAATTTTCAGAAATGACGATATATTCTTATCTTGAAATATTTGTGGTAGCGTGCGTCTATACACTTTATATATTTCCGTTATAATGATGAAATATTCTATATATCGGACAAACATAATTCATAAAAATATTAAGACCACGTTTGTGCCAAAATATCAGTTCAATATTCCTGATAAATGTGACCGATTAAACCAAACGTTTGTTAGCTGAAATGTTGACCGGGTCGTTCTTCTTTGAAACATAATTAGTCACGAAAAATAACTATGCAGTTTGTGTCACAACCATTACAATTGAAAACTAACCAATCAGAGCGCCAGAGCAATATTATTCACATCATTATTATTTCGTCAACAATTTTCATTTTAATTTTCATCTTTTGCTCATTATATGAAAAAATACTTTATATTTTACGCCCAGACTTCACCAGAATATTAGCAAATAATTGACGAGGAGAGGCGTGGTTATCGTAATAGAATCAAGTGTGAAAGCGTTGACAAAATAACGATATACACACAAATAAAAAGCTTGAGTAAACGTTAACAGTGTACTCATAAACATCAACTCGTCTCTCCTTCAAACACAGCATAGATTATTGTAACATACAAGTGCCTGTGACGTCATTCTAATTGTTTAACCTCCAAACTACTCTGTCATTTCAAGAGTGTCATAGTTTTAAGGTTTCTTTTCCCGTCAGTATATATCTCTATATGTGCCAAAAGATAATGAGATATACGGGAACTGTGAAAACAAGGGAATTAATAGACAGATATTTCTTTTGCAAAATATAGGAAAGAATTTTGAATGCAAAACAATTTGTAGGCTTAATGTGTTATTCATAATAGCCAGACAGAACAACATTTAAAAAATTCGAAGTAATTAACTCATCCATTTTTTTCTCACGAACAGTTTTCATGCATGGTTTTTACTATCGATTCACACTTGGTGTTAAATGGAAGGTGTAGATAGAGTATAATGATTTGCGTGATCAAAATTAAATAGTTGCTTTTCTTTCTCTAGAATATTTCTTCGTTCGGTCAATTTTGAAACGGTTAGGTGAACACAATGAAATAAATCAATGCGTTTACCAGTTTTTTCTTGTAAAGTATTCTCAAAACGAAAGAACAAACCATGCAAACAATCGACTTAAACAAATCATAAAAAGTAAATTTATCTGTTAAAACAATAAGGATTGTTTTTAACTGGTCTGTAGTTATATTTAAAAAAAATTTGAAAATGACAATTGAGGTCTGTATTTTTTTTGTCTACAAAATATCACGATTGCCAAACACGAATTAAAACAGTGGAAACCATGCCCCGTTTGTTTTAATAAAATTACAATGCTAACCGCACACTGTTCGATATAATTGAGCAATGATTAGGGGAAAATGAATGAATCTGAATTATAGCAACCAAGACCTGCTAAGAAGTCAAAGTTTCAAAAATAAAGAGAAAAATGCACTCTCAAAACATATTGCTTTCTTTCTTTAATGTTTTGACATTTTCCTTATTTACTTTGTGCAATTAGATGGTGTCTCTATAAGATGTGTACAAAATTCCCTGAACTTCTCCTGCCCAGAAATTTTCACAGAAATAAAAAAACTCTGCACAATTTTTATAATACAAGAGATTTTTGAGTTGGCATTTACAGAAGCCATTCTCGTCATAAGGTCTGTAAATAAGTTTTAATGTTTTCCCGGATGAAAGTTTCAGGATCCAAATAAATAAAATAAATAATAAACTGATTAAGATTGTATTCTATTTTTATGGATCAGTAAACCCCAATTGGGAATTGAAGGTATTTGATATCATATAAGTACATTTTTCTTTAAGTTCTTTAAATGACACTAAACAGAATAACTTTTGAATGACATCAGGGGGGAAACATAATTTTGAATAAATGCAAGCAAGCTTTCCACAGGAATATTTAGTCACAATTTACATAAAAATTACTTAACCTAATATTCATTTAAGAAGCATTAACTGAAACGGCAATTTCAATTGTAAAACATTTTTGGTGAAAATATAATATCTTGATTAAATGATCGTTGTTACCCCCTGAATGAGCGTTCTATTTTAAAATTATTAAAATCGATGTCTTTACAAAAGCTCACATACATAGTGAAGAGAAGCATGTAAAGTATGGAGAAGTTTTATATATTTTTTTTTATAGTTGGTAAGTTGTCAAATATTGGTTAATTATAGACTGAAATCGTACATATTTATTATGCTGCTCGTTTACTTTTAACGAATATTGTCCTTCACCCAGCATTCCTATTAACTTGCTACATTTGTGTGCTACATTGTATTAATTGATGTTATCTATATTACTTTACTATTACATTTATTCAAACTACTCCTTCTATCTTGGATTAATATGGTCTAAGAATTATGATAAATTTTTAATATGAACTTTCATTAAAGTTGAATATGAATTCATGATACCCAAGTGTTACATTCCGATATTTTCTGGAAGAAGAAAACGTGTTTGATTTATAATTCATAAAATGTCTGGAAGTAAAACTTCGATCTACGATTTTCAACGTTTATAAAATGTATAATGTATGTGAGTTCTTTCTCATAAGCAACGATTCGCTCAATTAAATCTTGTATTAAAACATGAATTTTCCTTATTTTTTAGTTGCCGTTCGAGCGAACAACAAGTGAGTTTAAATTTTTATTTTTATTATTTTCTGATTCAATAAAAACTGTTTAAAGGTTCTTAGCGATATGTTCTAACAATGGAATTTATGAGAATTGTCTGGGAGTGAATGTAAGGTTTGATATGATAAAAAAGTAAGGTTTGATGTAAATTCCATTCTCTGAAATAAAATATTATGTAGCCAGTCACTGACCTCAATGAGCATGTCAAATCATAACTGTTTTGATCACAAAAATATTGTTGAATTATGCTTTGATTTAACCAACCTTCTGAGAATATCTGCAACATCCACATCGATCTAAACTGTGGATTTATTTGTGATCTAATGTGGATTTTATTTTTCATTATTGCGCATCTTGAATTTTGGTTGTTTTTATATGAGCTATATAAAACTTATTACAACTTATTAAACAACTTATTATTTTGCTTTTTTGTGATTTTTTGTTATGATTTTTTTTAAAAATTCAGATGAAAATATAAAATACTCAGGCATGCTCAGGCATGCTACAACAATCCACCTGTTTTTTTTTTCAATTATATTGTTGTCACTGTATTGCAGGTACCATCTTTCTTTAATCTGGTTGTTCTTTTGTTGATTTAATAAAACATTGAAAAAATTTATTTTTCTGTAACACTTTTTACTGGGGAAACATTGATTGATAAGTGATTATTATATATTTTTATAAAATATTAGAAATGATATTAGAAAATCAATGTTTGCGTTCGTAAAGAGAAATGATTATAAATATTTTGACATATATTTCTTGTCATGAATATTGTCTTGAATGTTGACAATTTAACTTGTTCAACATCCAAATCTAGGTCTCTGTTATTTCAATAGTTTTTATTAATTGTGTTTTTGAAGAAGTGTACAGCAGTATTATATATCTTGTTTTCTCTACGTAAAATTATGGTTGGTGTCTTTTGCATGTTCTTTGTGCAAAACATTTCAGGTGTAAAAAGCAAAACAAAACATTAGACTAAGAAGCATTAGGGGACTTAAGCAGCTTGAATTTTACGATGGCATAAAGATGCAAGGAGTCTAGAAAGCAGGGTTGGTCTGAAACCTTCTACTTTCTTTTCCTCCCTTAATATTTTGTGATGAGAATTGTGAATTACCCGTCGCCACGAAATGTAAGGTGGTTGGTTTTTAAACCATCCATATTTCATCGAACGGTAAATTTCTGACATGCAATTGATTAGCTTGAAATCTCTTCAACCATAAGAATCAAAACTAATAAGGAAATTTTGAAAAAAGAAAAGAAGGCTGGTCATCATTTTTATGTTCTGAAATCTTGTGAAAAATGTGACAAAAATGTCTCCCTCTTTCACCATTATCTAAACTTACAATTATGTAAGACACTCTTTTTTATAAGAACCAGTAATATTTGCTGAGCTTAAATGTTCTTATTTTTTTACTTGATTTGAGCCTCAAATGTTTTTATTCCTGTTCTTAATTATCTACATTCCAAACTGATTTAAAGAGATCATCATCATTATATTTTTGTTGCAGATACACTTTGCTAACGATATACTAGGCTTTTTGCTATGAGGTTAGCCATTTTTATATTTCAGTGGAGTCCTTGCTGCTTATGTGTGACAACTTTTTGATTTGTTTTTATTTTGAACTGAACCTGCTCTGAGCTTCACCTCATTCTTATCTTGTTCTTATTTTTTGGTACAATCTGAGCTTCTATGTTCTTATAAAGTGTGTTCTTATAAAAAAAGAAGAGTGTACCAGGAAGGTTACAAAAGATCCACCACCAAAGATTTTACCCTCTTAACTTCAAAATAATTGTCTTCAAGGGCTGTTCTAAGAAGATATCTCATTGCTGTATGTTATGAACTTGATATACCATATTACCTGGCCCAGGTGTTTACTTAATTTTCAGTGATTTTAGGGAGAGTTATTGGAGGGAGGGAGTTGGAAATTTTTGCATCATTTGTAAACTGTCAAAAGTCTCATCCTAAAACAGGAGTTTTCTTATTTTTTTTCTTAATTTCTCGAATGTTTTGAAGCTAGCATTTTGTATGAATAATTAACATAACTTAATTCCTGGAATATTCACAAAAGATGTAAAAAGGATTCTATCTGTTTCTATGAGAATAAAATAAACCATGTATCCAAAAATGTCACCAATTTGAAACCAATTGAAAACAGTTACTCATCATCTTAATTATTGTATGACATCACCATTTGGGTAAATTTGGTCATGGTAGATGTCACTGAATATCTGCCTAATGATGCTTTGCCCTGGCACAAACTTTGGCTGGTGGTCCTGTGATCGCATTTCCTTTGTTTTAGAAACAACTTTGTGACTATGCCCATTGATGACATAATTTGATCCAGTGTGTTGCCCAAATGACGTGAACAACAATTATTTTAAGAATTTACACAATGAAAAATTTAATGGTGCTGATTTCAAATTTGGAAATAACCTTACAAATTTTGCAGAATTTTATTTTATAACATTCCAAAATAGTACATCAAGTGGAATACAGGATAACCTGATGATTTACTGCAATGCAAACACAGTTATCTTTTACAGACATGATTAACAATTTGACTTCCATCTGGAATGTTCATGATATTTGAAAAATAGATTTTATGAGGAAAACATGCTTGTTGCTTGTTTGTTTTCTCATATTCTTTCAAATATTAGTAAGGCGGCAACATCTAACCACCACCTTCCCTATGCACAAAAACACATTTTTTCCCAGTTATGGATTTGTTTGAATCACACATTCAGTAAAAAAACTGGCAAATGAAAGTGTGTCATACTCTGTTGTGCAATTCTATGTATTTTATGCTTGATCAATGAGCTAAACTGTTGGAATTACCAATTTTCATGATGCTGTATATCCTACTGATAAATTTCATTAAAGTTTTTTTTACTAAAATATTTTGCGCAGGGGTGGATCCAGCTCAAAGTTTTGTGGCCTTAATGTTAAATTCTGATTATCCTGATTTTTTTACTGGTACATTCCAATCAGGGGTGGATCCAAGCAAATTCAGAATAATTACTTTAGTAACGATAATTTTGGGTTGGGAAGATGTTATACGTAATATTTAGTTAACTGGGTGCACTGAATAGATCATCCAATTGAATGCAGATGGGGGGATGTTGTACTGCCCAGGTACTTACTTGTGAACCCCAAAAACAAGCCTGAGCATTAAAGCTCACAATTTAACTTCCTATTCCGCATAGGCTGTCTGCAGTATAGAAAAGCTATGAAATATACTCTTATACTTTTAGCTTTTCATTTACTTGTGGTGCCCAACAATTATAATGACAAGGTGAAACTCTAAAGCGGCATGTTCTCATTATTCAATAATTTAAACTTACGTTCTTTCAATTATTTGACCTTCTCCGAATTTTAACACCTGGTTTCTATGAATTTTATTGTTTTACTGATTTCAAAAAATTAATACTTAGTAATGGTCACTTAGGTCAATTTGAATTGTTATCCAATAGACATTTCCTGAATTTCCATTTAAACGTGTCTCGCTTCAGTAAGCGGGAAAATATTTGGATGTACTAAAAAGTTTCATTCTGTTCATATAGAAAACAATTTCCTAGGTAAGCGTGGAAATGACCTGCACGTGCATGACATAACGAAATATTAACAAAAGAATAAATACAAAAGTTTGCTGACTAAGCATAAAATTTCCCCCTTACCAAGGAAATTGTGTTCATATGAGAAAATATTATCCCGCCTACCGGGGAAATGTTATTTCACATATGAACACAATGTATTTTTTTGTAGCATTTCTCAAGAGGGGTGAGATTCCGTTTGTTAAATAACAGAGATATAAAAATGCCTGAAAGAAGCACTATCTTATAAGTGTCCTTATATATATATATATATATCGAATAAGTGCCCTCCCTCAAATACCCCAAAGTTTGAAAACACAACAACATTCAATGACATATTCTTTTATTCAATTTGCTGAGTAAAATCTCTTCTCCTTGGAAATGACCGTGTTTCTAATTTGTTGATTTCTTGTCTTGTCTTGAGTAAATAATATTTTTGGAAATGATGATTTTTTGTATTTGTTAGAATCGAAAACTGTTCTTTAAATTGTCAGAATGGAGGTACGTGTGTTAAACATACCAACAACACAGAAACATGCAAATGCACGAGCCAAGAAATGGGAAAGTATTGCGATCGTCTCAGAGACTTTTGCGATGTAAATCCTTGCAAAAATAATGGGACGTGTGATGAAAAGAATAGAAAATGCAATTGTACATCTGGGTTCATTGGTAAGCATATTTCAAAAACTGTTTTAAGCCTAAACTGACTCCATGCCACATCTTATGTTATTACGTATGAAAAATTTACTGCAAAGCGAATGACACTGAACATTTGTGGCACATAGTTCAAGATTCAGTGAGTCTTGTGTTAATTATTTTGATGTATATTTTAAGGGCGTACTTGTCAAGTCCGCTGTTCCAATTGTCCAAAACATACAAAGTGCCAAGAGATAAATGGAACGGTACAGTGTGGGTGTACGTTAGAAGGTCGTGAAGGCCAAAACTGCACAGTAAGTACATTATTATGATGTCTTTAATATCATTAATATATATATATAATAATTAATATAACATCATTGAACCCTTCTCCTTCTTCGTTATTTTATTTAACATACAGTATAATGTTACATTTTCAGGATATTGATGAATGTAGAAAATATCCAACTATATGCACCAATGGTTATTGTAATAACACCATTGGTGGGTACAACTGTGTGTGCAAAAAAGGATGGGAGGGACATCGTTGTGATGTTCAAATCACCTACTGCGATAATGTGACGTGTTTAAACGGTGGGTCTTGTGTGGAAAAGAACACATCATTTCATTGTATGTGCCCAGCAGGTGTGTACGGTCGCTTATGCAACGAGACGCAACGTACGTGTAAAAATTTCATTTGCAATAATGGTGGGGCTTGTGTGGATACTGACAAACCTGTATATTGCCAGTGTCTTCCGGGTTAGTATATAGTCCATTATTTGCTTCATTATCGTGTTTGATTTTCAATTGGTTCTCTATCACTCCAGTCATTAAGACTTTTTATTGAGTTTGTCTTACTCATATGCTAATTTCAACGTGATTGTTTATATACTAATAAAAAGTCATTATGTTGATTTATGAATTAATATTGTGGTTGATAGGATATTGGCAGATACAGTAAATACTCATCTCTAAGAGAATTTCTCTCTTATTGCTGAACCATTCAGAGAAACATGTTTACAAAACTTTTTGTGCTCGTTCTTTTAGCTTTTACAGGTCCAACCTGTAGTATTCCTTGCTCTGCTCAATGTTTTAATGGTGGTACTTGCATCAATAATGGAAATTCTGTTTGCAAGTGCGCAGCTGGATTCACAGGTAGAATGAATATTTGTTTCTAAGAATTCCTAAGAGTTGTTAGCCAGTGTTATGATATTTATCGATAAAAGTTATTGCTGTTCGATACTAGGTACGAAATGCGAAACAGAAATCAATGAATGTAATTCAAATCCTTGTGTGAATGGAACATGTCTGGACAGTACAAACAATTACACCTGCTTGTGTTATGATGGCTTTGAAGGTTCTAAAATCTTGTTTTATTTCTATATTATTCCTTATACATGGTTTTGTTTGTATTAAAATCAACTATCTTTGTTTTTAGGGACAAATTGTGATAGAAGAACTGAGGTGAAAGGAAAATGCCCCCACGCAGATTGTCAGTTAAAAGATGTAACAGGGATATGTGATCAGAAGTGCAATATACCGGAATGCAAATTTGATAACTGGCAGTGTACGTTGGGAGTTCCATCGCCTTGGAAGAAGTGTGATCATGCAAAGCACTGCTGGTCAGTTTTCGACAACGGTCATTGTGACAATAGATGCAACACCAGAGATTGTGTTTTTGATGGAGGTGATTGCACTCCACACAAAAATTGCACTTTTGAGCAACAATGCAAGAAACAATTTAATAACTCACTTTGCGATGAGAGCTGTAACACGGTGGAGTGTGGATTTGATGCAGATGACTGCCATGACGCTACCAATGATGTATGTAGAAGTAGTTTGGTTTTCTCTTCTTTCCTTACTATGAACTGTAATTCACATTTATCTTGTAGGTTCCGGGAAAGTTAATCTTCATTCTCTTATCAACACGTAAACAGTTTGAGGGGAAAAAAGTAGATTTTGTGCGTCGTTTAAGTTCTACTCTGAACAGTCACGTGACCATAGATGAGGTAAAGGAGTATTTAATAAATACAACAAGACGCCAAAGACGAAGTACTTCACAAAGTGGACTGAACGTCACTATGTCATTGAAGAATAGCAAGTCGTGTGTACCTAATTGTTTCCATTCGGCCGAAAGTGCTGCAAAATACTTAGCAGCTAAAGCATCGAAGGGAAGATTAGAACTTCCTGTTCCAGTCAAAAGTATCAAAGGTACGTTAGTTTGAATTTTTACTTTGCTTACTACACCACAAAAACATGAACACATCACAAATATACTTCTCTGTTTATAGCGACTAAAGGAAAGGGAACTGATAAAGCTTCTGGTCCATGGGGACCTCTCTGGATTGTCATAGCTTGTACTGCCCTCCCCGTATTGCTTATATTTGGAGTTGTGGGTAAAAAGGTCACATCCACTCTTTGGGCTCCAGAAGGCCATGCTAGACACGTATCTTCAGGGATGAGGGAGCCAGGTGTCGGCCAAGAAGGAGACGAGATGACGTAAGTCGGACTTTAAAAGTCATTTATGTTTTTTGGATTTTTTTCTCAACATTCTTTGTGCAAATGAACCGATTTATGAAAATTTGTGTCTATTGCTTTTAGTGCACTTAAAAGGGATTCTGGGGATTCAGAATCTATAACGTGTAGTAGTGGGGAATCGCCGACTAGTGTCAGAGACGCAAAAAGATTCAAGCCAGATATGGTTGGCGTGATCATGGGTGGGAATGAGTGGTTGTCACCTATCAGGTACGCTTTGCGTTTCATAACTTCTTCTTGTAAATGCTATCCAGTAACACGCACATACTAACATCTTATATGATGTTTTTTAGAGATCAACGAATGGATTCGTCGGACGGATGGAGCATTCCATCTCCAGTAAGTATTTCACGGAAAATATTTTCGTTGTTGTCGTTGACAGCAGTTTCACGGAAAATATTTTTTGTTGTTGTCGTTGACAGCAGTTTCACGGAAAATATTTTTTGTTGTTGTCGTTGACAGCAGTTTCACGGAAAATATTTTTGTTGTTGTTGTTGACAGCAGTTTCACGGAAAATATTTTTGTTGTTGTTGTTGACAGCAGTTTCACGGAAAATATTTTTGTTGTTGTTGTTGACAGCAGTTTCACGGAAAATATTTTTGTTGTTGTTGTTGACAGCAGTTTCACGGAAAATATTTTTGTTGTTGTTGTTGACGGCAGTTTCACGGAAAATATTTTTGTTGTTGTTGTTGACGGCAGTTTCACGGAAAATATTTTTGTTGTTGTTGTTGACGGCAGTTTCACGGAAAATATTTTTGTTGTTGTTGTTGACGGCAGTTTCACGGAAAATATTTTTGTTGTTGTTGTTGACGGCAGTTTCACGGAAAATATTTTTGTTGTTGTTGTTGACGGCAGTTTCACGGAAAATATTTTTGTTGTTGTTGTTGACAGCAGTTTCACGGAAAATATTTTTGTTGTTGTCGTTGACGGCAGTTTCACGGATATTTTGTTGTTCTTGTAGGTTACATATGAAGTAAGGGATCCAACCATCAGTGCAACTACTTTACATAAAGTTGTGCAAAACAATAAGACAGAAGTGGCTACTCAACTTATAAGCATGGGGGCTGACATAAATGCCAAAGATAATGAGGGGTGTAGCCCCTTACACACCTCCATTTTTTATGTCAGCCACCAGTGCTTTCAGTTGCTTATAAGGAATCGTCAATGTCACATCGATTTACAGTCAAACGATGGAACGACTCCATTGATGTTGGCATGTGCGCATTCATCTTATTTTATGGTCGATGATTTGATTTCCACTGGAGCAAAAGTTAATTTGACCGACAAACAGGGCAACACGGCTCTTCATGCCTGCGGGCGTGTCGATAACTGCAAGTCCGTTCTTTCTCTATTGAGAAATGGCGCTAAAGTTGACGCCCAAAATATCAAGGTATCTTGATGTTTTTGTTTTTTAAAATGGTATGGAAATAATTCTTATGTTATGAGAGGATTTTGAATCATCTATTCACGTATTTTGTGATTTAGGGCGAAACTCCTTTGTTTTTTGCCGCCCGAGCCGGTTCATACAGTAGCGCTGTAGTCTTAATTCAAAATTTCGCGAACCGAAACATCGCTGACAACATGGATGTGACGCCTTTTAATGCCGCCCAATTGAATGGACACAAAGATATAATGGACTTATTGAGCGGTTGTAACACCCCCGCTTCACCAATGGCATCTCCGCCACCTGTGTCTCCATATTCCGAAATTCGTCCAAAAATAGTCGGGTCAATGATGCAACCAGTTCATTTTGAACAGACGACAACGAAAACAACGGGGAAAAAGAGGAAGAAGCCTCGCAAAAACGCCAAAAACCAAAATATCAGCGTACATTATCAAAGACAAGAAAGAATGTTTTCAGTACAAGACTGCATTGATAATTTCACGATACAACCGATAACCTTGAACAATGTGGACATGAATTTTGTACTGAACCATCGATTTCCGACACCTCCTTCCAATACAATGTACAGTCCTGATTTTGACTTAACTAATTCCTCGTTACTACTAACCCCCTCTCCTGAGTCTTTGGGGACCACCTCTCCAGACTCAGGTGCTAGTTTTTGTTGATATATATTTTATGTGATGATATATTTCTTTATCATTTCCAATTTTTTTTTAAACATTGAAGGAATGCATTTGTTTGCTCAAACGTTTGTCCGTTTCAACTTTCCTATATATCAGGGGAGGAATGAAGTTCACATGTGTTTTTCCATTTATTAGGTTTTTTGGTTGGCATTTTTCCCCCTTCATATTTTCCGTAAGTGGTACAAACTAAATTTAATTTATTGACCATTATAATAGTAAATGTAACCGCATATCTGATGAGAACGATGTTTAGCAGCGCAATATTATCAAGTGTTGGACTTAATTGCTGAAACAACGTCAATTTTAGTATGCAATCAAAATGTGATGAGGGTATACAGTATTTTCTCAGGCTTCTTCCATGACTCATTCTGCTGTTTTAACTTTTTGTAATACTTGAGAAAAATTGCAATACACCTTATCCGAATCTCGTGCTATTATCAAAATTACCTGTAGAACGATTAGAGGCAATATTGAGAAGTTGAATTCAGAAACATTGTTATATCTTCTCATGGATTTTACTTCCTATGGCCTATATTTTTTTCTGCGCAAAAAACGGAACATTAGATTTTTATATAGAAATATATATATATTATATTATATTATAAATACGATGGATTTTGATTAGGGGAATTCATAATTTGATGCGCTGATTGGAGAGTTTGCGCCCTCTTGTTTATTTACCTTAGTGGAAATCCATCATCATTTAAAAGTTATGTTATTATCTCTATTATTCTAATTATTATTTTAACAAAGAAAACGAAATATAATGTAAATATTTGTATGTGCGATAAAACATCACCCTTTTTTGTAGTAAGTGTAACCAGTGAAAACCGTGTCATGGTCATTTTGTGCCTCTTCTTCGTTGTTCGATATTGGATAATGCAAAAATGAAAAGTTTACCTTATTCGCTTTTTAGGTTTATCCAATAGTATTTTTTTCCTGACGAAGTCTCATGTTTCGTATTTCTAGATTTCGTTTGTATATGTTCTTCTGTTTTATATCATGTTTTGCTATTTATCAGAGATTTTTGGCTCACTTCTCTCCTTTTATGCCGTATGTACTGAATTTGCGCCCCTGGTTTAAAGGGCGTTATCGAAAAGGAGGGACTCTTGAAAAATGTACAATAGGAGGCGCTAATATAAAAACTATTCCTAGTCTTCAATACCATGTGAAGGATGTCTCTGCAGATATCCAGCTGGGTTTCCTTTCAGTGCAAATAGATTTCTTATTGAACTACAATCTCCTGTTTATAGCTGACATTTTTTTAAAAAATGCTACAAACGTTTATCACAAAAAGAGATCAATGGAAAACAAATAAAACAGCCTTAACGGGCGTTAACTCAGTGGCAAAAAGATTGAACTTGGTTTTTGATATCGTAAATACTAACGGCCCTCCAAGCTCATTATAGAGAGTCATCATCATTTAATCAAAATACTCTTTTCGTGAACGTTTCTGTTAACAAAATTGTTTAACATTAAAAGTTACAAACGTTTCATTAAAGAATATTTTTTTTATTATAGTGAATTAATCAAACAAAATAAATTGAAAATTCGCGTGGCGGGAAAAAAGTGTATGAAAAAAAAGTCTATTTTGATACTCATCGTGCTAAAGCCGCTGAGTAATTATTGAGAAATAATTGAGCGGGCGCAAAAAAGTGATCACTAAATATGAACCCAGCTTTGTAATGAACGATCCGAAATTCTCCGCCCACTAAATTCTCATGTATTTTATGCGAATTTTAATTGAACCGATTTAACCCCCTGGTTCGATTAATAAAAAATCTTAGCCTCTGGTAAATTCCTTTGAATAGTTTCCAGTCCACAACCATTAGATTTAATCTTTTGGGGGTTAATGATTTTCAAGCAATTTATTTTCCATTTTATCAATTTCATGTTTCGTGCTTGCCAACCTTGTTAAAACGTCTTCAAGGGCGTAGGAATTGACCATTGTTTTTGAAATTCCACAGTTAAACTCTCGTAAACTTCTAACGCCCCTTTTAACGCCAAAGTTACTGTGAATATGTTTATATTCGTAAACAACAATCAGTCGTTCGAAAGTCGTTCGAAAGTCGTTCGAAAGGTGAGCTGCTCATATTTTGGTGTGGTGTATAGATAATTTTGAAAATAAAGAAACAGTTTATAATATTCCTGAATTTTGGATTTGGTTAGTAATTGAATTTAGTTGACAATGATAAAAATTAATAAATAGATTTTTTGATGGAAGCTTTGTCTTCTATTATTCCCTAATTTTTGATGTCTAAGCATTTTCGAAATTTTAAAATGTGACCCGGATCTCATCCAATGGGATAAAAAAAATTCCCTAATAGGATAAAAGACAAA
Source organism: Turritopsis rubra (assembly GCA_039566895.2). Lineage (NCBI taxonomy): Eukaryota > Metazoa > Cnidaria > Hydrozoa > Anthoathecata > Oceaniidae > Turritopsis > Turritopsis rubra. Next base: position 429,095 of record CM077623.1, read on the forward strand.
ACTCGTGAGAAAATGGACTTGAAGTTGGACCTGGACTGTATAGAGAAAAAGGCCAGTATCACTCCACAGATGAAAGGCATTCGTTAATTCAAGACTTTGTAAGAGAAAATCCGAAAATTGGCTATAAATCCAGTGCTGCAATTAAATTCAAATTTGATACCACTTTTTGAGCGTGGTTTTTGTTTGTCTGCCAATTTGAGACCATCAAACTTTGTTGAGGCGTAATTGAGGCCGGATGATGCCGGATGATGCCACAAACCTCTGAAAATTTGCACAAAATTCCATTTTAAGAGACCATTAAAACTTGAATTTGTTGAAATCAGTCAATTTTGAACATATTTGATGACACACCCTGTAGCTGGATCATCGAGTCTAAACAAATCGCTGCTTCAGAACGTGAAGGCAAGTGCTAATAACAACTCTTCAAAATTGTACCTCAATTGCTTTAATATTTCCTGAGATATCTTCGCCAGCAACTCAGAAATGCAACTTTTGAGAAAATTATGTTTAAAACAAGATGCCGTAGGACCTGGAGGTCAGCGTGGTTGGACATTTCAGAAAAGTGCGACAGAGGATTCTTAACGAAGTACCCTATACCAGATAACATTCCCCGTGTAATTACTAACTTTCATAGCCTGCTGTGTTTTTCTTGTTACTATTTGTTTCTTTCTGATCTTCCTGTCTAAGTGTCCTGCTTTAGTTGGTTAAACGAATTGTGAAAGATCCATTTCGGATATTTCGGAATGGATTTCATATCCGATAGCTGATTGTTCACATGTTTATGAGAATGGAAATGAGTTCTTTTAAATGACTGAAGGGAAATTATTTCGTTCTGATCCTCTCTGGAACGTGAGAACGGAAGTGCTGTATTGAACTTCTCAAAATGGTGGCGTTTCCACATAAACATCACAATAAAACGAACAAAAATAATTGCAACCGTGCAGAATATGAGACATGATAATATTTTGCAGGTTACCAAGGTGAGCATAATGAGTTTGCATAATTCGATCCAGCTAGAAAGCAAATATTGTCCGTCCCGCAATTAAAGCCTATTCTCTATTGTTTGAAAAAGGTGAAAATAATTTCAAAGCACCCTCCTCCACTGCATCACGGATAAGTTCAATCTTCTTGTTTTCATGTGCACTATTGGTATTGTTTAAGGTCGTTTCTAAATGTTACAATCCACACATTTACTTATTCTTTCACCTATTGTTTTTTATGCTTATTATTAAAACTCTCCGTGGGACAATTAGAAGTAATTTAGGTATTGATAACGAGGCTGGGTATACAGATAGACAGATATACTGACTAGGCCAAATCACGGTGTATTAACAAAAATTCGTACAAAATTTCATGAGTACACCCTCAACAAAGTAAGCACCCTTGTTGTGTTGAGAGAGAGAGAGAGAGAGAGAGAGAGAGAGAGAGAGAGAGAGAGAGAGAGAGAGAGAGAGAGAGAGAGAGAGAGAGAGAGAGAGAGAGAGAGAATACGAAGAAACATAATAAAGAAGACAAGGTTAATCACAGCCATTTTCTTGCAATTGAATGTTTTTACCCATAAATACATCTATGCAAAAACGTGAGAGGTACTTCGACTTAAAAGCCGACATCCACGTGAGCGAAATTGCGTCGTTTTCGATAAAAGCCATACATGTAACGCTGTTACTCCGGCAAACACCAACACTGTTAGAAATACCAAAAAAACTGGTTGCATTCTCCTGTTCCAAAATGATTTTTTCAAATAACAAGTTCTGTTGATCAGATAATATAACCTTTTGGTTCGGTTGGGTAATGTTTTCCAATGTTTTTCAGTTTTCAGAGTTTTTTCACCATCTATTTCATTCCATGTTTTTCGTCGTTTTTTTGCCGTGTTCCAATCAAGAAGATGACTTTTCTTGATTGATTTGTTTGAAAAAACTTTCATGCATATTGTAGATGATTTTGAAACCAACACTATAAATTTTTCACGACTCAAAGTATTTCTTGTTAATATATTAAAATTATTTTTTCTTCTTTTTCTGTATTAACTAATGCCTCATGCATAATTCTAAACACCTTCTGACATTACTCATCCTGTCGATGAAGCTTCTGATAATCTCTCCTGATGAGCTGAATATAGAGACAGCGTCACACACTTGTACAAATTGAAGTTTTTTTCTCTTTCAAAATATTCTTCCATCTCTCACAACAAACATATCAGTTTACTGGATTCGAGATGTGTGTTGACGTCATTCCTATATTTGCAAAACCTCCTTTTGAATAAAAGATGAAAGAGTTTAATGAAAAGAAAAATGAAAGAATCTGTTTCGTTTTGAAGACTGCTAGTTTCTCGAAAAAAAGCTTATCATTGGCATTGATGATTTGGCTATTAGTCCCATAATTAACTTAATTTCGCGAGCAATCAATCAATGTATCAACTTGACATAAAATTTTTACATGAGCTTTCCTGCTGAAAGTTTTCTCTTTACATTTCGTCATACCAAAAGCAACCTGAATATCGATAAACGTCACCTCAAAACGAGATAGGGGATAACCTGGAGCGGGAGAAATTTTATTGGTATCGAACCCAGGCTTTTGAGTCCTTGGGCTTCCATCCATATCAGTTGGTTCTTCTTTTCGTCAACGTTTAACCTGGAAGTTCATTTACCGCCAGAGATACGTATAGCATTGCTCTAACTTGCCCCAAGGCCAGTGTGCAGTCAATCGATGGCTCTAAATGGGCTGATACGCTGCTTTATTACCTGGAGGATATTACGAAAGGAGTTATTACGAGAGATGGGAGAATTTGATTGGCTCAGTAACTGGTAACAGTAATAGTTCGTACTAGTAATCACATGTTTTATTTGAGATAAATCATATATTTTATTTGAGATAAATCATATAAATCATGAGATAAATAAAGGTTTTTAATCAAATTTTGAAATCACCTGACAGTCATTCCAACATTTTTTTAGAAAACCGAGGAGTGATTTTTCCCAAATCACCGAAAATTCATGTGATTACTAGTTAATCACAGTCATGATCACCTGTCAACCAATTTGTTTATCAATCATCATCAAGTCATTGGTTTGTTTTTCCCGTTTATCGAAAGGGAATTGGGTTAATATTCCCGAACCGGAACATGGATATTCCGTACGCTTGCGTGAGCATGACTTTGTTCAGACTTTGCGAATAGATATTGATTCGGAATAACAGTAATTCGAAATGAATTGTTCAGACTGAACGGAACTTTTTGAAAGAGAGTGTTCATTTTCGCTAATTAGCGGACACCATCGTTGCAATAAATTTTGTCCGCTAATTAGAGGTGTCCGTTAGTTGGAAAGTTGACATTTTTTACCAAGGAACTTGGGCTACTAAAAAAGCTTTATTGGTTCTTGCTGGAATATTTGTGAAATGAAAGGACACAATTTATTAAGTAAATACATGTTTATTTATTAAAAAAATCTTTTATAGAAGTTTGTTCCTGGAAGAAATATTTGATCTTCACAAATTCAAGGAAAGGGAAGATTTGCAAGATTAATGTTTCTATATATATTTTATAAGTCTTGGGTGTTTTCCTTCCAATAATTTAGTCGAGAAAAAACAAACTTCTATGAAAGCAACAGGTTGGGTAAAGAAAGTAATCACAGAAGAACAAAAAGTTAGAGAAAAAATGAAAAATAAATGTTTGAAATGAAATTCTCTGCTTTTTTCCCGTCCGCTTATTAAAAGAAGAAATCCTATAGGAAACCTCCATTCGGTGCAAAGAAAACATGTCCGCTAACAGAATGTCTGCTAATTGCCTTTCCGCTATTTGAAAAGTCGGTTATAAGAGTTTGACCTGCGTTTTGCCAGTACAAAAAAATTTATCCGCTAAAAAGAGTTGTCCGCTTTTTTGGAGAGTCTACTGAATATTATACGTATGCAGTGCAAGATTATCATTTCCTGTCGAGTAAATTGAATAAACTTCCTCGGCAGAAGTGGCGAGTCAAGATTTTTAATAAAGCTGTATATACAAAATTTTATTTAATGTATATAAAAGTTGCTTGCACTGCAAAAACGTTTTGAAACATTTTGTCGGATAGGAGGGTTCACACCGCATCGGAGCGCTATCGGAGCAGAATCATTTCACATTTTACTCCCGAGTGAAATCTCTTCGAAATTATTACGGTAGCTATCAGAGTAGTGTGAACGCAAGCCCTATCCGCAATGAAAATCATTTCGGAATGAAACCTATCCGCAAAGTCTCAGAAACGTTCGAAATTTAAGATTCGAAACTTGCTCAATATAATGTCTTCCCTTCCAAACTTTTCATTTTTGTTCTGGTTGATTTCAAAAGAACAAGTTTGAATTTATATGGTGAGGTCAGGTTTAATTTTTTTTTTATAAATTTGTAGAAATAGCTTTATCCAGCAAATTCAGAAAATATTTAAATGTCTTTCGTTCGATATAATGGATAATGTTTCACTTTGAAAGGATTGTTGTTTGTTGTTGCATACGATGGTAGGGCCAATAATTTCATTATTATTTCTTTGGTTACGAGTATCAACCATGCCTTAGAAACATGTTCTTTTCCCAATGAACTTGCATAAAAATAGCAGTACAATTGATAAGTCAAACTACAGGCCCATAAGCCTACTCCCTCATCGCGAAACTACATGCCTACAAATCTCACAAAAACAAATCTGGAAAGTGAGGTATTTCAAAATTGTTTATGAAAATATGTATCATGTTTTCTCAAATTTTCAGCCAGGTCTATGATATGATATGACGCACAGATCGTGGTCAATTGGTAGTTTTAATATTGTACTTTCTGCCTTAAATCCAATTATTACTTTACGACTGTTTATCGCAAGATATCGATTACTTACACGACAAATTATTTAACGTTAAAAAATGAGCGCGAGTAATGTCTAATGTCTAAGTTGTTGTCATCAAAAATTTAGTATTTAAGTGTAAATTTTCTTCTAAAACAGCACAATAACGTTTATATTATACAATAATGGCTGTTATGGCTAACAATTTAGCAGAAAATTATGATTCTTAAGAGAAAGTTCTGTTAAAAGTTTACCAGAGTGTCTTTGAGGATTGCTAAAAAAAAGATAAATAGAACCAAGTGAAGTTCTGGTTATATGGAAGAAATTGAATTCTTAAGGGAGTTTTTTGTCCCGGGGTTACCTGATAAAATAACCATCGCGGCAAAGCGGGACAGGATTAATTTCCGCTGTTTTATCCGCCATCTTTAAAGAGGTTTGTCATGCTATTTATTGCACTCTGAAAGACACCTACCTTAGAGCTCTTGAGACAAAATCCTTTTGAGGAGTTTTGGAATATGCCCCACGTGATTGGAGCGCTTGACAGCAAACATATACGTATGCAGTGCCCAAGCTTCAATGGGACCCAATAGGGTTCTTCAGCATGGTATTGTTAGTCGTCTGTGGTGCACGTTACTGCTTCACCATGTTTGATATTGGACAATTTGGCAGTAACAACGACAGTGGTGTGTTGGCAAATTCTGTAATGCGGTATCATCTGCTTAGTGTCCCAAGTAGTCAATTTCTTAGTGAAGACGTAGGGAATCTTCCGTTTTACCCTGTTGGAGATGAAATATCCCCCTTAAAAACATGGTTATTTCGTCCCTACCCAGGGTCATTTAGACGAGGAGCAGAAGATGTTGAACTATCGCAGATTTCGATCCAGATGAACTATTAAAAATACATTCGGTATAATGAGTGCACGTCGTCGAATATTTCATAAACCTATCCGTGCTAGTGTGGAAAATGTAGAGAGATACACCCTGGCCTGTATTGCTACATAACTTTCTACGACAAACAGACAACGCTTTTTATTCCCCTTCAGGATTTGTTGACTCAGAAAACAAGGATATGACTATAAGACCAGGTGAGTGGCGCTCAATACAACCAGCCACAGACAAGTTGTTTTGCGAATGTTAATTCAATTCGTGGTTCTCGATACACCAATACACGTTTTTTTTATATAAGCAACCAAGGTCAGGCGTTAGTAGTAATATTGCTTAAAAAATGACCATTTTTTAGTAGAAGTGTTGCTTAATTTGTTGCTAAGCATTAATCGAATATATATATATGTCCCGTCTTGAAAACCTTTGTTCACATTTTAGTTGTTTAATTAAAGTACCTAAGCATAAAGTCTAGGACATTCAAATCATTACATAGAACGCACAACCTAGTGCTGCAACATTGTCTTTTGAATTCCATGGTTAAAAAGACCGGCTGATGCCTAATGCTTAAAAAATGTGTTGTTTAAAAATATGTGTTGTAGTGCTGCATCATTTCAAAATTTCATGTTGTTAATTTATCTAAGATCCTGGTAGTACTGTTGCTTGACTTTTTGGGAAAATTTACTACTTGTTGCTTATAAAAAAAACAAACGTGTAGTGCCGTGGAAATGCGTGACACATAAAGTACTATGTTAATAGTGAAACTGGAAGCGTGCTCTGGCAATTAGACTACATACGCAGAACCTCGCATTATTCATGTGGAATTTAGGAGATTATATGGAGGGAGAAAATAATGAACTTCCAGAGAAACATGACGTAGATCAATTTAGCCTCATAGCTTGTAAATAAAATACCAACTGTGTTAAAGCTGCAAATAAACGTACAAAGTACGAGTGAAGCATTTATTTAATGTTCAAAATTTGCATATAAGTCCCATCGGAGCTGTCACTTTGACATGGATGAAAGGCCACGTTTTGATTAGCAAGGAAAGGAGAGGAAATATTGCTATGTACTGTTGGGAATTGGTTTGGTGGTGGCATTCCGCAACGAGCCATCTCATACTTAAAAACAATATTTTGAATTTCATGTTTTTACATCCTTTTTCTTTGGTTGTATATTTTTCGTAACTTATCAAATGTTGATTTGGCGATTGCACCTGGAATAAAGAAATGAAACAAATTTTCAAATCTCCTCTCCATGAAACGCAAAACTAAAAAAATGAAGTTCCTAATAGTGAAATCAAAATATAAGCGACGAGAAGAAGATAAAGTAAAGCTCACTATTTTCTATAAATTCCAGCTTTTCGGCCACTTTATTCCATCCATTTTGCACGCAGTCCTTTTCCTTATATCAAGGATCTGTTTTATCGAAGATGCAAGGATAGAGTTTCACCTCTTCTGCCAAACGTTCTTCTTCTTTCAAAGATAGGTTAAAGATAGATTTGTCCACCATCTCGAAAAACTAATTACAACTTTCCTTTGTTGATATTATAGTAACTTATATATTTACTTTTTTCCAACACGCCTTGAGCATATTTTTTGTCGGTGTTCTTTCATCTATCGGCTAACTTTGCGCTAACACAAGTTTGAAAAACAAAATCTCTTGATATTTTTTTTGGACTAACGATCGGCTAACAATGAGATAACAGTGCGATAAGCAGGTACTTTTTACGTTCACACTATGAGCTAAGAATTTTTTATCGGCTAAGAAATTTTGCGCACTATGCTTATCCGATCGTTAGCGCATAATGAGAACCAACCTTTAAAGACTGTCAGAAAGGATAGAATACAATGAATAGGTCAGCGGTAATTGAATTTACATTCGGGACATCAGGTAAACGTAAATAACTTTTTCACATGACAAGAAAGAAAGCAGCATGTTATGGCGATGTTCCGCAAAAAATAATTTTCTACCTCCTGCATAATACAGGATTTTCATTTCTGTTTGTTTTTATATTGTATTTTATATTATATATTATTATATTGTACACCTCGTATTTTATTCAAGATTACGTTCCAGGTTATTTTATTGAAAATAATGTTACGATGTTGAAGATAAACATAGATGACTAGACCTTGGTAAAAATTTCCTGATGTGAAAATAACTCATGGACTGCTCCACCAAAATACTGTTGAGAAAGAAACTGTAGAAGGGATTATTTGTGACCTCTTCTGAGGGCAATATTGATAAGTCTGAAGAAAGTACTACTTCCAATGCTTGGGAATGCTTCAAATGCTGCTGCTGTATTTTTGAAAGTTGGAAATTTAGTTCATGGACTATGTTTCCTTATTTCAAACATTTGTAAATATCTTTTGATAAAGATTTGCAGTTTTTTTAATTCTTCTATCGATTAATATGAAAATAAAGATATATAAGTGGTATTGGTAAATAAGTTGTTTTGCAGAAATAGTTTGAGTTGGTTTGCTTTGTTTTTTACGTTGATTTAGTTTCATATATGCTCGACACAGCAACTTTAGTATCCAATAAATGAAAAAGGAAACCTAATTTACGTTCAAAAGGATGTAAGATACGAAATACAATATCAAAACGACGTTAGTAGTAAAAATATAAAAACATTTCTTTCCTTTGAAGATTAGATAAACGGGGGAAAAAAGGAACGTGAGGACTCGTCCGTGTTCACCCTCATTTTATTTTTTCGTCATGCGAAATTTTCAAAACAATTTAGAGATAAAACACGGAACAGTGGAATAAAAAAGTAGATACCGTAAAAACCACGTGCGGCGATATTTCAAATTTAAACTATTGGGTCAAAAGTACTTCCTTTTTAAATGTTTTTCATTTTTTTCCGTTGATTAATCGCTTCAATATTGATGTGTCGAGAATAGAAGCATGACGAGCATATATGAAACTACCCTATATTATTATGTTGACCTGATTTTTTAAAAATGAAATTATTTCAAAGAGAAAAATATCCATTTTTAATCACCTTAAGGGCAATTTACACGGTACGATATTTGTCGTACGTTTTTTGTCGTACACATTTGATGTATGATATTTAAAGAAAAAGCGTTGTGTTTACACGTTACGACATTTAGAAGAGAGAAATGATTTTTTATTTTAAAAAAAATGGAAAGTGATGAAGCTGATGCTTTGTGCGCGATATCAATATCTGCATTTTGTTTACTTCAAAATGATGCCAAAACAGTAAAAAAGAAACGTAAAACACGTTCAGAGTGGACCAAGCAGTGGTTACAAAGAAGAGATTTAAAAGGTCTTTATTTAAATTTGGTAACAGAACTTCGAACTGAAGAAGTTGCAATATATACTAATTACTTGAGAATGAGACCTGAGGATTTCGATTTTTTGCTCTCTCTAATTCGCGCAGACATTGCCAAAGAAGACACCGTAATGAGAGAAGCAATTAGCCCAGAAATCAAACTTGTGGTTACTATTAGATATTTGGTAACTGGAAGCAGTTACGACGATCTAGCATGCCAGTATCGAGTTCATAAAAGTACTATTTGTCTTTTTATCCCTGAAGTTTGTGATGCTATTTACAAGAGACTCAAAGACGAATATTTAAGGGTAAGAATCTTTATTTGCTAGAAGTTACAAATTTAAGATTAAAAAGTATTTTGTGAAAAACTTTCTGGTGACCCCGGGAATGATGTTGGACTTCTCATATTTGATGGTGATAGCAGAGTTGTGTAATGGTTTGACGGTTGCTGCTGTGTATGAGGCAGACCTATTCCGAAGAATTGAACTTTATACATCACCTCCTGCAATTTAAATTTGCAAAATTTCTTTCTCTCTGAGGTAATTCTCGTAGTTGGCATGCCAAGTGTTTGGCAAATTTATCTTCCGCATCTTCCTGCTTCCTGCCTTCTAAATACGACATTGTTTTATCAAGCAGTTGTTCTGCTTTTTGCGATGCACCGCTGGTTTTTAAGCTTTGTTCAACCCTTTGCCGTTTAGGTAAAGGTCTACTTGTCAAGGCGTCATTACCATCATCAAGAGCAAATTCATTATCTTGACTTTCGGATATATCCACAAGATCATCCTAAAATATGTAAAAAAATTTGAAACCTTTTTTGTTACAGGTTCCATCAAAAAGAGAAGAGTGGCTAGAAATCGCCAAAGGATTTGAAGACAAGTGGAACTTTCCAAATTGTATTGGCGCACTAGATGGAAAGCATGTCAAAGTACGGTGCCCTCCGAAGTCAGGATCCTATTACTTTAATTACAAAGGAACTTTCAGCGTTGTTTTGATGGCTCTTGTTGATCATGACTACAAATTCATTTACGTTGATGCTGGATGTAACGGAAGGATTGGTGATAGTGGCTTTTTCAGAAACTCCTCCCTTTGTCGATCACTCGAAGATAATTCCCTTAACATTCCTGAACCAAGAATGCTTGATGATCAGCAAACTATCGTTCCGTACACTATTGTAGGTGATGATGCCTTTCCCTTGCGTCCTTACATTATGAAGCCTTATGCAGCAAGAAATCTTACTTCTGCTGAACGAATTTTTAACTATAGACTTTCAAGAGCTAGACGAATAGTCGAAAATGCTTTTGGAATACTTGCCAGCAGATTTCGGATTTTCTTATCTACAATCCAAGCTAAGCCGGAAGTGGTTGAAAAGGTTGTATTGGCCAGTTGCGCGCTTCATAACTACCTGAGAACTAATTGTTCTAGATATTTACCTTCTACATCTGTAGATAGGGAAGAAATTCATGGTGTAGTAATTGGAGGTGATTGGAGAAATGATGAGGGAGTTCTCACATCGCTGTCTGCACAAGGAACCAACTCTTATTCAAGAGAGGCAAAAGAAGTGCGACAGAAATACTGTGAGTATTTCAACAACTACGGTCAGGTTCCATGGCAAAACAATTATATCTAGTAACAACTTACAAGATTTGAAAAAGTCTTCTTTGGAGCTATTGTATCTCTCAAAAAATCCAGGGATTTGAAGTGAGGCCATTTTGAGACATACACATTGCTTGCAGACGCTCCACTCTTTTGCGAACTTCTTTCTTTATTCAATTCTTTGCCATAATATGTTCTCAGGCTTTGTATTTTTGCTTTGACCTCTTTTTCTAGGGAAATATAATGTCATAATCACGAGTTCACAATTATATATTTCATGCTGTGATTTCAATACATGAAATTCGTAACCCTTACCACTTAGTTCGTGTGCAGCACATAATCTTTCAATAGCCAGCCTTCTCTCGTTCCTATCTTTATATTTTGGGTCTACAACATTCCAAAGACTTCCTTCATTTCGAAAATTCTCAATAAAATTTTCAGTTTCTTGTATTTTATCCATCCTGTTTGTATTTACAAATCAGTTTTATAGAGAAACTTCAAAAACATAAAAATATTCTATTTTTTTCTCTCACTTGAAGCATTGTTTGCTTTGATATGATTGGTTAATTTTCGTACGATATCGTATGAATGTTGAACATGTTCAACATTTTTTTTGACGTACACGACACCATGATACGACACATTTTTGTACGTTTTTTTATGTTTACACGGTACGATATGACGTGTACGACAAAAAACGTATGAAAAATCGTATCGTGTAAATTGCCCTTTACATGTTGTTGTTTATTTCACTTCAATTCTATTCTGTTGTTTCCATTTTCCACACCTATTTTTCCCTGAAACAATATGCCAATTTTATGGATGAAAATATTATGATTTTTATCCATTCTGACAGTCTTTAATAGGTTTGAGAAATATCAGATATTATGAAGTGCATATAGAAAGGAACGTGATATAATAACAACCATCTTATAAAAACAAGAGCAACATTGCATCCTGTTAAAGGTTGTAATGACTTTACTGCCAATTCAGATAGGAATAAATATTTAAAATTTATGATGTTCTCTAAAAATGGATGAGAATATCCAACAAAGACAAATAACAATCATCTATCGAAGGGATATCATAAAAGCTTTGATTTTGCAGCTGGTACTCTTCAAAAATGAAATAAAAACTGAACACAACGTATTTTGCTGATCATAAAATCCTCTGTTTATCTAATGTCGATGTTATAGAAGATCTTGCAAAGGATGAATACCACCAACAACACCACATCATCAGAGTTTCCCAAGTACCTCTTTCTCACTGAAGGTATTTTAGCCTTGATTTTCAATGTCAGTTTATTTTTCTTGATAATATGTACAATGAAAAACTACATTTTAACACCCACTAATTTGCTGATCCTTAATTTGTTGACAACACATGTTCTGGATGCTTGTAATATTATGTGGTTTGAGTTCAACGTTAACTTCTCCATGGGGGAAGAAGACCAAAAAAATAAAGATAAAACCACGCTGGTGCACATGTTTACAGCTGGTGTCATATTAGGAAGTCTAACTAACGTTTTATTAACAGCAGATCGACTGGTTGCAATACGATGGCCTTACATCTACTTGAGATATATGACAACGCGATATGCCTTTGTTGCGATAGCTGCTACGTGGCTATTGACATTAATGTACACATGTTTTGCTGTCATCTTCAGAATGAATATAGACATCGGAGATATCCTGACAATTATTTTGATAGGAATAGTCATCGTCAACTTGAGTGTTACCAATATAATTATTTATCGCATCGCTAAAAACCATATCGATAACATTCGAAAAATACACCCACATGGGCAAATGAGCGATGCTGCTACATCGGTCGACTCTTGTCAAAAAAACAAAACATCGGAAGAATATGCGAGGAAGAGCATGCAGGCAATGTATATTTGTAGTGGTCTTGTGCTCTCCTACGTAGTGTTATGGTTACCACATATGATTCATGACATCTTGAAAGTGTCTGGTGTGATGTTCTCAGGAGGTTTCTTTACAAAGTTATCGGTGTTCATTGCATTTTTGAATCCTCTCGTCGATCCTTTTATTTGGATTCTGATGAACAAGAAGATCAAAAAAGAAGTGAAACGTGCCTTCAAAACAAATGAAATTGATATCGGATAACATTTATGAAGACGAATGAACCAATAAGAGGGAGCTGCTCGACAGAAACAGCCAATGATTTTGCCGTAGAACAATGTGACTGTGTAACTGATGCTTGTGTAATTATATCTGAATGAAAATAACAAAAGAAAACTTTAACGAACACCACTGGATATTCCTAATGTGATGGTTTGACTCATGTAACATCACCTTCTTCTTATACACCAAACATCACAATAAGGTGTGTTTGTGTGTCCATCTATGAAAATATGGATTAAACTAACTAATTGCTATTGTCAACGTGTATCTATTTTTGTTCTAATTCATTTATTGATAGGTAATCTGTCTTGTTTCTCATATAAGACACGGTTGTTTCAAATCCCGTATCACAACAATGTAAACAAATATACTCATCAGAAGTCACAACAATGTAAACAAATATACTCATCAGAACTACCTAACATTTAGCAGCTCATAAAAACGGAACAGTCAAGAGTTTATCCTTATAATAATTAAAATTTAATAAAATTCGGACAGTAAATTCGGACAGTAACTTAGACAAATTAAAACATTTGAAAAGCACCGTCATTTCAAATTATAATTTCTGGTGAGTAAATGTACTTTTGCTTACCAGAAAAAGTAACGGGAAGTGGTTATTGATTTAGTAGCAACTGGAGTTTTTCCACTGAAGAAAATTGATATATTTGCTAAAGAAGACGTCGAATTTCGTATTTTTACTAATTGCATGTTGTGTTCAGTTTTTTTCTCGTGAAAAACTAATGCATTTTTTTGTGAAAAATAATGGCTAAGTGTTGCTATGAAAAACGTCCCGAAGATCAATTATGCTGCATATTGTGGTAATATTTTGAACGGAAGAGTTATACACGAATTCTCTGTTTACACGAAGCGTCTCCAAAGAGCACTTAAAGAGGATTTTGAATTGCACACCTGCATTTCATCCAAAGTTTTTCTGCCATTCGTGCTATTCCATTGCCCTGAACTGTCAAAAGGCTCATGGTCACTTCAAAAGAAATAATGAATTGGTATTTGAACTCAGCAGATGGATATGCTGACAAATAATGCAAAAAGTTGGAGAGGGTGGGGGTGGTGGGAGATCACTGAAAATAAAAAAGTGGAGGGCAAGCTAAAAAAGCCTGTCAGTATCTAAGATGGCACCTCAATACATCATGAACCTAACTCCTTTAGACATCTCCCTAACAGAATGAGGATTCGATTGTTTATCACGTAGTGAATCTCAAAAAGCAACAGCCGTCTTTACCAAACAACACAAAACACATTCATCTTGTTTGTGAAATTAAAATAAAAAGGTCGAGATGTTTTATCACATGTATTTACCGTTCTCCAAATGAAAGTGACGAGGAAAGGGAAAGGTTTTGTCTGCAGTTTCAATCCATGTGCTCTAACATAGCCTAGGGAAATCCTATTGGGAGTTTTATACTAGGTGATTTTAATGCCAAATGTACAAAATGGTGACCTAATGGAACTAACCACGCATATGACTTGTAAATTGATGATATTTCCACTTTTTATAATTACACTCAAATGATTAAAGAACCTACTAATTTTTAATCCAACAAATAGCCCACTTGCATTGATCTTCTTTGTACAACATAACCAAACATTGTTTTAAAAAGTGGTACTCTCCCCTCTCCGGCAACTTTTTGCCACCATCAATTGATATTTGCAAAAAACGTTTTACTATTTTCTACCCACTGCCTTACAAGAGAGAGATATGGCAGTTTAAAAATGCAAAGGCAGATCTCATCAGGAGAAGCATTGATGGGTTTGACTGGCGTTTTACCTTCACTCATCAGGAGAAGCATTGATGGGTTTGACTGGCGTTTTACCTTCACTGGCCTTGAGGTGGCTCAGCAGATTGATCTCTTTACAAATACTCTGTTAAACATCTTCCGTAACTTTATACCTCACGAAACTATAATAGTTAAAGCAAAAGATCCTCCCTGGATCTCAAAGGATATAAAATCCGCCTTGCGGCATAAAAACCGCCTATACAAGAAATATGTCTCTAAAGGAATAAAAGAAGAAGACAAGGTCTCATTTGAAATTCAAAACACCCTATGCAATAACTTGATCACCACGATTAAAAGTCGTTACTTTGTCTAGTCTTGGCAATAAATTAATAAACGATCCAAACACATCATCAAAGATATATTTGTCAACTCTTAAGCGCTTCCTAGGAAAAAGTAAAATACCAGTAATCCGCCACTACATGTCAATGGGGAACTGGAAACCGATTTTGTAAGAAAGGCAAATTTATTTAATGATTTTTTGCTAATCAACTTTAAACAATAGTAGTAATCTGCTTTTTCTTATTTTTCTTATTTTCTTTTTCTTATTTAACAGAACTTATTTTAACTGAATTTTCCAGATGAAGGCATTCTTAATACCATTAAAGATTTGAATCCCAGTAAAGCCCACCTATTAGAATGATTCAGATGTGCGGTGCGTCAATCATTTTTCCTTTAAACCTCATATTTTAAAAATGCTCTAAACTGTGGAACATTCCCTGATAAATGGAAAAAAAGGGAATTCAAAAAAATTCTAACAAACAGAAAATGTTTTGAAAATATAATTTATAATAACCTCTTCAACTGAGAAGCTTTATAAAATACTTGAAAATGATCTGAAAAAACGCAAACAAGGCGTTGATTTGAGCAACCAAACGTCCACATGGAAAATGCTGGTGTGCCTCAGGGATCCGTTTCAGGTCCGCTGCTTATCCTTATTTACATCAATGATGTACCTGATAGTTTAAGATCGTCCATAAATCTATTTGCAGATGAATTTTCAGATCATAAAGTCAAC
This sequence comes from Turritopsis rubra, assembly GCA_039566895.2. Lineage (NCBI taxonomy): Eukaryota > Metazoa > Cnidaria > Hydrozoa > Anthoathecata > Oceaniidae > Turritopsis > Turritopsis rubra. Next base: position 444,615 of record CM077623.1, read on the forward strand.
ATTATAAAGAATCTGCTGGACTATATCCATCTGTTGGCCAAAATTCACAAAGTTCAAGAGCTTATACCGGTCATAAAGAGAGAAAGATTAGAAAAATCATTATAAATGCACCAGATCTACAAATTCATACGTTATTATGATATTTTACCGAACACGTGTATTACGAGAACTAGCAAACTTTGATGTTAAGTTTTAAGCCAGTGGGCACGCATCCGTCCTTCAGACGTCCCATGGACCTCTTCTCATTCACCTCTCGTCCACGTACCATTGGGGACGTCCTCTTCAAGTGGCTGTTGGAAACCATATTTGAGCAGGCGGATTAGACTTGACTTTCGACGTCCCCGGGTCGTCTCCGGGACGTCCAAACTGAACCTCCATGGGACGTCCCTTGCCCACTGGGAAAGGCAAAAAACCCGCAAAACCAAAATACAATTTTCCTCTGAATTAATCCCTATTTAAAGAGGAATTGCTAAGTTCTCCGTTTTTGCCATCAAGCCAGAGCGACAAAACAATTGTAAAAAACTCTACAAGAAATGTGATGTTCAAACAAACTTAAGGAAAAATTAATTACTAGCGAGTAGCTCCCGCTATTTCTTGCTATTTCATTCAATCCATTTTATTCTGTATTTCAATATATCAAAAAGAAAATATAACATAAAGAAATAAATCATTCAAGTTTTTGAGGCTTCGATTTGTTAGTTGAAGTCTCTGAAGTATAATTATATCCTATTTGACTCAAGCATACCATTTGTAAGTTCTTCACTTCTCCACTAATCAAACGTTAATTGTGGTGACACCCACCATCATCAAGGTTGGATACCAACACAAATATCAGATAATGCAAGAAGTTGATTGGGAATGTTTAGAAATGTTTTTCTTAACTTGGATTGTCAAATTCCATACATAACAGATATTTGAGATTAGTCACATTTGAAGCTGACTTCATTGCAAATAATAGCTGCATCGCATTTAGTGCAATAATGCAGTTTCTTCAAACTCCAAAAGCTCTTTCCCCAAGAGCAATAACATTAACTTGCTTGAATTGTTGAATTCAGTTCAGTTCACTTTCAAAGGATTATGAAGATCACATACACCTAAAAAGATCATTTATATAATTTCAATTTAGACATTTCATAGGAATAGTTGTAACAAATAATGGTAAATTCTTATTAACACTATATAAACACGTAATTTTTGCAATATAATAATTCAATCGGAGAAACTTTCGCTAGGGAAACTTTTGTGAATTGGCCGTTCCCCTCATTCAGTTATCTCTTCAAGACATAATACAACTACCACAATGCAATGCCAAAAAATCACTTAACATGTCTCAATGGAATAATGAAGGGTTTTCATGAACAAAACTGATATTCTCACTGCCATTTAAGGACATGCTTAAACTAACCCCAAAGAGAGTAATTAGAGTATTGCATTGTGGTAGTTGTATGATTTATTATAGAGATAACTGAATGAGGGGAACGGCCAATTCGCAATTTTTTGGCATATTCGTGAAAGTTTGGCTCATGAATTTATTCCAAAATATTCATTTGAGGAACAAACAAAATCTTCCAATATTTACAGAGCTTCATTAACATGCTTTTTATATATAACTATTACAAAGTTAATTTATAGTCAAGGCTAAAAAAATACATGCCTGGGTTAAAATTGGCTCTTATACTAATGTGGTTACCATTACGAGGCTTAGTTCTAATGAGACGCATGCTTAATCCGGGGTACTAAAATCTTTAGAATGGCCTAATTCGTATGTGTTTGAATTCTAAGATTATTACCCATAGTCTATTCTATAATAAAAGCTGTTCTGAAAAAAAATACACAATCTTTCGAAAATCTAGTATGGGCATTGGTTATCTAAAAGTCGTACATCAACCACTACAAATAACAAAAATACCTCATTCATTGGGTTTCAATTATTCTTTTTCTTTGGTTAAAGCTGTTTATGAATAAAATTTTCAAAAACTAGAAAGAATCCATGCAAATGAGATTCCTTATAGAGTTTGTATACCGCCAGACTGCCTAATTCCAAAAAGCTTTCCTAATTCCGAACGCAAAAAATACAGACCTGTCTGGTTAACAAAATATACATCCAAACTCAAAAAAATTGCCACAAATACTAAAATGTTTATGAAGCAGAAAAGACGTTGAACACCAATTATCAGCGTGAAGAAACCCTCGTACGGTAATAATGGCCTACATCATTTTGATATCTCTGAATTGATACGCGTCAAAATGGGAATTGGTCAGAGCTCATAAAATTATGCGCGAGCCTCAAGGGGACAGTCAATTTATTTAAGATTCAAGATTCAAGATTCAATGTTATTTCCAAACAATAAAATAGAATCATATTACAATTATTTATAAATATCCAATATGGCAGGCAGGCAGGAAGGTCCAATGGAACTGATGATAAAGGACCACCTGGAAATCTAATTTATTTCCATTTTATCTTTCCAGAAGAAAAGGATTGAGAGATTTTTGTTGAACTTGAGATGGGTGTTTTTCCCGATACAGATCAGAATATATTATTTTACGGACTAACAATGGAGCACAGCTTACCACAATTAACTAGTAATGTTCAAGAAGAAAGTCTTTATAACTTGCTGCAATGCATAAATTGAAATTTCATCAAGTCTTGTTTTTGTTTTACGAAATACATCCTTGTATATTTCATTCCACTGTTGAGAACAAATATATATATATATATATATATTATTTTTTTTACCATATTGAGAGTCAGTGTATTTTAGGAATATCCCCAGGTTTACTGCAGAGAGAGGCTGGATTATTTATAGTTGGCTGGATTTCAAGTTTATAATTTCTTTACAACCACATTTGAATAAAGTAAATAAAAACTACAAAAGACAGTATTATATAATATAAAAGTAATATTAGCTAGCAACCTTGCCTTTATTTTGTGGTGGAGTGGATGGTAGAGTGGAATGGAGCTTGACTTGACCGTCATGGAGCTTGACTTGACCCTCGTAGAGCTTGACCGAATGTTTTCAACACGGAAAAAATGCAAGGACAGCTGATTTCTAAAAACTGCGCAAAGCATCGTGGATCTTGGATGATGATGATGATGATGAACAAAATGGAGAACTGACTTTCGCCTATCTCGTGAAACTACTATGCTTACTACTAGGCAATTATAATCATTCCTGTAGCAAAATTTAAGATCTATGAATAAATAAAATAAATAAAATCGAATTTTTAAAGAATGTAAATAGTTTTGAGAAATAACATTTAAAACGTATGTGAAAAATACAATGAAATATAATAAAAATTGTGAAATAAAAGACTAACATCTCATTCTGTAAACAAAATTTTCTTGCCAATTTAGATTGAAATAAAGTCATTGTTTTCCTAAAACTAACAGGGAAAATGAATGAAAATATCCAACGAAGACAAATAACAATTATCTATCGAAGGGATATCATAAAAGCTTTGATTTTGCAGCTGGTACTCTTCAAAAATGAAATAAAAACTAAACACAACGTATTTTGCTGATCATAAAATCCTCTGTTTATCTAATGTCGATGTTATAGAAGATCCTGCAAAGGATGAATACCACCACCAACACCACATCATCAGAGTTTCCCAAGTATCTCTTTCTCACTGAAGGTATTTTAGCCTTGATTTTCAATGTCAGTTTATTTTTCTTGATAATATGTACAATGAAAAACTACATTTTAACACCCACTAATTTGCTGATCCTTAATTTGTTGACAACACATGTTCTGGATGCTTGTAATATTATGTGGTTTGAGTTCAACGTTAACTTCTCCATGGGGCGAGAAGACCAAAAGAATAAAGATAAAACCATAGTGGTGCACATGTTTACAGCTGGTGTCATATTAGGAAGTCTAACTAACGTTTTATTAACAGCAGATCGACTGGTTGCAATACGATGGCCTTACATCTACTTGAGATATATGACAACGCGATATGCCTTTGTTGCGATAGCTGCTACGTGGCTATTGACATTGATGTACATTTGTTTTGCTGTCATCTTCAGAATGAATATACACATTGCAGATACCCTGACCATTATTTTGATAGGAATAGTCATCGTCATCTTGAGTGTTACCAATATAATTATTTATCGCATCGCTAAAAACCATATCGAAAACATTCGAAAAATATACCCACATGGGCAAATAAGCGATGCTGCTACATCGGTCGACTCTTGTCAAAAAAATAAAACATCGGAAGAGTATGCGAGGAAGAGCATGCAGGCAATGTATATTTGTAGTGGTCTTGTGCTCTCCTACGTAGTGTTATGGTTACCACATATGATTCATGACATTTTGAAAGTGTCTGGTGTAATATTCACAGGAAGTTTCTTTACAAAGTTATCGGTGTTCATTGCATTTTTGAATCCTCTCGTCGATCCTTTTATATGGATTCTGATGAATAAGAAAATAAAAAAAGAAGTGAAACGTGCCTTCAAAACAAACGAAATTGATATCGGATAACATTTGTGGAGACGAATGAACCAAGAAGAAGGAACTCTTCGACAGAAACGACCAACGATTTTACCCCAGAATCACGTGACTGTGTTACAGAGACGAACCCCAGGCTTCTTTTTCTCTCTCTTTCACTCATATTGGATATTTACGGAGAGAAAAAGAAGGCCCTGGCACTGGCTGGTCAGTTTTGATATCTGATTGGTTAGGAACCAATTAAATATTTTAGTGTGCCGCTACTAATCTGACGAGTTGAAGCGAGTTTCAAGATAAAGAAAATGACAAGCAACGAAAAAAAAAACCCCACTAACATTTTAATATGTAAATATTATTTTGGCCATTATAATGCACCTTCTGAATTTATATTTATATGTCGCATCTTGACTCAGTTGTCCATACGGACCTCGTTTCCGTGTTGAAAATTTCCAATAGCGATTTGCTAATGTGCAAAAAATATAACTTAATAATTATTGTGAAACAATGTAACACTTCGGTTACCTTCGAGCGTTTTTTTTCTTAGTCTTCTTTTGACCTTGCGTGATATATTGTTTGTCGAGATGAAGTGATATCGAAGAGAACTTTATCGGGACTGCACATAAATATTCTTCTTCCAAATATCATCTACAGATTGTTCTTGAAACCCTTAAGTGTGTCTTAATCCACCAATGTCGCAGGCAAGTTATTCCATTGATCTGTTATGCGACATTATTTGAATGTGCACCTCTTCACATCTTTGTGACACTTCTCTTTGCAGATCGTATATTGATGTCCTCGTAGGTTGTATGATGACGTAACTTTTGTTGATGAAATATAATCCTTTTCCACAGCGTTGTCATAGAAACATGTGACAATTTAAAAGCTTCGATCATGTCACCTCGATTCCTACGATAGCGTAACGTTTTCTTTATATGATAACGATGACATTCCAGTTATGAGTTTTGTTGCCCGCTTTTGGACATTTTCGATGCGTATAATGAGCCTTTTAGATGTGGATTCTAGATGGTTGCACCGTATTCAAGATGTGGGCGAAAAATCAAAAAAATGCTGTTTAATAAATAAATCTTTATCTAAAAACACGAATGTTCTCCTCAGCATTCCCACCAGGTTGCTCGCTTTCTTTATCTTTTTGTTAATATATTCTTCGAATGAAAGAGAGCTATTGACGGTCACATCTTCTGCTTATTCACGAGATGTACGTGATCTTCTTGCTGATTACCAATCTACCTCTGATGACAAAACCGATTTTATCGATGAGAGTGTCATTGGTACTGATGGTGGTACTGTATGTGATATTGAACGTATCATTAATAAAATAGAAAGTTTAAGATCCAAGTGTCTCACTATGCACATAAAACTGAATCAAATTATACCTGATTTTGATGATAACTTTGATGGTAAATGTTATGAACGTAACATCATTAATATTAAGACTTTCATAAGATGTGGCAAAGAAGCAATAAAGAAAATTCGTATGAAAGGTGGTGAAATTGCATCAAAGAAGCATGAAATGGCAAATAAAGCATTGGATTTTCAAGTCAGTCACATGAAGCAAGCCATGGACGAATTGGAGCATGAGATAACCACTAATATATGTCAACTTTCTGATGCAGAAGTTCTACGAAGGAAGAAAGATATTCCAGAAATTCGCAAATTCGTATTGATAACATTCCTTCAGACTTAAAAGAACTGATTAGTGAATCTACTGATGAAAGGCAGATGGATATCATGAGAGAGAGCTATCAAAAACTTCAATTTACATCCCAATCCTTTATTTCAAAATTGAAAAAGGACTTTGAACATCGTGATTTGGAAAAGAGAAACTTTTTCATGAAAGTAAATTGAACATGAATCTATCAAAGTTTAAGGGCTACAATTCTTATACAGATGTTTATTCTTTTCAAAGAGATTTTGAGAAACTATACACTTACTCATCTGTTACCTGATCTTTTGAAAAATACACTTACTCATCTGTTACCTGATCTTTTGAAAAATAATTTCTTGGATTATCCAGCCTTATCCTTAGCTTGGATGACATTGAACAAATCTGGCAGAGATTGAAAAGGGCGTATGGAGATCCTAAGAATCTTCTTGAGAGAAAGCTTGATGAAGTCAACAATATAAACCAAGTATGGAAAGCAAAAGATCCAGAAAAAAATCATGGAAGGCTTAAGCAAAATTATCACTATCATGAAAGAGTTGATGTCCTTATCCAGTAGACATTATATTGAGAGTAAGCAATGGAATTGAAAAGATTTACAACCTATTGGGAGATGGACGTGTAAAAAGATGGTTATCAATTTCATGTGATGATAATTTGGATGGTAAGGATCTTTGAATTAGTTTGATTACATTTTTAGAAAAAGAACTAAAGATTCAGCAGCAGCGTTATCTTATTAACAAGGATGATTCTGGGAAAGCAAGAGTGTGAAGAGATACAAGCAGACCAGAAAAATTTGGTAGATCTTACCTTTCACAGAAAGCAAATCAACATAATGAGGTTAGTCATTCTTATCATCCATGCTGTATCTGTGCTGTATCTGTGATGCCCCAAATCATGTCGCTGTGAATGGACCTAATAATTCTAAGCTTATTCAATACTTCTGCTGCAATAAATTTTTTAACATGACACCTTCTGAAAGATTTTTAGAGTTAACAAAGAAAGATCTCTGTTTCCAGTGTTTATATCCTTGTGAAAGTAAATCAATTGGAAAGCATAAGGAGGGTCGTTGCCATAGAGATTTTGTGTGTCCTCATGAAAGTCATGACAGATTTCAAGCCAAGAAGCACATTCTAGTATGCAACGAGCATAACAATAATACACAGAATCAAGAGCTTCTTAAACAATATAAAGACAGATGCATCAACAGAAATTTGTTACTTCCTGATTATGCTAAAGATATAAAGTTGGTATTTCAAGTTGATAGTTCAAAGCATAAAAAAGCTTAACCAAGTTCAGGAGCAATCCATCACAGAGTCCGTATTGTATTAATTTCAGGAAATAGCCATTGGTGATCAGAAGTTCTTGGTCTTCTTCGATACTGGGTGCAGCGTATATCATCCTATGGGATCTACTCAGTAAAGATGCCTACTCACAATGGAAATGTTGCAGTTTTTACTGGTGTCTCAATTGATCAAATAACTTCAACGTTTCCTAATTTCCACTACATGGAAAAGTTCGAGACGATATTCACAATTCATACATAGCTGCAGGTGGCAAACTTGATGATCTTCCTAAGCTTCCCGAAGCTGTCGGTGGAGATGTCGACATGATGGTGGGAATCAAGTACCTCAGATATCATCTTGAAATGATACATCAACTTCCTTCAGGACTTACCATTTATCGTTCCCTCTTTCAAAAAGCAGATGGTACCTGAGGCATTATCGGTGGGTCACATCCAGTTTTCTCAACTATTAATAAACATCATCACTTCATTGTAAACACACAAAAACTTTTCACCAACCAGTACAAAAGTTATCAAGCCGGTCTCAGATCAATTCTGACATCTCCCTGCTTGGTTATAAATCATCGAATCACAAAGATGAACATAATATCGCATTACATCTTAATTCAGTATCATCTTTCACTGAAGTAGAAAATGCTGGCAGTGAGATATCATATCGTTGTGTAAAGTGTCGATCATGCAAGGAATGTAAGAATCATGATAACATTCAGACGATTAGTATCAGAGAAGAGATAGAGCAAGATCTGATTGATAAATCCGTCATCGTTGATCATCGAATTAATGTCAAATAAGGGCAAGGGACTCAAAGTTTATCAGCAACAAACAAACATCCACAAGACAAACAAGATGTTATTGATTTTGAGAATAAACTTCAGCAACTTGGATATGTCGATTATGTCAAGAGTCTTTCTCCTCAACTTCAAGAAAGAGTGACATTCAGAATTTCATTCCTTGGAGGGCTGTTTGGAAGTGCAGTTCGATATCAACTCCATGCAGAGTAGTGTTTGATGCATCACAGCCCACAAGTAGTGGTAACAGTCTAAATAGTATCTTAGCTAAACGAAGAAACAGCATGAATAGGTTAGTGGAAATTGTTATTCGTTGGTATGCTCACAGTATAGGATTTCACACCGACGTGAAAAAGATGTACAATGCAATTAAATTACGAGAAGAAGACTGGTGTTTTCAAAGATATCTGTGGACTGACCAACTGAAACATGATCAAGCTCCAGAGGAAAAGATCATCAAGACATTAATCTACGGAATTCGATCCAGTAGTATATACTATATGTACTATATGTAGTTGTGAATATTAAGCTATGTTTCAACTAAATATCCATTTAGGATTACGGGAACAAAACGGACCATCAAATATGAAGAAAACGAAACTGGATGCAAAAAGGTAGGTTTCACAATCACTCTTGCACCTGGTGTAAGGTGTTTTGAAATAGTATAGGTGATCGAAAAATTGCCTGAGCATTCATAACTTGTAGTTAGTACTAGTGAAAACAATGTTTAGACAAGAAAACAAAAAATACTTTCTTATACACAATATATACAGCATTAGTAACTACTGATTCTAGGCATTTGAAATATTTCTAAAATATCCAAGTATTGTTAAATTATGTTTTAGCCTCTTACGAATTCAGAGTTTGTCTCACAATTAGTTGGGCCGTCTTACACGCTTTACCAGGATGAGGACATTAAATCTCTAACTAATTCCATTTCAAGTGAACTTTATCACAGAGTTGTCAGGGGTACTATACATACAATGATATCAATTTCCATGCAACCACCATTTGAACGGTATCCATCTTCGCAAGAGATTGAAGAAATGGCTAAATCACTAATTTTGAAGTACCCTGTTTTGAAAGATGAAGAAACAGGTCATGTAAGTTTACTGAAAAAATTACATAGATTGGCAAAGACTTTCTCATAGAAACTTTACGGAAAGGAGGTTCCAATCTACCAATTTCTTTTCTTTTCAGGCAAAGTTATTCAAACAACTTAAAACCAGATTAAAAAACAGTAAATCTGTTAAAAAACCTCGCAAGAGTCCATCATCTTCAATAATACCTCTCCCTAAAATAAAGTCTTCAGAGGTGCCCAAGACATACTCCACAATAACTGCTGCACCTGATGTAACAAACACACAATCTTCTGAAACAACTTCTGACTTAGAGTCTTCTGAAAGAAATAGCACTGATGGGAATTTAGCCGATGACGAGCTACCAATTTTCAACAATTTTACACAAGGTAGGTTTTACAGATAGACTGGGGTTTTAGCTATGAACAGGGTTTATCAGTACAAATCTAGTTCTGAGTATTTGAAATCTCAAGATTGTTGCACATGCTCAAGATACAAAATTTTCTATAGTCCCCTGTCTCTCTACTTAGCAGGTTGTGAATAAGACTCAATAGCCTTAGCGAACCTAAAAGCCAGTTTCTTTTACCACCGTTCAGCCATGAATTATCTTTGTTTAGCTATGTCTGATAAATTGCAAGATTTAATATTGAAGGAATGCAAGAAAAAAAGCCCATGCCATTCTACTTTGGCAAGTTACTTAAAGCAAGACTTCTACGAACGTCGAGATTGGGTTGCCAGCATTAATGCACAGAGGGTGAAGACAATTCTTCTAAAGTATCCTTGTTTTAAGGAACCTGTCCATGTACGTTAGCTTTTTTGTTTGTTTGTACCATGTTCTGACACCATAAAGTATTGTTTTAATCATACATTATGTAATGACATGAATAAGTTTCATTGGTGTTTCACTCTAAGCACTGCTAATTATATTGCACTTAGTATTTTGAATGTTGTAGATAATCAATGAAGTGAAATTGCTGCTAAACGAAACAGATGATTTTCAAAACAGATGTATAAAAAATCTCCAGCAGGAAATAGATTCAATAATTTATTATGCGATGCATAATAAATTACCACCTCCTCCACCCAATGAAGGTAGTGCTTGATTGTTTTTAAACGATAACATTAAGATTGGCCTTGAAAATTTAAATCACATTAAACTCATACTTACTGTCAAACCTACAAGATAAAAATTTTCAGCATCTGAACCGGGCATCGGGAATACGGCATCAACGTTTTCAGACTACTCCTAATGGCCTGTTCATATTTGGTTGTTTTTTTTTTCAAATGTCTCTAAATATTTGCCAAATATTTTTCAAGTTCTATCTAAATTGTCAAGGTGGTAATCATGTTAATGAAGCAGTTGGCTATAAGAGTGCTTTCTCTTTTCATTAGACCAAAAGATGATTTACGCAATAAATGTGCTACATCCACTATTCTCCAAGACAAAGAGAAAGTCAAAAATAATTCAACCCCTGTTAGTAAGTAATAACTGAAATTTTTCTGACCATGCGTCCTTTTTATTATTTACTGGCTATTCCCCTTGGAATGTTGAGACTTTCCAAATGTGAACAGATTTTAGAATCAATTTTTTGTCCTCGGACACTGTTTCCAATGACTAATTTTTATTACCATATGGAAGAGAGAGAATACGTTTGAAATAGAAATACATGGTTATTTTTATAAGCAAACAGATTATAAGAATACCCAGTTGAATGCCTCAGTTTTGTCAAAAAATAACCATATAGTAAGCATATTCGTGAGCCTGTGAAATTTCTGCTAAGCATATATATAAGCATATATAAGTTTTCAAGTCTTGTAAGTTCTTAAAGTTTATCCATCAAGCATGTTTGTGCTGAAAGTACCAAAATAAGTGAAATTTAGGCTTTTGAGGGGCCATAAGAGTTATAACAGCTTTATGCTACACTTTTTTTTCGGGTATACTAAATTTTATTGTAATAAGCATACCGTAAGCATACATCCAGCCTTTATTTTGTGATCCTCATCTGAAAATTTAATATGCTTACAAAAAAACATGTAGTAAGACTAGTTTTCGGTCCCTTATTCTTCATAGGCCGCTTTATTTTTGGATGCACGTTTTTCCTTGTCTCAGTAGAGTTGACATTGCAAAAAAAAGTGTTGTATAAGAAATGTTCATCTAATGTACGTAAATGAGCTTATTTACGTTAACCGAGAACACTAATAGCCAAACCATAGTTTACTGGAAGCTTAAGCGTCTGGGGAGTATGAAAAGTGATGTATAAGAAATTCATTCAGAACTGTTTGGTGTTGTGTTTTGCCTAAGTCCGCAAAAAGTGTTTATTACAAATACCTTTTTAAGTGGTTTCATTTTTAAAAATAGCACTAAAAATTGTTCATTTTTATTCGATTTCCTTTTTCCGATCCATCGGCAAAATTTATTCTACTTTCTTTTTCAGGAAGCAGATGATTTGAAACTGTTTAAGGGTACCGAACTCACCAAGATCTTGATAAGTGATAGCGAGATAGTTCTCATAGCAGGGGGGGGGGGGGGGGGGGGGGGGGGGCGTTGCTGGCCAGATTTGAGAAAGACCGGCTACCCTTGGCAATTGTATGCTTGTTGGCCAGTTACTATGTAGCCGACATTGATTACCACAGAGAATGGGAAGTGCCATTAACAATTTTACAGTTCATAATATTTAAAGATACTAAGACACCTACAGAAGTAGTGGAATCGGTTGATAAGGCATGGCGTGCTTACAAACTGTATATTTCATCGCTGAAGTGATGAAGTGATGAAAAGGCAATACTTCAAAGTTTTAACTTTATTTTTACTTTACTTTATTTTTACTGTATTAGTCATCGGTGAGAAATATAACGACGTACCTATTAAGGAGTTTTGGGTATCGCCCCTATCCTCAAAATAGACCTGTCTTTCTTGAAACAAGAAAGAATCAGCTCAATACAAGCTTTTTAAACATTCTTATAACAAGCACGGTATAGGTTGAAACAAGCTTTTATTAGCTAAGAAGATAATTTCTCAAAATGGGATTCTTTTTCTCAATATAATGACAAGCTCAGATGTTCTTGGTTTCCGATTTTTTTTTCTTATTTTAAGTTTTGTAAAATTTGCAGTGTAGTCATGCTGAGAAAGGTTTGCGTGAAATTGCACGTCTATCAAGAATTGACTATCCAGAGGTTTACAATATAATTTCATCCAATATGTATGTTGATGATTGTCTTTCAGGAGAAAATTCAATAGATGAAGCATTAACACGAGCTGATCAAATGGAAATCGCTCTATCTCGTGGTGGATTTGGCCTGAAAGGTTTTACATTCTCTGGAATAGACCCATTAGAAGCTTTATCAAAAGACAGAAAAAGTATCAGTGTTAAGATGATGTTATATGTTTAGATATCAGCGAGACGAATTTCAATAAGAAGCAGAAAGGAAAGAAACCAGTACACCATTACTCCGGATTAGTACCATCACGATTGACGAGGAGACATTGTGTATCAAATGTATCAGAAATATTTGACCTAACTGGGAAAGTCACACCAATAACAGCAGAATTAAAGCTCGATTTACACGATTTGGTACTGAGGCGCTACAATTGGGATGATGTCCTACCTGATAAGCTTAAATCGTTATGGAAGTCACATTTCGAGATGATCCAAGAGATTAAAAATATTACGTATCGTCGAACCATTATACCAGAGGATACTGCAAACCTGGATACCATTATACCAGAGGATACTGCAAACCTGGATATCACAACAGTGGATTAAATTGCTTGTGCTGCAATTTATGCAAGAGTACTACTTACTAATGGTGAATTTTCTGGCCAGTTGATATTTTCTAGGTCCAAGCTAATTCCAGATACTACGTCACAACCAAGAGCAGAACTGTTTGTTGCAGTGTTGAACACCCATACTGGTGAAGTAGTTAGAAGAGAGCTTCAGTCATATCATAAAGGAGGAATGAAGCTGACGGATAGCCAGATCGTGTGACACTGGATATCAAATGATGAAATCACATTAAATCAATTAAATCAATATCACTTTCTTTACTGCCACTTTCACTATCTTCATCTTCACTGTCTTTTTTTGGATTGTCCGTAATTTCTTTTAGTATCTCCGAAGAATCGTCATTATACTCCCCATATTCCGGAAACGAGACTTTTTCTACATGACGCTTGAGTACATCCATTGCTCTTGAGTTTTGCCATTTCGCTTTCATTGTTATAATGATTTCCAATCCGCCTTGCTTGAGAGGAGAATGTTTCGGTGACACAGACTTTACGGTTGCAGAAAATCCAGCCCCTTCTTTAATGGCGTACCAGATATGACGACTTATTTCCTTAGGGACATGACCAACAGTCACTAAACAGAGCTTTCCAGGAATGTTCGTTTGTCCAGCAACAGCAAACTTGTCATGAGGGTTTTTTAACTCTTGCTTAAACTTAAGGACTAAACTTAAAGCCGAAGGACGCCAAACTATTATCAACGGCTGGAAAGAAGCTGGCGTGATAAAAGCTGTCGCAGATGCAAGAAACGGCCATGTAGATGATTTGAACCCGTTTCTTTAATTGTGAAAGTATAAAATTTCAAAAAAAAATTTTTCTTTTTATTCCCTATCTCTGAACCGCGTTAATTTTATGACTTTGGTTATGATTTCCCTAGAAACCGCGTTAATTTTATGCATAAAAAATTTTGATTTGGCTTAGACCGCGTTAATTTCATGTACTTACAAATCATGTGTTGTTAATAAACTGCTCCGTTAATATCATGTAACTAGTATCCCGGGTAAAAACATTTTACAGGTTTACTTTCCCCATGATTTACCGCTATCCCGTGTTCATCTTCTTAATATGGTGGTGGCGAATAAGGGATAAGTAGTACCACGCTATAGAGCTCAAAATGCTGATCAAAGCTATTACATAAAAAAAAATGAACAATATGAAAGCTTGTTTTTTGTCCAGATTTAGTAACGGTTATATCTATCTATTGAATATTTTTTTTAATATATATATAGATAAATCATAAAACGTATATTTCATTTGAAACAGACGCATTTTAATGATGATAGCTCAAAATGTAGAGTTGACAAAAGAGATTAATAAATCAGACAAAAAAAAATAGGTATGCAAATGAAATTAATACATTCCAATCTATTGTCTCGTTTTTCAGACAATAACTTAATGGATTTTCAAGATTTAATCCAGGTTTCAGACTTTCAGCATCTCATTTTAATTACAATCGCAGTTGCGTCAAGTTTAATACTCAATTCCATTGTCTGATTTTTTCAATCTCATAAATTTTTACGTGTAAACAATGGAAAATTGAAAGATTAAATTTCTATTTATTTCTGTTTTTGCACGAAAAGCGCGGCACTACATTTTGAGCGGCCCCCGCTATCATCATCAGGCATATTAAAAAAAGATGCCGAAAATAAAATCACATAATTGCTAAGAATAAGTACCACTAAGTTGTAGAGCTCGAAAAGATGATAAAAAAAATGTATGGGATCGTCTGTGTACGACGTGCCGTTACCGAGATATCGTCGATCAAAGATTTTGATGACGTTACACCCATCCCCAAAAAGTTTTAGACCCAATTTTTTTTTCGTCACCCATCGCCAATATTGCAGAGCCCCAAAAACGTCAGTTATCCCCATCGGTTCTCAAGATATTTGACCCTTGAAATCGCATTCTATTTAGGGTGCAATGCAATGTCCCCCGTGCCAAAAAATTCACGTCGCATCATTTGGTAATATACTAATACTGAAAAAACGCTTCTCGCAGCAGCGTGGTTTTACGCGCTCCTCGTGAGAAAATGAAATTCTGCTATTCTCCTGATGGGAGATTCTCCCTATACTAATACGGAAAAACATCCATCCATTGACGAACTTCCCGGGAAATTTTACCTAACGTTCTTTCTTTAAAAGTTAGGTAAGAAAAAAGCAAGATTTAGTATTAGTATAAGAAGACTAGTATCCCGTGTAAAAACATTTTACGGTCCACTCTCAAGGATCATGATAAGATATATAAGAATACAGCCTAAAAATGGTTTAATTATATATATTTTCCAGCTATTGAGTGAAACCGTAAAATTATGCCTTTGCACGGGATACCTGAATCAATTAAAATGTGAATCGTAAAAAAACATTATACCTCCTCAGTATACACAACCAAAGGATCATTCTTCTATGAATTCGTTGAATGCTTTATCCAAATTGCTTGTACCGTGATTATGTAAAACCATGATTGGCACATTTAATATTCTTCTTCATAATTTTTATTTACACTATATTTTTAATCTAAAAAGAAAGAAGTCATATAGAAAAGAAGCAAGAAAAAAATGTATTCAGAATGTAAAATAGCACTAAATAACCAAGATAAGCACCATGGCTTAAATTCAAACTGCGAATTCCAAAACGACATTCGCAAAGCCAGTACAAATAATAAGTAGGCTCCCCTAAAATGTACATGATGCAGCAAAATAGCCACTTGAAAAGAAATCATACATTACACATTAGACACTCCCTCTCCCCTGCCACAGGCAAAATAAAACAAACAACAAACAAAATAAAACAGAGATAATTTAAAGAAATATGACTGTGGCCATCATGGAATAGGTAGATGTTATCAGTATAAGTAGATAAGTATAAAAGTATAGAGAGTATAAAGTATAGAGAGTATAAAGGAAAGATATTAAGCTAATAAGATCCTCTCCTCCACTAAAAACAAAACAAACAACACACTTAAAAGTATATATAGCAATATAAAAACATAGGTTAAGCAACGAAATGGAATAGCTAAAAAGAATTGGATCTGTGAAGTATAGATAAAAAACCTATAATTTAGGCTGGCGGTGTGGGTTGTGTGTAGGGAAAGGGTTAGGGTTCAATCATCATATGAGGATAGGAGAGAGAGCTTTAACTTTCTTGAAAACAGCCACAAAATTCGCTTCAAAAGTAAACAACGACAATAACACAGCAGCAATAATATCTCAGCGTAACACAAAACCCTTTACTGCTTCACATGCAACAAAAAAACATCAGAAATAACGATGTAGCTCTTCCACACAATATTTTGATGTTTCCCACATGGTCGAAATGATTGCAACGACGCAACCATTTTTAATCACAATATGCAAATACCACTTCGTTAACAATCCTCCAATTCAATTCAGTCTCTTCGCTTTCCAGCACACCATTACTACCAAAAATAACGACATTATCTTTGTGTTTTCATTCACTTTTTTATGTATATACTTTATATGAATGCACCCTTAAAAATGTTTTTAATGTATTTTCCAACTATTGAGTGAAACCGTAAAATTATGTCTTTGTCCGAGATACCTGAATCAAATGTGAATCATAAAAAAATTATACCGGCTCAGGATTCAACCGAAGGGTCTTTCCACCATGAATTCATTAAATGATTTACCAATTGCATGTACCATATGATGTAAATAAGATTTAGTATTAGTATAAGAAGATAAGGTATACAGTTCCAAGATGAAGTAACCAAAAGAAGTTTGTTTTCAAAGTATTTGATCGATCCAAGTAAGTTTCGTTTTATAAAAGTCGTCAGGATTCTAGCAATTATCATGAAGTATATTGATGCACTTAAATCTATAGTTTAAAATTGCAATCAACATAAAGATGTGGTTAAAAATATAATCTTCTTAAATGATGAAGAAATCAAAATGGCGGAAAGATACTTTTTCAGAAAAGGATCATTAGAAGTAAAGCAACTTGTAAAGAAATGCAAATACGAGCATATCACGCAAATACGAGCATATCACGCAAGAGATTGTAAAGAAATGCAAATACGAGCATATCACGCAAGAGATTGATAGTATATTGATGTACACTGGTCGTATTCTTCCAACAGATAATGTACATATCGTAACACCATTAACAAATGCAATAAAAGATTTGTATTCTACTGTGTTTTGTATCTCTGTATTAGATAAGTATTCTCCCATATCCTATGCCATAATCAATGAAGTACATTGGTATGAAAAAGCTGTTCAACATGCGGGAAACGAAAGCATATGGCGTTATGTGCTTAGGAAAGCATATATTATTGAAGGTAGAGAAATGGTGAAAAGAATCAAATCATCATGTAAGAGATGTCGATATCTAAACAAGAAGACCGTAAACGTTTCTATGGGCAAAGTACAGGAGTGCAGTATGGCAATAGCACCAGCATTTTACTTTACACAGGTCGATTTAGCTGGGCCATTTAAATCCCACAGCAATGATCATAAGAGAACCACCATCAAGATCTGGTTGACAATTTTCTGTTGTGCTTCCACATCAACAATCTTAATCAAAGTTATGGAAGATTACAGTAGTAGTGGATTTATTCAGTCGTTTATTAGATTTTCTTGCGAAGCTGGTTACCCAAAAAAGTTATTTATTGATCAAGGTAGTCAAGTAATCAAGGGCTTTGACAACATAAGAATTAATTTTTAAGATTTGAGATTCAAGTTACATCAAGATGTTTCAGTCGAGTTTGAGATGTGCCCAGTAGAAGGGCACAATATGAACGGAAAAGTAGAAAGAAAGATACGAGAAATGAAATCCTCATTTGATCGTACACTGGAAGGTCACCGTTTATCGATTTTACAGCGGGAAACAGTTTCAGCCGAAGTCGCTGATAGTATCAATGATCTCCCAATTGCGCTAGGAAGTATCATTTCAGATTTCGAATCGATGGATTTGATTACACCCAACCGTTTACGCCTTGGTCGCAATAATAATCGAAATCCAGTTGGCACCCTTGAAATTCGTGATTTCAATAGAATCCTAAAGTCGAACACCCTGATCTTCAACAGCTGGTTCCAAAGTTAATGTTTCAGCCAAAATGGTTTCGAAATGATCGCGATCTAGCAAAAGGTGATGTTGTTTTATTTCTGAAAGGCGAATCATGTTTATCAAAATTGATCAGTACGGTAAAATACACGACGTTTATCTTGGGAAAAATGGAAAAATACGAAAAGTATGTGTTCGCTTAATGAATCACAATGAGAATGCTATTCGTGAAACGTTTCGTGCAAGTCGAGATTTGGTTGTTATTCATCATGTGGATGAGATAGATTTGAATGAGATGTATAACAAAATTTATTCATTTATTCAAAATTTATTCAGATACGTGCATATAGATTTTGTTTATCTTTAATATTATTTAGCAGTGTAGAGATGGGTTTTCTGGGTTCATTGCAGCATTTACCACAAAGCCCATAAAGTACAATGGAAAGATTAATGATGAAATCTATCGGTAAGACAAAACATGCCACAACCAATAAAAAGCAGTAGCGACATTTAGACTTCCGTCGGAAGGATTGTAAGAATGTGTAGTTAAAAATGCGTTATTTTCCAATGTAACTCTAGAATTTCTACATGTTTGTTGGTTAAGTCACTACTGTAGACGAACCTTCATTTTTATGAAGTGTTATCCATTTGTAGACGTGTTTAAAATTTTAGAGCGACTGTCAGTCAGTATGGTATTTAGGACCAGTTACGTATTGACGGAGGAAACGAGTTTGTTTTAACATGTTACGTGCAATGCTACGAGACTCAAGAACAAATACCCATCGTGTGCCAGTGAGACGGACACCATTTGTTCAAGTGAGTATATTTAATTTATAATTACAAAACCATATTACTTCAAGTTTGAAATTGTTTACTGTTTCTTCAGGTAATATTCTTGTCTCTAAAATTATAAACACTCAAAACAACATCATTGAAAGAATTTGGGTCGAAGTTAACCAACAGGTAAATTATGCTAATAAGAGCGTTTGGTTGCTCGCGAAATAGTGGACATGGCATGTGATATTGCTAGATTCAGCGTTTCATGGATTTTGATTCGCATTTCATCGGTTGGCACAGATTTGTTTGTAAAGGCATGGAACATGCATAGAATTCCAGGTATATACCACCCACAAAGATTATTTGAAGATGGGAACATTATCAGAGCCTCCCAGCGGCAGATCTAGAGGGTAGTCGTAATTTGTGTAGGAGAGTGTTTAACAGTAAAAGAAAAAAGTTCAGATAATCTCATTGGTAATATAGACTGAATTCATAAATTATGTTAATGCACTTCTCCACAAGTTGCGACTACCCTCTAGATCCTCCGCTGGCCTCCAAATTTTCAGGATTTGTAAAACTTCTGAAAATCAAAAATCGGCTAAAGTAGCTCAAAGCTTTTAACCCAATTCATGAAAAATGAGTAAGACCTGCAATCTATGGAAACATGGTCTAGATCACTACCACAGGAGAACATGTTGACTGCAGTATTCCCAGGACCGGTTTCCGCGCTGTGACGTCATTTTTAAAGCCAGCTCAATTGATACTTATGATATCATTGTCAGTTAAAAAAAAAATGTTAAAAATGGAATTTGTTAAAAATTTCTATTTTTCATTTTGACAGTGAAAAATGAATTAGTCACTTTCGTACACGGACAGGGAACAGTATCAAAAGCTTTTTTAAAATCGTAATATCTTACATCTATGATTCTACCATTTTTTATCATATCATCGATCTTCCGTTAAGAAATCTAAATTGCTTATTAGATAGAATATGTAACCTCGTATTTATGATACCAGGAGTTTCATGTCTACTTTCCATTAAGGGACAAAAAATGTAAAATGGTAATGAGGATTTGTAAAAGAATCACTTGATAAAAAAATGCCAAAAATAAAACTCTTTGAAAATATGCTTGTGCTTCTTTCACATTTGTTTTGAAAATTTTGCTCGCCATTATAACAACAAACATTACAAATGTATCTCTAAAGGTATTTACACACGATGTACTTTCCTATCTCCGCAAAGGTTATCTCAAAAGGTTTGAGCGAAACAAGATTATTGAGTTAAAAACGTTTATCGGGCCAATTCTAATTCACATATATGGGTGCCAGGGCATTCTTTCTCTCTCTGCAAATGTCCGATGTGAATGAAGAAGAGAAGAAGCCCTGGGATCGAGGTTGAGTAACAACAGCAATAATTATCGCTGGAGCCGCCAGAAGTTCGTCTTCATATTCTCTCGAGAACATCTTTTTGAATTTGATCAAATATTTGATCGTGTTTTTTTGATAGATTAAAAATAGCTTGAACTTTGATGGTAAGAAAGATTAAAGGATTATTACAGAGTCCGAATTCCTCAAACTTTTGTACGCAATCAAACCGATTTCTTGTGTGGAAGAGCTCAGTAATATAAGTTAACACATTATATCTCAATAAACAAAGTTTACAAATGTTATGAACGGGTCGAATGTTTTTCAGAAAAATAAGTAAGATAACTGATTTTTCATTGATTTGAAGTTCATTGATTGTGTATAACCAAATAAAAAGATTAATATACGCCTTTGAATAATTAAAATTCATATCATACTGAATGAGCAGATCATGTATATGTCACAACAAACTTCATGCGAAATCAGATGATTTGCAGAAAACATCAGCAATGAGATTTGAAAACATCACTTTTGAGAAAATATATCTTATTAGATCACCAGAAAATTTGAAAAGCAGCAATCTTTGAAATAGACGTACTGGCAGTACGTTTTTGAATTGGATTGAACAAATTTTGAATTGGATTGAACAAATTTTGAAGTGGAAGTGAAGAAAGCCAAACATTTGTGATCAACTGCCGGGAAGATCATGGCTTTTATCACATTTACAATTGCTGCCTTCTTTCTAACTGGGATTGGAACAGGGCTGCTCTCCTGCGCTTTGTATGGTTTATTAAGAGAATTTAACAATATTGAATGTGAACTTGAAAGAATGAATGAACGATGGAGAAGAGCACAGGGAGGTTAAAAATATCAAAAAATAATGGAAAAACTTCTCAAACATTTTCATCGACATGTTTACAATAAGAGAAGAATTTGGAAAGCGCTACATATATCATCTTTCCAAAACTTTGTTTGCTTGCTAAGTAATATGCGTATAACAAGAGAAACATATTTGGTGATTACCACACGAAAACGCGAGTAACGTCCCGAGGAGAGCCTAAAGAACTGCACTCCGCCACCTTGTCATTTGTGGAACGTCGATGGATAGTGACGTAGACGTAAGCAAATGTGGATTCAGGAGATCGTTGTTGATTTAAACATGTTACAGACATTCGTTTCACGAGATGCGTTCAAAGCGTAATAAATTATGTGGATAACTTGTCCTGGAAGTCATATGTTTGTAGAACTTGTCCTGGAAGTCATATGTTTGTATAACTTGGAAGTCATATGTTTGTATAACTTGTCCTGGAAGTCATATGTTTGTATAACTTGGAAGTCATATGTTTGTATAACTTGGAAGTCATATGTTTGTATAACTTGTCCTGGAAGTCATATGTTTGTATAACTTGATTTTCAGATTAAAATAAATAAATGTAATGAGTTCTACTCTTCATCCACATCCATTCATCCACATCCATTCAACCTTTCTTTTATTTTTACCAAATCTTTCGAAATGATCGGGGAATTCAATTTAAGTATGTACGTCATCGTTCAACATTTTTCAACAAACAGGAGGGACCACAGAACTATTTCATGCTTGGTTAGTTAAAGACAACTATACGCGGTCTTTTGTACGAGGTATTCCAACATCAAGTCAAGCAACAGATATCAGTATTTTTTTCTTTCACAGTGTCACACTTCTCTTTTTGAAGTAAATTTGTTGCAAATGTATTCATTGCACCTGTCGACACAACTTTGAATTTCATCCATTATTTTCCATCTCAGTAAACAACATTTGAACACATCTCTCAATCATACTGTCTAATTCCAAATTTTCGTCTTCCGTAAATTCTTGCAATACATAATCAATGACATCATTGCGTTTTTTTGGACGTCCAATCCCGACTCGCAATCGCTTGAATTTCTGTTAAAGAACAATAATACAGACCACGCATGGGTTATTAAAAATAAAGTCATCACAGAAACAAACTAAATTTCCCTTTCAATATTCTTTCAATATTCTGATATTAAACCACTTTGATTGATTTCGAGGATTTTCCTTATCGCTTTTGTAGTATCCAGGTGTGGATAGAGGGTTAGTCCAGTTAGTCGCAATGACTAACATCTTTTTTGCAGCCTTATAAACACAATCATTATGTACCACTTGTCTTTTAAGCCGGTTTTCCACTAGGCGACTTTATTCATGCGAAGCGACTTTTTCACCGCGAAAAAAGTCGTAGGAAAAAATATTGATTTCCACTACGACAGCGCGCTAAAAATCATAACATTGTTGCTGTAAACATGAAAAACACAAGACGTTTATTTCTGGTAAGGAAAATCTTTTACATGAAAACGATTATATGAAAGATATAGGGTAATCTGTTTGGCTTGCTACTTTTTTTCCGCCGAAGCGAATCGCTGACATCAGCATATTATTATGCAATATCACAACCGCGCATGCTTAGCGGCGAACGCGAAAAAGAAGCATAGCGGAAAACCGGCTTTATTTAGGCAGTAATACTCGAAAGTGAAAGATACCGGTACGAAACTCTTCAGAATTTAGTAGAGGTGGAGGCCAATCATGTCTGATAAGTCTTCAAAAGCCATTGGCTTTAAATCAGTCATCAGCAAATAATAATGTTATACTGACTAGACTCAGCAACCGTATTTCTTCTCCGTGACCTAATTTTATTCTTCCCGCCTCCTCTACGTCTTCTTCCGCATTTGTTTCATCATCATCATCATCATCGTCATCGTCATCGTCATCGTCATCGTCATCATCAAGTAAATTCATTCAAAGTGCCAGTAAGTATGATGTTGGTACTTATCGGCAGAAATCTGTTTCTTTAACCGACGCAGATAGAAAAAATTTAATTAAAAATGTTTTTAGACCTAACAAAGGTCGTCATTGTTCTGGTAAGAAAAAGCTTCCCAAACATCAAGCTCTCCAGTCTCTTCACAATAACACATTTCCAAATTTCACTGTAATTCTGTCATTTATGAAATGTGATGGCAGGGAGGTTGATGTTTTGATTGATAAAACATATAAAAAGGAAGTAAGTGAAAATCGAGAAAAGCTAAGACCAATGGTTGACTCAATAATCATCGGGATGATTCCCAGTTTCATTCTGAGGTTGAGCTTTATTCCCAACGAGGTGTGGGTAATAGAATTATTTATTCCACTTCAACTTTGATTAAAGCAACCGATGCTTCAGGAATTAAATATGTGATACGTAACCTGGCACAAGTCGAGATACTATGAAGAATGCTTCTTACATTTCTAAAACTACACGAAATGAACTAATAAATTGTTGTGGTGAAGTCATTACTAACCAATTAGTAAATGATATAGGAAGTAAATTCTTCTCCATACTCGCTGATGAGGCAGCTGATTGTTCTAACCAACAACAAATGAACAAAGGTTTAGCTGGTGATGCTACCATGGTGATGCTTTGTGTCCGACTATTTGGTCTGCCATTTCTGACCTCACACTTGATATGTCTGATATTTATTTGTCCATTGCTTAAATCACCGCCTTAACCTGTGTGTTGCAAATTCTTGTTGTTGCAAATTCTTGTTGTTGCAAATTCTTGTTGTTGCAAATTCTTGTTGTTGCAATTGCAAAAACGATTAATAAGCGATAACAGATCTTATCAGGTTAGTTACAAGCTTATACCCTGTCCGTCCGTTGTCCGTTAACACGCTTTCGGTTTCGTACTGTTTACATGTAGAGCCACCAGCGCGGTAATCACTTGTCCGTAAACTCGCTTTTACGTTTTCGTGCTGTTTACGTGCGTAATATGTCTGTCCATGTCCGGCCATCTTTCTAATAAGTTGATGAACCTAGGTATGCTGACGAGCCTTGATATTAGGTGAAACAAACAAAAATTTGATGTCTGTTTACAACTAATTGTGTTGCAAAAGCTTTGTTACTTTGTTGTTTATGGCCTCGTTTCTTCAAATGAAACCAAGAGCCTTTTCAACCAAAACGTTGTTTATCATCATCGCATCTTGCTAGCAAAGATATTCTGTTATGAAGATAAGATTTGAGTGCATTTTAGTGTATAAAATACCCAAATTGTGAGCACCCCCGAAGACCCCCAGCTGTTTCTCCGAAATGCATTGTCGCTGTGCTCAGCAAAGCATTTTGTGCACTTCGCGACTAACCTCTTTTAAACCCTGCATCCGCACCTGGCATCCTTGATATATAGTGATAGGTTTCAGTGATATAATGTATGTGAAGTGAACATCATCCAAACAAAAACAAACAATGGATGAAAGAATGCACTTACATCTGATGTGACAGAACAGATAACCGATTTGACTCCATTATGACCTCTGAAATACAATGCATGTTATTTGATATAGTGACGTCATGTCAAGTATGGACCTCGTTTGGATGTGTAACATTCTTTCACGGCAATAATTTAGTCATTCATTTGGTAATAACAAATAATTGTGGGATAATTTGAAGTAATTGTCAACAGAAAAATGAGGCCTGTACTGACAAACATGTCTAAATGCAACCTAAAAACATGAATTGGGGATAAGTCTATTTTGATAGGAAGTGGAATTTTGGTCCAAAAACCATTCCTTATAATCAACAAATTTGATGACAGTTGACTTACCCAGAGCTTCCCTCTAGTTTCCAACTCAACTTTCCAAAGGTCCGATCCAAATCATCATGTACTACAATAACATCACTTAATGTCATACCCAGATCAACTACTAAAACAAATTTCAAATTTTTCTTGAATCAAATCAGATTCTGCACACCAATAGAAAGGATGATTTAAATCACTAACAAACTTTATTGACACTTTTTCCATTTAAGTTCATCGGAAATTTCGATTTGACGAGAAGTATTTGTTCGTCATTATGAGAAACAGTTGCAACATATGCTTTATACTTTCGAATGTAATCCCAATCACTGTTATATTTTTTGCCAATTGTGTTGCATATACGCATGCCAATGCTGTGACGAGTGTTGATCAGAACATGATTGCCAAGTCCAAAAATCTACGTAAAATGAAGGTGAGAATTTTCGTTAAAATAACCAAATCAAATTACTTGAAAACACACGACACAAACACACACAAAAATTCAGCAGATAAATCAAAAAGAACATCGACTACTCACTATTTTGATTGCTTTTTTCATACCAACTTATCATAACAACAATTTCATATCATATAATATTGCAAATCACTGTACAAAATGAGAACAGTAAAAAAGATGAGATAAGAGTTATCATCAAACAATGGTTATTATTAGAAAATTCCCTGGTCTGAAAACCTAATTATAGCAACTCTGCAAAGATGCAACTATAAGGACAAGGCAACCTTAGAATTTGATTACCCTGACCCATTCCAGTTAAATAAAACCATATTGTGTTGTCAGTAAAAATACAAAAAAACTTTTTTTCAATATGACTGTTCAGTTTTTTAATCGCTATGCAAAATAGGAATATATATCAATTCTTAAAGTATTTTTTCTTAATATTCCAACAAACACGTGTCTTTTTACAATGAACCCAAAAACTCTGCCACCTTTCCATCAATTCATGATTTTCTGTGTGATATTTATGTGATATTTCCATATTTATGTTCAAAACATCAGGTATCTGTATAATACATTCAAAATTCTTGACGAAATCAATGAAATCAATACGATTCATCTGGTACATATTGCAGACCATCAGTATCATCAATGCCTCGTTGAACTTCTTCACCTTTTTCTTTAAGAATATCTTCAATGTTCCTGCAAAATAAAGAAAGCAATTCAAATGTCCGAACCTTGTTTTTTCACCAACAAGTACATAATAAAAATAAAACAATAAAATCTGACCTTTTG
The DNA here is from genome assembly GCA_039566895.2 of Turritopsis rubra. Classification (NCBI taxonomy): domain Eukaryota; kingdom Metazoa; phylum Cnidaria; class Hydrozoa; order Anthoathecata; family Oceaniidae; genus Turritopsis; species Turritopsis rubra. Next base: position 470,726 of record CM077623.1, read on the forward strand.
TTATCATAAAACCAGCCAAGATTATCTGCAATTAAGTGGATATTTTGACAGCCATCACATTTAACAAGAACAACACCATGTTGATATGCCTGCTTACTAATTGTTTTTTGTGAACGAGCCTCACAAACATTACATGTATATATGAGCTGGAGTTTCCCATCAATTTTACCAAGTTTATGATTATTGGACTGTTTCTCACTGTCGCACAAAGAGATAGATCTCTTTATCTTCACATAATTAGTTGGCAAAATAAATTTGTCCTTCTTAAGTTTTAACAAATTATTCTCAGACGATAATATGGAAATGACTCGTGAAATCTTAAAACAAAAACTTCTGTGATTTCTTAAAATAATGAATGGTCGGAAGCCAAAGAAAGCCATTTGACAGAACATATAAGGAAGAGTGGAGTGTGAATATAATAAAGTTCTAAAAAAAGTCATTAAATGATAAATCACTGCTTTGATATGGTGACCACTATTTGCATAAATTCCAGTCAAAATTTTAGACGCTAGGTGGGAAAAGTCGATATGTGATGAGTGACCTCTTTCCATGTGAGAAGAAAAAGTACATTGAAAGTAAACTGTGACCATATTATTTGATAAGGTAGTTTCATCTAAGTTCGACATGCTTCTATATTCAACACATGTTAAGTACTTTTCACCCAATAGTTTAAATTTGAAATATCGCTTAATAATCGGGGGTAAATTCAAGATGAGTCTGAAACCTCTTTAAACAAATCCAAACACAAAAAACATGAACGAAATGAAATTGTTGATATTCATGCGCGCTGTTATCGCCACATCTTGTTTACTACTGGAACAGAAAGATTGTCCATGGTACTTCAAATCATGACTTTTAAATCCCCGTTTTGAAAGCAAATTTCCATATAGGGGAGGTTTTCCTTTCCCCGGTACGATATTTTGTTTTCGACATGCTTAATAACCAGCTGATTATCAGAGTTTGTTTGCATCGTGATGTAATAGTTATGAAAATATTACGAGTATCTTCAAGGGTAATTAGCGGAAAAGAAAAGAAATATCACCTCTAGTGTTTCCTTTGGGATTATTACAGCACGTGGTTCGTACGGTATCTACTTTGTTATTCCGCTGTTCCGTGTTTTATCTCTAAATTGTTTTGAAAATTGTTGTGTCGAATAAAGATTATATGGTTGAACACGGACATATCCTCCCGTTCCTTTTCTCCTCCATTTATCTATCTTCAAAGTAAAGAAATGTCTTTATCTTTTTATTTCTAATGTTGTTTGGATATCGTATTTCATATCTTACATCCTTTTGAACGTAAATTAGGTTTCCTTTTTCATTTATTGGATTGTAAAGTTGTTGTGTCGAACTTAGATGAAACTACCTTATAATATATTATTGCTTGGTTCGAATTCATGCATTCTCATCATAAAAAGCTAACTCTTTCCATTGAAAGATTCCATCAAGGTGAAAATTTAATATCAGATATAAAACACATGGCCTGGCCATGGGTCACAAATAATTAATAATACAGAATGTCGTCTCAATGCCTACACACACACCTGCACTGCTGCACTACACAAAGCCTTGTGATAGATATGTTCCAACCCTCCCGATTTCTGTGAGAGTTTCCCAGATTCTGGAGAAACCTCCCGAATTTTGCAATAGATGTCAAGAAGAAAATCAAATCAAATAAAAAGAGTCATTCTCACATATAATTTTGTCTCACAAAACCACACAATAGAAATAACTCCCAGGAAGAACACTGTGAATGTTGAAGAGAATTATTTTATTAATCGGGGGCCAGTAATACTGCAAAATTATTTTTTTTAAGTACCATAAGCAATAACTAACATAACTTTAATTTCACCGTTGCCAAAACAACAAACCCTAAGCGTGCTCTGTGTGATTTTCATCGTGACATCGCTACCATGTTGGAAGATCCAAACCATCAAAACGAATGTTCTTTTCGGAATACCGTATTTCCTCTAATAAACGCCGCCCTCTGATAAACGCCTCCCTCTATTAAACGCCGCACTTATAGCCAAGCATTTGTAATAAACGCCGCCCTCTAATAAACGCCGCCTTCTAATAAACGCCGCATCTTGAAAAGCGGCGTTTATTAGAAAACAGACTAAACAAGCAACAAAAAATGGTTTACACGAGTTGGACTTGTTTTCTATCAACAAATTCTTCCACAACTAAAGATAAAAACGAATATTGTTTTTTCCTCTTCAACAGTTCGTCATGAAGAATTTTTGCATGAACTTTACTTGCTGTGTAACAGTTGAATTGCGCAGGAACACTCAAACCAACTTCTCGTATCCTTTTACCATTTACGATTGCGTGCACGTGATTACCGTCAATTTCGATGTAAAATGCTATTAGCTTAGACAGTTTTTTAGGAAGAGAAAACATTGTTGTTTAAAGGCTGTTTTTATTTGATTTTTCATTCTGTAATAAACGCCGCCCTCTGATAAACGCCGCCCTCTATTAAACGCCGCATCCAAAATCTGCAATTTGTAATAAACGCCGCGGCGTTTATTAGAGGAAATACGGTACCTTATCGGGGAAAACATCTTCTTCGTGGAAAAAAATTCATCACTTTTCCCCGACGACGGAAATTCGGAAATTTCATCCGATATAAAAAGTAAAGAAAAGCTGTTTTATTATTACACAGTCAATTCTCGCTATCTCGAACACGCGCTATCTTGAACATCCGTTATCTCGAACAAAAATAATTGAAACTATGAAACTCTGATTAAAAAGCTTCACTCTCTCGGTTTTCCAAAAGTGCTAAGCTAACAATTTCAAACTACCTGTGTCTAATCGTTACCAATTTGTACAAGTTAAGGAAACTCGTCCAAAAAACTTCTAGTCTCGAATGGTGTGCCGCAAAGAAGCATACTTGGATCAATTCTTTTTAATATCTATGTATCCGATATGAGTCAAAACACCAACGGAACTTGTCTACAGTATGCTGACGACACGAATCTCTACCACCATACCAAGCCAAAGAACATTCATTGCTGATTGCGCAAAACAAATAAATACCGACCTCACCAATCTTGTTAATTCGTCTACATCTACAAACCTGATCTTCAATTCGGCCAAAACTAAATTGATTCTTTTTGCTACAAAACAGATGAGACGTGCACACAACCTCAACAACCCTGACATTTATAAAATCAATCCTGGTGAAAAGCAAATAGAAAGAGTAAAGTCCTATAAAATACTGGGCATTACTTTCAACGAAGATCTCACCTGAAATATACATATCAACAAAGCAACGCAATCGGCATACATGACTCTCAAGACCCTCCAGCCTTCTCAGACGATTTACTCCATACCATATACGAAAACAACTAGCAGAATCTCTCATCCTTAGCAAACTTGACTACGGTAACGCTATCTTCTACAACGCTCCAAAATATCTCCAAAAGCAGATTCAACGAGTACAAAACGCTGCAGCAAGTTTCGTAAGACTTCCGTATTCGACTTGTTCAGACGTATTAGCGATAAAGTGGCTACCAACGATGGAACGCTCAGAACTTGCTCTCGCCAAATTGGTTTACAAATCCAGCAACTCTGAAACTGGCCAAAATATCTGCCAATAAGAAGACGCGATCCTCCAACACGACAACAACAATGTAACACCCACGACCTAGATACCATCACATGTAATACCAACGCCCCAAGGTCAACATTCGAATATGAGGCATCAAAAATTTTCAACGAATTACCATTAATATTCCGAAATGCAGACAGTTACTCAAGCTTCACGACTGCTACAAAAAGTTACTTTTTTGATAAAGCCACAGTAAATTGAATTGAATTGAATTGAATTGAATTGAAACATTTATTTAACGGTGGTTTGCCGTATTTAAAAAAAACAAATAAACTAATTTACACCAACATAATTAAACATTAGGAACATGGTATAATTTGCAAATATTTAATTTTGGCATATTTTGCAACTGCACCGCTTACTGAGATTCAATTTTCTGATTGACGCTTTAAATGAACTTAACTGGGAACAATTTTTACCCAATCTGGCAGAGAATTCCAAAGTAGACTTCCACGGAATAGAAAGCTTGATGTGCAAAATTTTATAGTTCTCGTTACAGGCAGCGACAAAAGATCAACGGTACGAAGATCATACTTAACTTGTTTGGGAATAAAGAATTCCTGCATGAAGGCAGATCCTATGTTGGCTTTAGTTTTGAAAATTTCGGTGGCTAGAAATCGTAAATGAAATTCGTGGATGCTGGAAGTTTCTGCCAAATTGAGTAATTCAGTGTAGCTTCTTTCATAATCTAGGAATAAAGCCCTAAGAGATCGTTTATGTATTGTTAGAATTTTAGAGTATGCGGTTTTGTTACAGAACATCCATATTATAGGGGCATAATTAAATTGAGATATGATATAGCTATTAAACAGAAGTTTAGCTTGATCTGATGTAATAAGTTTTCTGACTCTGTAAAGGCAATTGATACCTCGACTGGCCTTTTTACACAAACTCAGAATGTGGTCATTTAAAGTGAGTTTGTTATCAATAGAGATACCAAATAACCTTACAGATTTCGTGGATAGAATTTTACAACTTTTTATTTCAATAAATAGATTTTCAGTGTTATCATTACCAAGTAACATCATCTGAAATTTCGCTGGGTTTGCTACGAGGTGGTTTGAAATAAACCAGTCGAGTATGATGGAAAGATCATTTTTAAGTGAAGTCATGACGCTAGTGATAGTGTCATCGCATTTATAAATAGTGTTATCGTCAGCGAAATTACAGAGATCTGTGTTAAGAATAAAATAAAAAATATCATTAAGGAAAATATTAAATATAAGTGGTCCTAGTATCGACCCTTGTGGTATTCCAAGTTCAATCAAAAGCCATTCACTAAGAACTTGACCAACTTTGGTACATTGGGAACGACCTGATAGATAATGTTTTAACAATTTGAAACTATCTTTGCTAAACCCATATGCGTGTAACTTAGCTATCAATAAATCATGAGGGATGCTGTCGAACGCCTTGGAAAGATCCATTAATATAGTACCAACGACTCCTCCTTTATCGAGACATTGTTTCCAATTTGCTATAAGACGAAGGAGTGCATGCTGGGTACTATAGTTTGGTCTAAAGCCACACAGAAACGGTGAAAAAATATTTTTAAAATAATTTGATATATGTACAGATAAAATCTTTTCGTAAATTTTAGAAAATAAAGGTAAAATACTAATTGGCCGATAATTTTCCATCAAAGTTTTGTCTCCCTTCCTGAAGACTGGTGTGATTACTGCTTTTTTTAATTCACTAGGGAGAACGCCCTCACGAATTGCTGCATTAATGCAATCAGTGAGGGGATAGCATATCATATCACAGACAGCTTTAATAACTTTGGTAGGAAATGGACCACCAATGCTTTTGCGAGTATTCAACCCCACCATAACATCATATACTTCTTCAGGGAATATATGAAGACGTATTCTCTCAAATTTAGAATAAATTTGTTGTATCAAATTAACTTCTGCATTTTGTCTGTTTCCATATCATTTTTTTTTATCATTTTTTTTTTTCATTTTTTTTTTTTTTTTCATCATTTTCACAGCTTACAGCCTTAATACTATGTCAATCTATTTGATTTAGCTTGTTTGTCCAATTCCAACCTACACTCAATTCGTAAGCTGGGAATCCATGACTGAACAATAATGAATACGTTTATACTATTCTAATATTTTATGTTGACGCAATGCAAACACTTATATCATACGCATTTCTGGATGATGAGCCAAATGTATTTATTTGGAGATACTAGAAATAAATCCTTATCTTATCTTATCTTATCTTATCTTATCTTATCTTATCTTAATTGGTCCCTTGAGTTTTTCTTTGCCTTGAGAACAGCTCTCCCGTTAGATATCTCTTGGCTGTAGTAGTAGTTAATATTTTTTTTAAATACTCTCTGAATAAAATGAACAACTTTCCTTTTGATGGGAACACAATCGTTTCTCCGAGCAAATTCCAAGAAATGAACAATGAAGTGTCTTCTCGGGAGATTTCGTTTTTTACAGGAAAGCTTAAATTTCATGCAGTTGTTGCAATCAATCACCAATAAGTACAATCGTTACCTCTTAGTCCACACATAAAAAGCTAAAAAACCCGTTTAATTCAGATTATAATTGTGGGCATTTGAACACTATTACGAGCTCCACTTCACTTGATAGCACCCTTGAAAGCAAAGAGCTGACGTAAGATTTTGTCTTTTGTTTCACACTGTTTACAGAAACACGTCGCATAACTAAAAGTGAATACTAGTTATGAGCGGTCGAAAAAAAACTAAACGACGAGCTGCAACAAATCAAAGTGTAAATAAGGACTTTTATGAGGGAAGTACAGAGTTTCCAGTTGATCAGTCAACTAAGGTTAAAGACAAATCCGAAAATGGAGAAGTAGGTTTCGATAGATTCAAATCACTCCAACATTTTACAATCCTGTAAACATTATCCCAACCTTATGTCTATGTATCTTCACTATATCTTCTTGTTTTAGGTTGTCGAACAAGATATGACGGTTGTTTTGCATGAACAAAACATAGAATTGACAAAAATTGTGGATGAGCAAAATATAAAATTAAAGAATACCGAAGAAAAAATGATTTCGTTGGAATATAAAATTGAAAAGTTTCACCAACAAAACGCATCTATTATAAATGATCTTTCTGCCTCAATCAAGCAATGTAAGCAGAAAAATACGCTTTTATCAAAAATACTGCTAGATTTAACATCCAAAGTAGCTTTGCTAACGACTGAATGCTCGGATAAAGATGCTATCATCTCTCAACAGCAAGATGAGATTCTCGAGAAAGCCAACATCATTGAAAGATTATCAGCTGCATTGGAAGAGGCAAAACATGATAAAAAAAGAACAGCGTAAAAAGAGTATTGACGAAATGGCATCGCTACTATCGTCAAACACCATACAATGTGCCTTAGATTCATTATCTTATGAAAGTACCATCAAGAAAAGTGAAGAAAAAAATGAGGAAGTGGAAGAAAAGCTCTTACAAGAGCAAAAGAAAACGTCTTCGTTAGAACAGGAATTGCTTGAAACTGAAATTGACTTGAAGAAGTCACTTCAACAAGCTACTTATGAAGTATCAAAATCTGAAAAAGAGATTGATACATTAAAGGAAAACAACATAAAACTATCTGCAACAATGGTCAACCTGATGGCTCATCAAACTGATATGGAGAAAGCAATAAACGACTTGAAACATGATCATCGCATGAAACTCACACTACTCGAAAAACAGCATCTGCAATTCAAACAAAATATCAAATTTAAACATGAGGAAATCATCGACGTTTTGTCCAATAAAAAAACATGGCTGTTCTTTCTCAAAAAGAAAATCAAAGTTTCAAAAGTCATTACTGATATTGAAAACATTTGTTTACATATTGATGGGGAAATTTCCCTACAATAAACAATAATAACGTATTTATTTAATTTATGTATATATTTTTATTTGTAAATAATGAAAAAAATGGGACGCATTCACACACAAAAAACTAGCTTTTTGAATCAGTCATCATGTCGCGACACCATTGTTTTCTTCATTTGTTTCTCATACAAAACAAAAGTTAAGTCAAAAGTGTCCAGTGGAAAGCAAAGACACACAATCTTATGACAACAGACAGGAAAACCGATCAATTAACAGAACTCTTGCGTGTTTTTTGTCAGCCAATAAGTTAAAAGAGAGTCTCCTGCATACGCGAGGTCTGTGATGTATATTTTACAGAACGGTAGGCAAGTCATACTGACATTAGCATTTTAGACACTTGATGAATAGGAAAAGGCACACCTGTATTAAATATCTTTCTTGTAGATTTTGATAGGAGCTAGAAGTCAAAGCATTCAAGCTAAAGAAGGCTAATCAGTTTAATTGTTTTACTCCATTGTTACGCTGGCAATAATGTATAGAAATTTAGAACCTATTTAGTAATCATAAATCATATATCAGTGCTTCAAATCCATGTGATAAGACTTATCTTGTCGGAGAAGTTGTTAGTCACGGAACTAAAGGCAATTTCCATTCAACAAAAATTCCGCGCGGACGTAGAAAAATTACGTCTAGTTACGACTTCACACACATGCGCATTGGCTGTTTTTTTTAGCATCGATCTCGGCGGAAAAATCAACGTTCAATGTCGAAGTTTGCTTTCAAATTTAACCAATTTAAATGATTTGTTGAATTAGAGCCAATTTCCATTTCCATTTCCATTCCAACTTCCAATTCAAGATCGGAGATATGCCCGGTTGCAAAAAGTTGTTGTTGTGCGAAAGATGTTGTCAAATTAGGCTGGCTACCAGTCCAAGAGTCAGCAGAATACGTTCAAAGATGAAGATGTTCAAACTGATTCACAAGAGTTGTTCGTTATATACAACAAACATAATCCAGAATATTTGAAACTTCAACTTCAAAACGAAAAGAAGATGCAGATCAAAACGATCCGATAATTCAGCAGAGATACAACGAAATACCATTGGCTGCTGCACTTAACAACGTAACAGAGATCGTGTGCGAGAATCGTAATTTGCCTCAATAACTTCTGGATTTTTCAACATGAATATTAATGATCAAGTCAGCGACTCATCTTGGTAGGTAATCAAATGCTTTTTTACCCTTTTCTTTTTATCTGATTCTCTGAGGGCTGAAAATAATAATATCAATAGTTGTGCAGATAAGCTAAAGTGCTAGCCAAATCTACAGAGGTGGGGAACAGAATGCATAATAATGCTTTTACTGACGAAAATTAAAATCAATATGAGAACAAAGCCGGTTGTAATGTATTTCTTAGTTTGGCAGAAACCCAATTATCGAATAATTATCGAATAATTATCGAATAATTATCGAATAAGGAACTGAAAGTGGTACTTTGTGATAGAGCTCAAAAAGACTGATCAAATTCGTCATTTATCACCATTAGTTATCGAGATATTTGCCCCTAAACGTCGCGTTCTTTTGGGTACCCAATGCAATGTTTTCACTTTTGGTGCCGACTGACGTCAGAAATTCTCCTTACATGATAACTGTATCCATATAACAACCTTTTTGGTAAATCGAGTTAAAAATTAAAAACAAAACAAAAAAAACATAAAAACATATAGTCCCACGTATAGAAATTAGTCCCGCGTATAGAAATTGTTCGCATAATTTCTTCCATAGCACCTATGAAAAGACAGTGGAAAATTGTGTTAAATATTGCAGAAGTTCTCCTTATAGGTGTTTCTGCATGCATTGTGAGATGGGGAGCTATCTACAGCTATCTGCAGAGATGTGGTGTAAATATGTTGTAAGCATCATTTTTGAATAATTACGCTTTTTATGCATGGATATCTTCTGCAAAAAAATAAACATAGACAGAACGGCGGATCCCACATCATTTGGGCTGTGTGTGACCAAAAAGCCAACATTTTCTTGCATCATTTACATGATCAAAATCTTTGTCAAACCTTTTCCATTAGTTAAAATTTTCAATTTGAGTTGAGTTGACCCACGTGTGCTCACACAATACTCTGGTTCTCTGGTTCATCAGAAGGGGGTTTAAGCAAACGTGACGACAACAATAGAACGGCAACGCAAATGAAATAAAACATAAAATGAAATAAAACATAAAATGAAATAAAACATAAAATGAAATAAAACATAAAATGAAATAAAACATAAAAGAGAAGGACTAACAAGTAACTTTTAAAGCTTTTCAAAAATCTATTGTTAAAATCTTTTCTGTCGGCATGCCTTTAAAGTAATCCTTGCCTCGCGTTTCACTGGATTTTTGTTTAGATGGGCTGGTTTATACGACTGTTTATGATTGCATAAACAGTCATTGTGGAAGAATGGGTGTTTACAGCGAATTTTCTCGAATATTGCAGAATTTAGTGGATATAGTTTTTACGAAAAATTCGGACCTTGGAAGGGTGCCTGACTGACGCCTGAAAATGTACAGGAAGAAGAATATATTATCCTTCGATTCTGAAAGTTCCATGGTTGAGGCTGTAGGAGATCATGAGGAATTGCCTACAAAATAAACTTAATATCTTAATATTTATTTCTGGTTGGTTTTTACAATCTTAGAAGCCAATAGAAGCAAATATTCTTAACTGTACTTGAGGGAGTTTCAAAACTCTTTTTGTTAAAATTTCAATAAGACGAGGCGAGCTTTATTTGAATGCATTTATAGAAGTCCTTCTCTTTTTATACGTCCATGATGTGGGTTCTCTCGTGAAACAAAAGACTTGTTTCCCATGTGGGTTTTGTCGTGAAAGGCAGTCTACTAAATTGATGGTGAACGTTTTCAAGGAATGAAATGGTGAATAACTAACAAACAACTTCCTTAAAAGATCATCAGTGACACAACGAAAGCTGAGAACTTAAGTGCTGATTGGCTTATTTTCACGTTTTTCTTTTGTACTCTTAATGACCTTACTGTCTTCCGTAATTTCGCCTAAGTTCTAGATCCGCCTCTGGAGGGTATGGTAATATATGAAAATATCTTGAACTTTTAGAGAACAGAAAAGATTGTCGATTATTTATTCCTTTTCATTCAGTTATCTCTTTAATACATCATGCAACTACCACAATGCAATGCAATTATTTTAAAACGGCAGTGAGAATGTTAGACATATTTAATTATTTTTTGCATTGCATTGTGGTAGTCGTATGTTGTATGTATAACTGAATAAATGGAACGACCATGTCTTATTTCAAGACAATTTTATCGTGATCTCTACGACATAAGAAATCAGAGCATTAGGAATATTTCTTTTAAAACTTCATTCTATCTAATAATGAATAATTTATTTTGTTGATCAAATCTTTTCAAACATAGGAAATGAACTTGGCCACCGTGAATGTGTGGTTAATTTGCCATCTTCCTGCAGTATTTTTTCAATCCTTTTGTCTGAACAAATGGTCAAAGCAGTAACTCGACCGGCGACTTTAAGACAGTGATTGTCGAGTGATTGTCGAGTTAAACAAATAAGATTAAATTAATGAGACCAGATGGTGATCTTCACTCCTCCTCAGTACTTCGTTTGGTTTTCTCAGTATTTTTTGAAACAAAAAGACAACGAATTCTTTTTAAAATTTCTTCCGGTAACGACGTCCGCCCTATTTGATAGAGAAAAGGGTCGACTGCATGATTTAAAGTAGATACCAAGACTGTGTATTTTTGCCATGTTGATTTCTTAACTTGTCCATCAGGATTGTCATTGAATATACGTGCCATGTTAGCAAGAATCCAGTAAATAATAAATGGTGTCCAACAACAAAAGAAGGAAATGATGAGATATCGTGTCTTCTTTTGTGCTACTCTAAAACGTTGTTGTTTTCGTTCAAGGAAAGGATCCTGTGTTCCACTCTCAGTTTTCATTTCTCTCTCTTTGAGATATAAAATTACCAAACTCATGGTGAGAAATGCTAGTGGGATGCAAAATGTAAACAAAGCGAGGACCGAACTGTAAACAACGCCGTTTATTTTGTCCCAGTTTCGTGTGCAACGTTGCTGTTCTGCAGAATACTTAAAAGTGATAATCGACGGAATCATTATAACCATGGAAACGATCCAGAAGGTGGCAGAAAGAAGTTTCAATTTTGTAATGTTTATAAGGGAGGATGAGGTTTTTAAAATATAAATTCGAACAGAACAGATCAAACAAAGTACCAGTAATTTTATACCACTGAAAACGAAGAAAATAGTGCCATGAACTAAATTGCAAAGAATTTCTTGATTATCAGTGCTAATGTAATCTTTAATTTCGTCAGCTAACGCATATGGTATGATTCCAATTATTCCAAAAACATGCGAAGCACTCAAATTGTAGAGCAACACACCCATAATCTCTCGATTGTGTTTCGTTCTATGCTGAATGAAGATCGATGCAGTGTTGGCAAGTAAAGACACAATAATTGTGAATGCAAATCCGATATGTAAACAGAGATGGTTAAAGGAAACATATTTCCGAGAATCCAAAGTCTCATTAGCTACACGCATCATGTCCAGGTTTTTGCGTCACTGAATCTTCTGAATGAACCCCCTGTGTATGGTATCGGTACAACTAGATTAGACTTGAGTATTTCACAAATTCCGGGTGTTCGAATTTCTTGTTTTCTTCTGAGCTGCTGTACTTAACACCAAATTCAAATGAATTCAAATATTTTTGATCATAAATTTTATAGTAAAGACAGAAAAGGACTCATCACATGTCCATCAAAGCATTATATTTGAAATTCATTTTTTACTCGTGAAATATAATTAATTCGATTATGAACAAACTGAGGACGTTACTCAAACGTCATGAATTTTGAATGAGCTGATTAAAATCTTTTAAAAGGGAACGCGATGGAACAACCACAGTGCAAAGAAAAAAACAATAATAAAAGAAAAAATAAACCGAAAATTTAGAAGAAATAAAACATATTCTTTTCACCAGAAAAATTTTCGATCGAACAACTTCTCTAGAATGTTCTTTTCCTGTTTAAAGGCCTTGCATGCTTTACAAATTCACTGATACCTCCACAAATAATCTTTACCTAGTTTCCTGTGAAATGAATTTTGGAAAATGAACCTTCTAGAGTGCTTTTCACATCTTGCACCTCTCATTTGCTTCAATTTTGTATTCGATCAAGACATAATTTTTTCACGTCATATTCCATTCATGTCCTTGGTCATCGTAACCGACGTTATCGATTTAAATTGACAGTTTAGGACTGACTAACTTTAGCCAGTGTACCAATCTAACAATAACACGAATTGGCATAAAATAAAAATTGTGAATCATTCATTTCTATTTTTCTGGAGAATACCATGGGTTCATGTTGCTGAAGAGATGTTGCAATATAAAATTGAGCCGGTCAATTTCCTACCTGCATTAAATACAATAACCTTTCGGGTAGTGAGTCAAAAAGACTGTTTCCCTGAGAACAAAGAAACTTACGCAATCGCGAAAGACCAATGTGATAGTAGTCCACGAATACACCCTTATTTATAAGCAACATTTTCTTAGGAGCACCATGGAGGTAAAAAAATGGCAACACAAGATTCAAATTTGTTTAAAATCGGACAAGAAGGGACATATTTTTTTCCGCTTGCAGGTAAAATGTGTTATAAAAGTTCGAGAGATTTAAAGAACATCTGCACTTGGCTACCCTGCGTAGACAAACACGCGAATTTGATCTTCTCGCGTAATTATCGAAAAAACGCGTCTTTCTCGCGTAGATAAATTGTCAACAAGTAACAAGTAAGCAACTTGCGCAACATCGAAATTTTGTGGTGTTTGTAAAGAAAAAAGCAATGGAAGATACTACTATCCTTGCGTTTGCAAAGTTCATCAGAGGCGTAGCTAGAGCTCAGTCAAAATTTGTGGAGGAGAGTTTAGTCATTTAAAATAGAAAAGGAAAACGTGCAAGTAACCTAATCGACACTTAAGCCTGAAAAGAAAGATCAGAACTTTGGACTCCTCCACTTTTTTTGACTGACTCTGAATACGCCTATGTTCATAATAGAATAAGATATCTGGTTAGGAGTTCTTCCTGTTGATGTATTTGTTCATGTTTACCGTACACATCATCAGCTGATTCTTTTGAAATCTTTTATATTTTATCAGTTGATAAAGGTTTCACGATTTCCAGACAATAGTTAATGACGGTCACGTGACAATATCCCACCGATATTGTCACGTGACCAAAACTGAAAAGACTGATTAAACATCTGCAATATTTTCTCGTGTTTTTCTTGCTAATTTCCTAACCAGTTATTTATTCTATGAACTTTTGTCCACTGTTCGGAGTATAGACTGTCCACTGTTCGGAGTACTATCGGACTCATTTCACTTTTTATTCCGGACTGTATTTACTCCAAAATTATTACAACGGATAGCTATTGGAGTAGTGTGAACGAAAGTCCTATCCACAACGAAAATCATTTCGGAATGAAACCTATCCACAAAGTCTGAACATCTTATTAAATGGCTGCAGACACTTCCCGCCAATTATAAATTGGGGCAAACACTTCCGGGTCACTTTTATTCCAAATTAAATTTTTTCTCTTCAAAACCTGTTTGCTAACAATCAGAAGCCGCGAATTAGTGCTTTTAGCCAGGGTATAAGAACCTATCTTCGATAGATATAGGTATTAGTAAAAAAGTGAAAACTTTATTATTTTGTTCTGGGATAACGAGGTCATGGTTACGTCATGCCTCATTCTCTTAAACAAAAAATGAGACTTCCAACCGAAAAGGTTTAAGATAACAATCCGTTGATAGACACACTCTTAAGCAGATTTAAAAATATAAAACATGTGAATGCATGGAATTTTCGATGTGCGTTGTGAGGCGCAAGTGAGTTGATTTCAAAGGAAGAAAAACATTCAATTATGTTGCAAAAGTTTATAACCAAGTTCGATTTTCAAAGATATTAAATCTAAAATATATCAAAATGTTTAACGAGTCTGAATTTCGAACGGATACAATCTTGTTCACAGGGTCAGGGTTCAACACAGGGTCAGGGTCAGGGTTCTATTTGAATGCGAGTATGTTATATATTGTTGATCTCATCTATCAATTTTTGGTTCTTCTACGCTAAACAAATTTTTACAGCAACTCGTAAAATTAAGTACCAACTCATAAATACCAACTCGTAACTCATGATTTTATTGTAGCAACGGGTAACGGGAAACTCGCAACTCGCAACTTGTGGATTACTAAACCACGCGGCGGGTGTGTCGAAATTTGTAGAGGTTATCCATTAAAGCATCAATGAAAAGCGTGCAAATAAGCCCATTGGTGTACAGACTGAAAACAGAAATTATGTTAATGTGCTTAACATAAGGTAAATAAATGCTTTGATTAATTTGCACGTATTCTTATTGTTTTAATACAGTTTTACATACAACTAAGTTTTGTGTGTATACTTTGCAGTGATGATGGGGATTGGTAATTAAGAGTCCTGGACATAAAAAGTTAAAGTGTAGGACAGTTTCTTCACCACCAGCTCCAATTTTTAAAACTTTATTTTTATTACAAATAGCTATATTATGTTTGGTGGATCTGAAAAACTGCCGCTCAAAAATTTTCTGGCTGCATTTTCTATTTGTTTTTAAGCTTCTGCATGGCTGGCAGATTTTTGTGGCTGACACCGCAGCCCACAAAGCCAGTGTACACAATGTATAGCTATATATATAAAATCATTTTTATCATTCTTAGTAAGCAAGTTAACTGCCAGTCATTTAAGGCTAAGAAAACAAAAGAAACTGCCGGTCATGCAGACAGGCGTCTCATATATACTTCCTTCAGCGTCAGATCTAGAGGGTAGTCGCAATTTGTGAAGGAGCACATTAACGTAATTTCTATTTTCAGTCACCAATGAACTTTGCACATTTTCTTTTATACTTTAATAGGTAACATTCTCCTCCACAAATTTCGACTACCCTCTAGATCCGCCACTGACCTTTATGTTATGGATTAAATTCGGAGGTATGCATGTGTATAATAGCTATATTAGCGATATTACTTCTATACTATAATTGATTCATGCATCAATCTATACAGGGCATGCATCAAAACTCTTAATCTTAGGAAATTGCATACATTATACTTTATTTTTGTGTGGATTAACTTTGTGGGATGATATTGTGCAGGCCTGAAGGTTATTTTTTTGTCGGACAAAATCTCTGCCGGTAGAACTGTAAACCCGGTTTTCTCTGTATATATACGAAAAGCGAAAAGAACAGTGAAGTACGGGGGACGATTTAACCTGTGAACCCCAAACATAGGATACTGATTGCCTCGGTTATTTTCAACCGCCTGGGCGCTGATTAATTTTTTGCAACTTGAATTAACGGCCTAGAGGAGAGAAGGGCGCTTATTAAGAATTTGAAGAAGGATTTGAATAAAACATTATTGTGCATTTGTTTTTCTCTCTTACAATCTTTCCCATTTCCCATCATTATTATGTTATACTTATTATACATTTGTATATTCATCATTATTATCAAAGAAATTCTAATAACTAGACTGAAAAAACAGAAAAAAATGAAGTTAAGACATGTTTTTGTTCAGAATGTTTTGGTAACAAAATTGGAATTTGAAATTAACAAAAACTAAAAAAGGCCTGGAAGAATTTCCAAAAATTCCAAACAAGACCATTGAAAAATTAAGCAATTCAGTTTTGCCTGACTTCTAAAAAAATCTAAATACCTGACTTTTCCCTGAAATATTTGAACAAATTATTTTCCCCTAACTTTCCAGAAAGGTAGCCACCCTGTAGCCCTGTAAAGGCCCGGGCAAACGAATGCTACATTGTAGCATGCTACATGCTACAAAGTCGGATGGTACCATCCAACTTTGTAGCATTCGTTTCACCACATCGTCCGACTTTTGATTCAAATAGTTTGTTTTGTTTTGTTTTGGGGGTCGCGAAGAAAACATGGCGGAGGAAGCTTTGGTTTTGTGCTGACAGTATCCTCTTCTTGATCGTCGGTCTCGACCTCATCTTCAACTTGATTACTCCTCATATCAAAAGAGTCTTTCGTATTTCCGGATTGTAGTTGAGGGGCAAGAAACTGAAGCCTATCCCAGTGAATCCAGGTGGTTTATACAAGTCCTTTGTTGCTTGGTCGCTCTTGGTCTTTTTCGCCTTAGCCATTTCTCGGCCAATCTGTGCCCGTAAATTGTTTATTTTAGCTTTTATTTCAGCTAGAGTCCAGCTTCCATCCATTCCTTCAGCAATGGAATTGTAAGCGATATCGCGTTTCTCTCTTTTTGCATAGTTTTCGTCAAAAATGTCCCAAAGACAAGGTCTTTCTTCGAGTAGCTCGATGAGGGCGGTGGTATTTTGTTCGTTCCATTTCTTTGCACTTTTCTTCACTTGCACATTTTTCTTTATGCTTACAACTTCCTTTACACTTTCCTCTTCAGAAGACAGATCATACGATGTCATTTTTGCTTCCTCGCTTCTAGAATACCAAAGATTTCACAAAAACGTGCGATTTCGAACGATTAGCGACGTAATTTATCAAGAAGTGGAACGATTTTGTAGCATGACCTGGGCAAACGAATGCTACATGAAAAACATGTTCAATCTTGAAGCATGTAGCATACTACACGAAAATTTGTAGCATGTAGCACGAAAATGGGCAGCGAAACGAATCGGATTTTGTAGCATGCTACAATGTAACATTCGTTTGCCCGGGCCTTAAGTAAGTATGTAACCATAGTCTACTTAATGAAATTGTTATCAGCTGTAAACACAATTAAAACTCACTAAAAGTAAAAAGAAATGAAATGTTGAAAAATTTCATCAGCAAGAAAACAATGGTATTTGCTAAAGCTCATTTTAGTTATAATACTTTAAGTGGATACATTATTGTACAGTGGTCTCTCTCTCTCTCTGTGGATAAAAATTACCTCAGTAAGCAGGAAAACCTTTCTACGCTCTACTTAAGGAACACTATAAAAATTACACTGCGTTTGAACGAGTAAAAAAATTCCCCGGTAATCGGGATCTCACCTACCGTGGAGCGAGAGAATATTTTTCTCATATAAACACAATTTCCTCGGTACGCGGGGAAATTTTACTTTTAGTCAGCAAAATTTTGTATTTATTCTTTTGTTCATATACGGTTACATCATGCACGCGCAGGTCATATCCTCTCTTACCTAAATTGTTTTTCAAATGAATAGAACGAAACTTCTTTGTATGTCGAAAAGTTTTCCCGCTTACCGAGGTAATTTTTATCCAAATGAACAGCCCCTAATTAAAATATCACACGTTCGTGTATTGCAAATTACTCCGTACTGACTAAACAACGGAACCACCTGAGACGATCTGAACCGAGCTGAGACGATTTGAGACGATTTGAGACGAACTGAAACCACCAAGAGATGAGCTGAGACGAGCTGAGACCATCTGTAAAAATCTACGCACCATATTTCCTAAACCACGTCGGCCGATTAAGGGATTTTCGGAGTACATGGGAATCATCTCTCTTATCGTTTTTTCTCCACTCACGAATTTATTCGTGCAAACAGATTTTTCAACATCAAATTTGCTGTGTTTATGTAATGGCTTTTAAAATGGGTGTAACAAAAATTTGCGGGAAGTTATAGTCGGCAGTCGAAAAAATCATGTTTTGCCGGCATTAAATGGAGCAAATGGGCGTCTGTTTCAAATTTCGTGTACTTTTAGAGGATTAATTTGCCTTTCAAGTATCAATGTATTGCGAATGAATCGTGTGATGAAGATCTTGTAACGTGGCCAAATTTTCGTCTTAAAACGACTGAAAACTGAAACGGCATGGCTGGATCAAAGTTGACTTGTGTTAAGTAGTTGGATTCTGAGTTTATAAAAACACAATTCAATCAACAAAGGACGATTCCCACTGACACTCGAAACATCCAGCAGCCGAAAGGACGGGGTATATTTTTTTCTCCGTGGTGGATTCAACTCGTCTCAGGTTGTCTCAGCTCATCTCTTGGTGGTTTCAGTTCGTCCCAGCTCGTCTCAGCTCGGTTCAGACGGTCTCAGGTGGTTCCGTTGTTTAGTCAGTACGAAATTACTCTCTCTTTTATTATTATTCTAAAGAATGACAAAAATGATTGACGGTGTCCCACTAGATACTGTGTCACTGCACAAAATTTAATGTTATCTGAAATCTGTTGTAAACCTCGTGATTTTTTTCAATTTCAGAGAACATCAAACGTCATGTTTTTAAGTTTTCCTTATTTAAACATGATGTTGTAATATTTTTCTCGCAAACATCATGTATCTTCTAATTCAGACAACATCAAACATTGTGTTTGCATGTTTTCGACTTTTCAACATGACGTTTTAATGTTTTCTGACATTAAACACCATGTTATTAAGTTTTCCGTTGTTAAAAGTAATTATGGAACGGTAGTGTTAATGTTTACAGTCAATAGGAATTGAAGTTAAAGGAAAAATGATTATCAATGTATACGGTGAACATGACGCGGACGTTCCTGTTTTACAAAAGTTTGCTATGTGCGAAAACTATTATATTATTATTATTATAAATGTTTACCCGGGATATATTTGGCTTATACCTACGATAATTCGCCCATTATATGGTTTATGGTGAAAACATTATAAATTTTGCCTGGGAAAGCGAGGCTAGAGTCAAGTTATGACTCGTTCTTCCAAACATTTTTGTAAGACTTTCTACCGTAAATTCAGAGTGAGTGAGGAGAAATTTTCAGATGAACATTCTCCTAGTATGTCGTAATTATATGAAATATGAATATCGTCCTTCGAAAGCCTTGCCGTTGTTATCATGTACACTGGTACGGAAGGTACTTTGGTTAAGAAATTTTAGAGGGAAAAATGTGAGCAATCAAGGCATTGACAAATTTTGCGAACAAGCTGTTTCCATGGAATGAAATTTTCTCCTATAGTTTATGGAAAATTATTAAGTGAAACAGTGAATCACTGTTTTTGGTCAGCGCGGAAAGCAGCTGATCTTTCATTAGCATTTGTACGTCCATCCGTCCGTACGTACGTTGTAGTAGATTATATTGACCCCGTAGATAATATTGACCCCCCATGGTCTTCACGTATATCTTTTAGCGTAACGCATATCTGGTAATCCATTTCTGACGAATACGCTCAAGCGTACCAGTTCAGTACATATGTTGAAATCTGTTGGAACAAGGTAAGTAAAGTAAAGATACCCTTACCGACCCTCCCCTTTTTACCCGTTACCCTTATGTGTTTTTTCTTCTTTCTGCCTATATATAGCTCTTGAACATTAAATTTTGACCGTGAAAATTTTATTCTAGACATTCTTGATACGGTTTGGAAGCAAACCCTTGAAATTGATTCTTGTGATGATATCAACCTTCTTTTTGAAAAGTTTTTCAACGGGGTAGAGGGCTGGATGCACCTATAAGGGTACTGACTAAGCGTCAAAAAAGCGTGATTCAAATCCTTGGATCGCTAAAGATCATTATTAATATTATTTATAAAGGCTAAAGATCCATTGATTAAATCTACTCTCAATAATTTATATAAGCATTATCGCAATATAATTGTAACTTTGTGCAGGTTGAGTAAAAGGATTTTTTATATAAACTATTTTAGAAATAGCCTCAACATAAGGTTTGGAAAGGCATCAATTCTATCATGTCTACTAAAAGTCAAAGTCATCTTTTCCTACCTGCCTAAATCTTTGTAATTTTAATATGACTGACCCTCTCATTATATCCAATGCCTGCGATGATTATTTCTCCTTTATTGCGGATACTATACGATCTAAAATTCCTTTCACTTCCAAGCACTTCTCTCAATTTCTTCAAAACAGTAATCCAGCTTCTATGTTTCTCTCACCAACTGATACTGATGAAATAATCTCATGCATTTCCTCACTAAATTGCAATAAAGCATCTGGCCCTTTCAGTATTCCTAGTCATCTATTATCTTTTCTCAAATTTGAATTTGCCAAGCCACTCTCATTACTGATCAATCTGGTGTTTTTCCATCCCAACTAAAAATTGCAAAGGTTATTCCTATATTTAAAAAAGGCTCCAAAGTTGATTGTTCAAACTACGGACCAATCTCACTGTTATCAAATATTTTGAAAAACTGACCGTGTATCAGTTTTTATTGCAACACAAAGTTAAAGCATGAACTCCGGAAATAAAATACAAGATCGTCACAGTTTTCAAATATACCATGTAAGAAAAACACAAAATAGTCAGTTCTTAAGTCAGTTCTTACTATAAAATCTAGGTTGAATTTGTGACCTAGTGTATTATTACATACCATTTTGCAAACACAAAACCTAATGGTTATAAGTCTTGTGTTTTCGTTTGAAAGAACGAGGTAAGAATGTTCTCATTAACCCAGACAGAAATAACAGAAATAGAAATAAAGAAGTTGTACATGTAAATTAGTTTTGCACTACCTAGTGGTTTCTGATTTGGAATGCTAACCTACTGTGGGACACCCAACTAAAAAATCCTTAGGCATTCATAAATTTTAAGTCTTCATTGTAACACTGATGCATCCAAGAAAACAAATACCTTATCGACCAAGACTTGATACAAGAAACAACAAAAGAATATAAACAATAAAATAAAACAACGCCACTTTATTGGTGCGTATTTTGTCATGGAATAACTAGTTATTTTTTCTTCCTACACTTTAAACATTCATATTTTAATCTTGTTTGAATTTGCTTCATTTCATATTTCTGCAATTTTCATTTTCCAATTGCACTTTTGTCGAGCGCTTGATGGATCCTAGTTTGTGAAATTGGCCCTGAACAGAAAATGTCAGAACAATTTTCAATAACTAGTATCCCGGGTAAAAACATTTTACTGGATCACTTTCTCCAAGAGTTACCCCATCCCGTGATTTTCCTTTCAATATAGGGATGACCGAAAATAAAATCACACAATCCAAAAGGTTAAGTATCATTAAGTTGTAAAGCTCCAAAAGCTGATCAAAAAAATGTATCGGATCATCTGTGTACGATGTACCGTTACGGAGATATCCTCGATCATAGAATCTAATGATGTCACACCCAATCCCAAAAAGTTGTAGACCCAAATTTTTTTTCGTCACCCCATGGCCAATATCGCGAAACCAAAAAACGTCAGTTATTCTCATTGGTTCAGGAGATATTTGCCCCAAAACGTCACGTTCCATTGGGGATGCAATGCAATGATCCCCTTGCAAAAAATCAGACGTCACGTCGTCATTTCAACTACTATACTATTAATGAAAAAATGCTTCTCACAGCATCGTGGTTTTATGCGCTCCTCCTGAGAAAATGACCGTGAAATTTTTAAAAATGTATCACTCTTTAAAATAAAAGTGGGATGCACACCTTGCTATTAGTATATAAAATTGTTTTTGCTCCTACTTCCGTAAACAGTTTCGCTTTTCCAATTAATCCAGGCTCTCCATCCGAATTACTTGATGAATAATGGGGGTCGTAGCTACTGTCGTCATCAAAGTCTATACTTTCCAAATAAACTATAAAAGATTTTCAACAGAGAAACAACAAATAATTAATAATTCATGTCTTTCGGTAGATTTGGCCATAGTAATTTTGCATCCACATTCAGATGGAGGAATGACAGATGCCGACTTGCTGTCCATAGCATACTTTGATATAGCCCTGGATTCTTACTTTTTCCATAAAAGGAAACAAACACATTATCCAGATCACACTGGATCTGGCTTAGGATCTTGTCGCTGAAAATCAGCATACGGCGATATTTGCCGGCTGAGCTGTTGAATCTGAGTGGTATCATTGTATGACTTGCTCCAACGTGCAACACTCACATTCATTCTCGGTATGTCCTCCGACGTTACTGCTGGAAGGCTGATTTCCTCTGTCAATATAAAATCATAAAAATCCACAAGAGAGAGCAAATATCTTTTATTTGTCAAGGCTTTGTATCACTTCTTTTTTTCCGCATATTCCGCCAGAAATACATCTCATATTTTATATTTCTTAACCAAATCACTGGGTTTAGTGGTTTCAAGAGCTAACATTATGCCCCTTTATTCTTGCTTCACCTGAACTGCTGTCTTCATGGAACTTTTGCCAACATCTACCGAAAGTTTATATGCTTCAAAAAGGTCGAGCATTTTCAAGAAATCGTCAGAATGATGATGCTTTTCACTATCAATGTCAGTTTCTGTGACATCATCAGGTTGCTCGTTCGTTTCTTTAAGACTTGATGTTTGACATGGTAGAGCCGTCATAAGCAAGCTGTAATAACAATGGCGTTCCCTTCTCAATCTTATGCACTTGTGACATTTGCATGTTCCGACACTTTCTCATTTTGTGATAGTTTTTAAACTTGGGATTCCCATCTGGTAAAGTATCTTTACAGTTTTCTGCTTTTGCGTTCTTTTTTCTCAATCCAAAAGCGTTGACAGCATATTTAGCTCTTTTTTTGTGGCCAGTGATGTACCTATATCAAATGGCAGGATAAATTGACAGTTTCACTAATACAAGACGGTAATGGGCATGGTTTTCAGTTTGAGCTTTTGTAAAAAAAGTACTAATGGTTACGGCAGTTGCAATATTCTACTCAAATATTATCTATAAAATACGACTTCATCTTGTGTGGTTGAGGCAGGAGACATTTTTTGTTTCTCTAATTCAGCAATTTTCTTCTTAAGTAGGATGTTTTCGTGGACCAGGCTAAAGCATTGAAAATACTACTACTTATTGTTATAAATCAGAAAGAATAGGAACTGATGTGAAACGACAATACCATTTTAAAAATGGAACATTGGAAATTTTTCAGTTAGTAACGGTATTTTTAAACAAAATTTACCTTTAGTAAGAGTCATCTTTCTAAAAGGTATTAATAAAACATTTATTATTGAAATTTCAATCATTCATAATACTATAGCTTCTGCCCAATGTCACAGTCGGTATTATTTTGTAACCTCCGTAATTTTCGTAACCGTAACAGTCTTAAAAGAATGGAAAAAAATTGAAATATATAAAATAATGTTAAAATGTATAAAATTATCTGTCAACAACAAATTCAAATTTAGGCATACATATTGCAACTGGGGCTTCATTGGGTATCAGCAATTTGTCACATGCCTCAGTATTTTTTTTTCTCAGAAGTTTCATTAGTTTTTGTAACCTGAACACTCTTAAATAATCGGAAAAAAAATTGATAATACAGATATGTTTCCTGTCAATACCTTACACTCGCCTATACAGTAACTACCATCAGGCTTCCTGTAAGTAATAGTGGAACTAGCAGTGACACAACATCCATAAGCTTATCCAATGTCTCTAGACTGTACGTTTTCCAAAATTCATCTATTGCAACCATAACATCATCTGACAGTGGTTGGACTAAGAAAAGTAAATTACTTCAATATGTATAATTATCAGATGTAACAGAAGTAATCTTCATAACATAAATCAAAAAGGAAATCAAACTGCATATACCATCAAGGCAGTTCTGGAGATTTTGAATTTTTGAATGATGCTATCAGCTGAGAAAGAAAAATACATATTTTATGAAAGGAAAATAATTAATAAACTATAATAACAAAGTCAAAGGAAAAATCTAATATGATGTACTTTTGGAAAACACTGGAGTCCCTGTGATGAATGTTTCAAAGCCCTAGAGTAATAAATGAAGAATATGAACAAATGTCAAGTGTAATCTTTGATAAAACATTTGTCAACAAATTATTTTTATTGTATAATGTACCTCAATTGGGGTCATATCAGGTACTGACATATATTTACCACACTTTATGGTGTCTAAAGTGGAACTATTTGTAAGAGATTACCTGAGAAGAACAAAATAAGTCGTCATTAAGATGTGAATATTTTATTGGTTTCGTCCCCTAAGCTTGGACCTGTGATCGAGTCATTTCGACGAGATATAGGCGCATGCGCCATGACCCGGATATAGGCGCATTGCGCCTATAACCGGGGTGCGCTTATATGCGGGGTAATAGGGTAGTAATATTTTTTGGAAAACAGAAGAATCAATCAATTAATCAATCCAGAAAAAGTCTATACCTTTCGCCAAGACATGCCAGTAATACCATAATTCTAACGTAGCTCTGTACCCTTGGACAAATCACACAAGGCAAACAAACACAAAGAAACCTCGTTACCAATATCCATTGGCTTTATAACACAATTTGCATGCTTAGACGAGTGATTGACATATTTTCCATAATGCTCTTCAAAAGTTGCATCAACGCTGCATCAAAAGTAAAGAAACAGACAAAGAAACACTCACATTACGTTTCTGTAATAATATATTGAAAGAAATGACTCCATATTACCAGTATTTTCCATAAAAAAACAAGTATGATCCGTATGATGCTGGGTAGGACCCCTCCAGCTCTCTTCCTTTTTGTGCAGATAGAAGTGGTATTCATATAAAAAAATTTAAAATCAACTGAACAAAATACACCAAAGCCTAAATGTAAATTACATGAAAAATAATATAATTCCAAAATCTTCTTTTTCATAACAAATGTAAGATTGAAATGTGTAATGATTATAGTCAAGACTATCTAATTAACTTTTATGCATGTAGACCTCAACTACTAAAGAGCCATAGACATATAAAAACATAAACAGAACAAAAAGCTATCATTTAGAGGGACAAACCTATAAATTCATTCAACCAACATTTTATTAAGCCTGGGGGGTCTTTTCTTTCTCTGACATAATAGAGAGCAACATCTAATGGGTCCGATAGGTCTTTATTGTGACTGTTTGATTTTTTCTATAAAGAATAAAAAAGAGTTTATTTTTTTTAGTGTTTACAAATAAAAAAACACACAAGTTTCGCAACATATTTTGGCTGCCTTCATCTTCATGCCTTAATCAATTTAGAAAGCAGTGTTTATTATGTAACCCCAACATGCTGAATACTTACTAGTATGGACCTGTTTCTCATCGATGAAGCAACAATGGTTTTCTCTCACATTTTCCATGCTGTTGGTCGATTACTTCGTGGTATTTGAGCACCGTGACTTCAAAATTCGTAATATACTGGTAAAGCCTGATGGTAGTTACTGTATAGGCGATTTTGTACTTGCTTGTTCGTTTTTTGATGGTCATGGAAGTGAAAAATCAAGGTTACAGGTATTACGATAACAATTTTATGTATCATGAAATGTTCGATTACATTTCAAATTGTATATTAAAACGTATTTTTAGAGTATCTGGGGGTTTCCCTTGATTAAAAATTCATAGCAAATTATAAATATTAACAAAAGTTATTATTAGCTGATTATTACAAATGCCTTCTGAAGGCAAGAAAACTTCTCTCTGTCTCCTCTCTTCTAACATTTTATTTTCAAATAGACTGCTATACATCTCAAAGTCACTTGTTTCATGTGAGAACAAAGAGGTACATGGCACCTGAAGTTTTACGAGACGCTGTTGGCTTCCAAACAGAATCATTTCTAAGCATCGATGCCTACCTCTTAGCTGTTGTTATGTGGGAGTGCTTGACACGTAATGCCACTGGTAAGTTGATTGAATTCATTACATTTCTTTTTTGTCCAAGTCGGAAAAAGAAAATTCACATTTCTATGTAATCCTAGGCACGGTTGATACTTTTCGTGTTGTGTTTGAAAATGAAGTCGGTCAGCACCCAACCATCGATGATATGCGTGCCTGTGTCGTGGACAGACATTTTCGGCCGATCATCAAACACGAGTGGCAAGAGAATGTGATTTTAGATTGTATATTGGATGCTGATAAGATTATTTTCCAGTCAAATGGGTGGCATGATTTTACGTGAATAATAAACAAAATCTCTCGTTCTGGATTATCATTTTTTTGTTGGAACGGTATAATTTCTTAAAACCCTTTTATCTTTCAGATACTGTAACTAATTTGTACCAAACTGTAGACTGCTGGGATGACCAAACTGTAGACTGCTGGGAAGACCAAACTGTAGACTGCTGGGATGACGATGCAGACGCACGCTTTTCCGCCCCGTGCGTTTTCGAGAGACTCTTCTCTTTATACAACGTGTATAGAAGTGAAGAATACGTTCTAGTTGATACTAAAAATCCGCCGATTCTTACATCGGGTGTCTGAACAGGTATCTTCTTGTTCATAATCGCGTTTGAAAAAATTGAAACTAGTGACAATGAGAGTATGATTGTTAATTAAAATTTTCTTGAATTCCAATGGGAATTTGGATTTGTGAAAACTCTCCACATAATGAACCTTGAATGGACACAAAATATCGAGTTCGTTGTATGGATGATTCTTAACATGGTTTGCAAATTCGATCGCTGAAGTAAACGTACCTTCGGATGTTAACATAAGAGCTAATATATATCACTAATATATATTACTAATATATATTAATTTTGTTGAAACATGTTTTATGTTGTTTATTTTATGTCAATTTGTTACTTTCCCCTTCACAGATTGCAGCAAAGCTTTGTTCCATCTGTCTATTGTTAACATAGGTTCAATACCAACAAAATTAGAAACTTCCGTAACGGTGCTATTATCAACCCACTTTACAACAATAAGACCAGAATTGCTATCAGTGTGATGATCAACAGCTCCTGGACCTTCCTGCTCCAAGTGTTTGTTGGAACTTAGGGGCGTTTATGAAGTCTGTTTGATATAATAGTTCCAACAGCAAGAGGTCCTTCTTTTCTCAAGAATTGCATGAGCTCTAACGTTGCAAACCAAATATCAAAAAAATCTTTATGCCCCATGTTTGATGCAAATCCTTGCAGAACTTGGAAACCACTTGTGCACATTTTTGAAGACCAGAGCGCTTGGGATCAGGTTCATCGTTTTCAGCATACAGGTAGAAATCATACATAAAACCAGACATCCTACCTCGAACAAGATTTTCTGAAACCACATTTTCCGGGTTTTTTGGGCTTGTACTGACGGATTTTCAAACGACGTGTGTTCGAAGGTATGACTGCTCATCTATGGAATGAAACTCTTCAGGGTCTACTTTGAAACACTCATTTCGAACAACCTCTATTAATGGTTAAATTGTTATCAACAACATGCAAGCTTCCCTTCAATGGCTCAAAGCGTTTACGGGGTCTAAAATCGGCTATTGGTGCATACGTCAAGTTTTTTTAACAATACAGTGTGTAATAGGTCAAGTTTAACACCCTATTCTCTTTATTTTCTCTTTATTCTCTTTATTCGCTAATGTCACCGTTATTCCACTTTTCGTCCCGGCAAAGTGACTGCCGATAAATCAACAGCATATATGTGGTCCCGATAGCGATTTTCGTTCGTTAAATTTGGTCCAATTCCGGCACTTTATGAAAGGGAAAACATGTATTGAACGGTGTTTATTTAGGTTAATGGCCGGTCCTAATAACATTCAAATATAGCCCTCCATAAATTCCATAAGTAATCTACGGTCTCGATAATTATGCGTTGTTGAATGGTTCCGATGATATATCTTATGTTCTTGATATTCTTATGTATGATAAACTTGATAAACTTGAAAGAGAATGTTACGTGACAAAAAATTACCAAATTACTACAAGGATAACCTCACAGGGTAGGGTTGCCAGAGTCCTGGAAAATCCTGGAATTTCAGGGAAAAAATGAAATTGTTCTGGAAAATCCTGGAATTTGAATAACATCCATTATAATTTTTTGGATCAGTGATTGACTACTGTCCTTTCCAGGTTTTGCTATTGACCTTTAGATTACACTTAGCTTTTGTTTTAGACTAGTAGAATTGTCTCATTTTAAGAGCTGGTCTTTCCCTGTTTCTTTTTATAAGATTGATTTTAACATTGTTTTTTTATAGTGTAGTAATAACAATGCCTATTGAAAGTATTGTTGCAAAGACATAGAGAATAGACAATATGGGAGAACCAGCCCTGAAATCTCATCTTACTGCCAAACGTCACATTGAATGGTCTCCATCTACAAGTAACAACTCTGCTGGGAATATTCGGTGCTTCTTACAAGAAAGACAAAGTTCAGGAAAATCGAGCAAAAAAGAGTCACAGCAGAAAAAAGAATTTCCAGTTCACCTTTCAAAGTCGTTTTCAAATTCTGCTGTAATTATGGCAGAAGTTCGTTGGGTATTGAATCTCGTTTGCAGATAGCGACATTGCAAAGCGCTTTCAACGTGGACGTACAAAGGCTGGCTATGTTGCCCATTTTGGTCTTGCACCATACTTCAAAGACAATATACTTTCTCAACTATTGTTGTCCATATTATTCAGTGTCATTTAATGAATCTCTGAATGATGTTGTACAGAAGGGTCAACTGGATCTTAATATTCGATATTGGGATGATGATGCTAATCAAATCGCTACTCGTTATCTTGGTTCAGAATTCATGGGTAGATCGACTGCAGAAGACGTTCTTGAGACTTTTTTAACTGGTGTGAAGGACCTTGACCAATCGAAAATCTTGCAGGTTGCGTCGGATAGTCCAAATGTTAACCTCCTATTTTTAGGCACATGTGGTCTCCATGCCATCCATGGTAGTTTCAAAACTGGTGCCAAAAAGGGAACTGGTTGGGAACTTCAGAAACTTTTGAAGTCCATGTGGCAACTTTTACATAATGCGTCCCCAAGAAGGGCCATTTATGAAAATATTACTGAATCATTAGACTACCCAGCGAAGTTTTGTGATCACAGATGGGTTGAAAATGAAGATTGTGCTGCAAAAGCTGTCTCTTTATTGGGTGGGTATCGAAAGTTTGTAACACATCTCTGCAGCCTGAATAAAAGCCAGCAACCTGACCGTAAAAACAAAAGTTTCACACCGCTTAAAAGCATGATACATGATCCTTTGTTCCCGGCAAAGTTAAAGTTTTTTGAGATGGTTGCAGGTAAACTGAATTCGTTTTTGTGGGGATTTCAAATAGATGCTCCAATGATTCCATTCATGGCTGATACTATTGGTGATCTGGTGAGGGATTTTTTAAGCCGAATTATCTTGAAATGTTATTAAGAAAACTCCTAGCTGGTAAAACCTGATTCAGCTCGATCCATTAGATAAGATCATAAGGAAACCGCCAGAACATGTTGATGTTGGGTTTGAAACGAAGAAAATGTTGGAAGGAGTGACATCGTCATCGAAAAAATTGGAATTCAAAAAAGAGGCAGGAGACTTCCTGGGACATCTTCTATCTCACCTTATATAAAAATCTCCACTGAAGTATGCCATCGTTCGCAGTGCTTAAACCCACTCTATATGGGAAATCAATCAAAGAGAAATTCCTGTGAAACTCATGGAAATGGTAATAATCCTTCAAAAGCTTGTTTCCATTGGGAGAATTTCCGGTAAGTTTGCTGAATCAGTAAAGAAACAGTGCATCAAGTTCTTCGAGGTTGTTGATCAAAACCTACAACCATTTCATGTTTCAATCCATCACAGGATAGAGTTGACACGTTCTTCTCCAACTTGATGAGATCTTCGAAGCTTTATGAAAAACCTTTGGGAATTCATCAAAATGTTTCTGGTGCTCTACCACAGCCAAGCAGCCATCGAAAAAGGTTTCAGCATTTGCTTATAGAAAATCTGAAACCTAAGTCTTTGGTTCCGATTCGAACAATTGTAGACCACATGAGGTATTCAGAGCTAACTCCTGAAACCATTAGAATTCCAAACAAACTGATTCTAGGTGCAAAGGAAGCTCATTCTCGTTACCAATCTGAACTTTCAAAGCAGAGAGTAGAGAAGGAAAACAGCAACGAATCGTTGATACGTAAAGTCGTTACCGATGAAATCAAAGCAGTAAGGGAAAAGAAACTCAAACTGTCCAACGAAATCACTACTTTATGTGTAGATGCAGATTTATTGGCAACAAAAGCTGAAAAACTCATGAACTTGGAATTTTTGGAACAGTCAAATGAAAAGAGAGAAGAACCGCGGATAACAAGAAACGGGTTTTAACAATTTGTTTTTCCTTGGTAATTCTTTGAGTTAAAGGAATCAAAATCATAATTTAAAAATGTTGTGGAATCTGAATCTATGTTTGAACGAATAAGTAAGGACCCATTCTTTTTGTAATCCACAAGGTTTTTGGCTTTGGATTTTTGTACATAAATTTGCATGTTGCATCATTTGCATTATTGAAATGACTGAAACCCCTAGATTGCCACATTTGATGAAAAAACTGCAACAATACTCTCCGATAATCAGGTGAATTTAACTCTAATCCATACTACTTGTCTCTTGTTGCTATGCATAATTTTAGTGCTAGTTTTATTTAAATTGCTAAAGATTTGCTCATATATGAGTAATTTAATACTAAACAATTTAATGCATTGGTCATGATATTTTCCAGTATGAAAAACTTTGAACAGCTTAATTATAAACAATTCTTCATTTTTTCGTTGTTGTTGTTTTTTGTTTTTTTTCACTTTTATTTTTTTTTTCCTTTTTTTATAGCCGACCTAAGTATGCAAAATTTGACTTGGTCGACCTAAACTTGATTTTTGCAAATTCATTTGTGAGATTGTGGAATATTATACCGCCCCCAAAATATTCCAAGGATATCCTCAGAATTACCATTGGTTTCTCGCGATGAATAAAAATGTTTTGATTGTTTGATTATTCTTCTCTCATCTATAAATATTTGGCGGCATTGTCTTTCTTTTTTAAATGACATTATCTAGTGGAAACTGGTTAAAGCCACCGGGCTTCTAGTTAGAGCATTGAAATAGCGATTGAAAAAAGTAACAAGAGGCCCTGGGGCCTGAAGGTCAGCGAGGTTGGGCATACCAGAAAAGTAGTACACATTACGAAGGAAAACTAGAACACTTCAGATAACCTTCCGCGTGTTTTTTATAAATTTCACAGCCTTTCTCATGCGGCGGCAAGAACTACATTTTAGAAAGAAAATTTGGGCCAAACAAAGAATTCTATTCCGAATTTGATATCCTTTATAACTTTCGATTTTCAACCTGAAATCCTTGTACTGGAGTATTGAATACAATTTATCATCATGTATTATGAACTCAATCTATTATAAAAAAATGTTTAGTACAATGTAACAAAATATGTGCCAAAGTAAAAACTGAAGAATGTATGAAGACAACTGAAGAATATATACTTCTCACGTGACAAAAATAGCTATGCAAAATTGAACAATGGAAATCATTTTTTGGAAATATCTGGAAGTAAAAAATCATGTCAAGTTCAGATAAGGCCGACAAGTTCAAAGACTTCGGACAAGTCCAGGTATTTCTGACAAGGTCAAGTTTTGAGGAGGAGTTCTGGCAGCAGATAGGAGATGATGCCACCAACAAAGGACCTAAAAAATAAATTATATAAATGCTATACAATCTTAGATTCATTAGTGATGAATTTCTAACTAATTTTCACAAGTATTTTTAGAGATTTTAGTGGGAAGAATTAATGTGATTTTGTTTTCATTTTAACCTGAAAAAACAACGTAAATTGATTTTAATATAAAAAGAAATTCTGCAATATCCCATATTTTGATAATCTCCCAAAAGTTAATGGGCAAAAATTCACAAATTTGAGGTCAAAAGGAAGTGTCGTAGGACTATTCGGCTTAGTTGAAGCTCACTCCTGGAACGATTATCTTGTCCTGCAAAAATGAGTCATAATGAATCATTATTTGGAACCATTACAGGTCAATGTCTGATCCATAGTAACAGTTTTCGTGCAAATTTAATTTCGCGAATTGAGATAAAATAAACTTTTTCCAGGAATTTAATTTTGTTAATTTCACAAATAATTAGTTTTCTTATTTTTTAAAAATTAAATATTACCATGCATATGTTGACAGGCATTGAGGCAAAAAGTATTCTTTCTTTTCACAAGAATTTAATTTTAAGAATACGTGAAATCCAGTTTTTTCCAGTAAAATTTTCTTACCGCCTTGAAGTATATATTTGGTATATATACAATAAAGCCTGAAAGAAATTGACGCACCTGTGAAGGAATGAATTTTTACATAAAAATGCAAAAGATTTGTAAAGTCTGTTACATGAAGTCATTGTCTTCAACACGATTTGATAGGGAACGCTAACAAACAATGTAAAGTTTCTTTCTTTCTTTCGGATCATTTTTATCAAAATAAAATGATAAAAAGTCTTTTATTCTCGGATTTGCTCTGACAAGTTCAATAGAATCTCCATCACAGTGTCATATTTTTGTGGGTGAAATTTATAAAAGCATATTAGGAAAAAATAGAATTTTTAGTGCATAAACGAATCGGTTAATACACCAATATAGTCAAAACAACGAAAACCTTCAAAGAAAAATAGAAGAAAAGATTGGCACGGGAAAGAGATTACCCAATATCAAGTTTCATATCAATATCAATTATTTTCTTTGATTTATTTGATATTATTATTTGACTGTAAATATTAGTCAAAATTGTAAGTAGGGTTTTTTTGCTGCTGTTTAAGTTTAATTTTTGTCGTCTCCCAACAACCGCCATTATACACTATGTAAATTTTAATTCAAAGGGTTTTTTTGTATTTAAAATAAAATGAAGAGAGTAAACTTTAAAGGGATCCTACCATCTAAAACAATATTCTGTAAAACACATCTTCAGACCATAAATAAAACATTCCCATATCTTAAAAGAGATAAAAAACGCAAGGGTCGATAGTCAGCCAAATTATTATTCAATATTGTACCGTCTTTCCGAGAATTCGCTTCTTCCTAATCAAGACAAACTTCGGAGTAGTCCCCAGTCGCTAATGATAAACACCAAGTTGATCTATCATACCAGAGAGTTCAGTTTGGTGAAAATAACAAAGAAACAAGCGTGGTGCGTACTTCAATTCAAGTCTTAATTGCTAATTTGGTTTGGACCTTTTCATTTGACTGGTAAAGACGAAAGTTTATTTTGATTCTGCTTCTGGGAAATGGACGAAAAGTCGATTCTTGGGAAATTCGAGTAAAATGTTGTTTTCTTTCCCCCTGCAATCTAACCCGCCCCAACATCTGTTACCTCTACATACGTTTCAGACGTGCTCGAATGAAGAATACCAACGTCATGGATGCGTTAAGGAAAGTCGAAAATCATTTCATTACAGGAATCAGCCGAGGGGGGGGCATCATTATCTAAGGCTGAATTTCTTAAATTATTTTGACCCCCCCCCCCCCCCCTGCAATCTAACCCGCCCAAACATCTGTTACCTCTACTTATGTTTCAGACGCCTTGTAATGAGGAATACCAACGTCATGGATGCGTTAAGGGAAGTCGAAAATCATTTCATTACAGGAATCAGCCGAGGGGGGCATTATTATCTAAGGCTGAATTTCTTAGATTATTTTGACCCCCCCCCCCCCTCCCCCCCTGCAATCCAACCGGCACAAACATCTATTACCTCTACATATGTTTCAGACGTGCTCGAATGAAGAATATCAACGTCATGGATGCGTTAAAGGAAGTCGAAAATCAACTCTCCGCAGGAATCAGCCGAGGGGGCATTATTATCTAAGGCTGAATTTCTTAGATTATTTTGACCCCCCCTGCAATCTAACCCGCCCCAACATCTGTTACCTCTACATACGTTTCAGACGTGCTCGAATGAAGAATACCAACGTCATGGATGCGTTAATGGCAGTTGAAATTCATTTCTCTACAGGAAACCGCCGAGGGGGCATTATTATCTAAGGCAGAATTTCTTAGATTATTTTGACCCCTCCACCCCCCCCCCCCCCCCCCCCCCTGCAATCCAACCGGCACAAACATCTATTACCTCTACATATGTTTCAGACGTGCTCGAATGAAGAATACCAACGTCATGGATGCGTTATGGGAAGTCAAAAATCATTTCTCCACAGGAATCAGCCGAGGGGGCATTATTATCTAAGGCTGAATTTCTTAGATTATTTTGACCCCCCCCTGCAATCTAACCCGCCCAAACATCTGTTACCTCTACTTATGTTTCAGACGCCTTGTAATGAGGAATACCAACTGCATGGATGCGTTAATGGAAGTTGAAATTCATTTCTCTACAGGAAACCGCCGAGGGGGCATTATTATCTAAGGCTGAATTTCTTAGATTATTTTGACCCCCCACCCCCCTGCAATCCAACCGGCCCAAACATCTATTACCTCTACATATGTTTCAGACGTGCTCGAATGAAGAATACCAACGTCATGGATGCGTTAAGGGAAGTCGAAAATCATTTCTCCACAGGAATCAGCCGAGGGGGCATTATTATCTAAGGCTGAATTTCTTAGATTATTTTGACCCCCCCCCCCCCCCCCCCCTGCAATCTAACCCGCCCCAACATCTGTTACCTCTACATACGTTTCAAACGTGCTCGAATGAAGAATACCAACGTCATGGATGCGTTAAGGGAAGTCGAAAATCATTTCATTACAGGAACCAGCCGAGAGGGGCATTATTATCTAAGGCTGAATTTCATAGATTATTTTGACCCCCCCCCCCCCCTGCAATCTAACCCGCCCCAACATCTGTTACCTCTACATACGTTTCAGACGTGCTCGAATGAAGAATACCAACGTCATGGATGCGTTAAGGGAAGTCGAAAATCATTTCATTACAGGAATCAGCCGAGGGGGCCATTATTATCTAAGGCTGAATTTCTTAGATTATTTTGACCCCCCCCTGCAATCTAACCCGCCCAAACATCTGTTACCTCTACATATGTTTCAGACGTGCTCGAATGAAGAATACCAACGTCATGGATGCGTTAAGGGAAGTCGAAAATCATTTCTCCACAGGAATCAGCCGAGGGGGCATTATTATCTAAGGCTGAATTTCTTAGATTATTTTGACCCCTCCTGCAATCTAACCCGCCCCAACATTTGTTACCTCTACATACGTTTCAAACGTGCTCGAATGAAGAATACCAACGTCATGGATGCGTTAAGGAAAGTCGAAAATCATTTCATTACAGGAACCAGCCGAGAGGGGCATTATTATCTAAGGCTGAATTTCATAGATTATTTTGACCCCCCCCCCCCCCCCCCCTGCAATCTAACCCGCCCCAACATCTGTTACCTCTACATACGTTTCAGACGTGCTCGAATAAAGAATACCAACGTCATGGATGCGTTAAGGGAAGTCGAAAATCATTTCATTACAGGAATCAGCCGAGGGGGGCATTATTATCTAAGGCTGAACTTCTTAGATTATTTTGACCCCCCCCCCCCCCCCCCCCTGACCCCCCTGCAATCCAACCGGCACAAACATCTATTACCTCTACATATGTTTCAGACGTGCTCGAATGAAGAATACCAACGTCATGGATGCGTTAAGGGAAGTCGAAAATCAACTCTCCGCAGGAATCAGCCGAAGGGGCATTATTATCTAAGGCTGAATTTCTTAGATTATTTTGACCCCCCCTGCAATCTAACCCGCCCAAACATCTGTTACCTCTACTTATGTTTCAGACGCCTTGTAATGAGGAATACCAACTGCATGGATGCGTTAATAGCAGTTGAAATTCATTTCTCTACAGGAAACCGCCGAGGGGGCATTATTATCTAAGGCAGAATTTCTTAGATTATTTTGACCCCCCACCCCCCTGCAATCCAACCGGCCCAAACATCTATTACCTCTACATATGTTTCAGACGTGCTCGAATGAAGAATACCAACGTCATGGATGCGTTAAGGGAAGTCGAAAATCATTTCTCCAGAGGAATCAGCCGAGGGGGCATTATTATCTAAGGCTGAATTTCTTAGATTATTTTGACCCCCCCCCCCCCTGCAATCCAACCGGCACAAACATCTATTACCTCTACATATGTTTCAGACGTGCTCGAATGAAGAATACCAACGTCATGGATGCGTTATGGGAAGTCGAAAATCATTTCTCCACAGGAATCAGCCGAGGGGGCATTATTATCTAAGGCTGAATTTCTTAGATTATTTTGACCCCCCCCTGCAATCTAACCCGCCCAAACATCTGTTACCTCTACTTATGTTTCAGACGCCTTTTAATGAGGAATACCAACTGCATGGATGCGTTAATGGAAGTTGAAATTCATTTCTATACAGGAAACCGCCGAGGGGGCATTATTATCTAAGGCTGAATTTCTTAGATTATTTTGACCCCCCACCCCCCTGCAATCCAACCGGCCCAAACATCTATTACCTCTACATATGTTTCAGACGTGCTCGAATGAAGAATACCAACGTCATGGATGCGTTATGGGAAGTCGAAAATCATTTCTCCACAGGAATCATCCGAGGGGGCATTATTATCTAAGGCTGAATTTCTTAGATTATTTTGACCCCCCCTGCAATCTAACCTGCCCAAACATCTGTTACCTCTACTTATGTTTCAGACGCCTTTTAATGAGGAATACCAACTGCATGGATGCGTTAATGGAAGTTGAAATTCATTTCTATACAGGAAACCGCCGAGGGGGCATTATTATCTAAGGCTGAATTTCTTAGATTATTTTGACCCCCCACCCCCCTGCAATCCAACCGGCCCAAACATCTATTACCTCTACATATGTTTCAGACGTGCTCGAATGAAGAATACCAACGTCATGGATTCGTTATGGGAAGTCGAAAATCATTTCTCCACAGGAATCAGCCGAGGGGGCATTATTATCTAAGGCTGAATTTCTTAGATTATTTTGACCCCCCCTGCAATCTAACCCGCCCCAACATCTGTTACCTCTACATACGTTTCAGACGTGCTCGAATGAAGAATACCAACTGCATGGATGCATGAATCTACCTCGGAAAACACCTGTGGATCATCATTTAATTGAAGTGGATCGGTGGCGCTCATAGTTAACTCGCGCTTTTGGTACTGCTCTTGTTATGTTCTATTGAATCTTATTGCTTTTGGTCATAACCGTAAACCACGGGGGGTCAATATTATCTAGAAGGTCAGTATAATCTACTACAAACGCAGTTTGCTCAAAATGTGATATTTCGCTGCGCTACATCATATAGAAGTAATTTACCAGGTATAAACAAATATGGTAGAACTCAGAGGTGCGATCTGCCACGTTTCTTTGGTACAAAATTTAATATAAAACTTTAAAATACCATTGTATTATATTATATGTGTATCTTGGATACACATTTTAACAAGCAATCATGATGAATGCTGAGGAAGATATAGGAGACCTTTCAGAAGAGATAGTAGCCATGAATCTCACATCAGAATTCACCACCACAAACGCAGCAGCAACAGATCTGATTATTGATGGAAAACTATCTTCTGCCTCGCTGTCACCACTTCCAAGTCAATTTTCTAGTAAATCTTCATCGCTATCATATGATTTAAAAGCTGAAAACTCTGTATCAGGACCTAATAGTATTGGTGGTGGAAATGGTAAGACAAAACTAACTAATCTCTTGTTTATTATATCGAGCTGGTGTTTGGCACACAGTCAGAGGGTAAATTCTTAATTTGGCGGCACAGCCTAGTTTATAGGAGAATTACAATTGTTAAACTTGGAGAACCAAAGCTAAATTAAGCGAAAACATTATTTAAACTTTATTTTTTTGGTTTTCAACACAACATAATCACAGTCTGAAAACACCAGATATTCTGCAACAAGACTCGTACTCCTTTGCGCAATAACTATCTCATCTGTTTGTTTGTGGAATCTAATGTTATTAACTTAAATGACAGTTTACTCCTAATTAGGTGATTGCTTTTAGACATTCTATGGTTTAACAAACCTCCAAAAAACATTATATTTTTTCAAACTGAGAGTATTAGTAAAATATTATAGCTATAGTAAAACATTCATTTTAATACCACATGTGGCTTGATTTTGAAAATATGAAACCTTTTTATATTGCTTCTTATAACACGAGCTATTACATTTTGAAACCCTTTTGAATAGCAGACTTTTAGGATAATTAGGAAAATATTATAATATAATATAAGGTAGTTTCATCTAAATTTGACAAAACAACTTTACAATCCAATAAATGAAAAGGGAAACCTAATTTACGTCCAAAAGGATGTAAGATATGAAATACGATATCCAAACAACATTAGTAATAAAAAGATAAAGACATTTCTTAACTTTGAAGATAGATAAACGGAGGAGAAAAGGAACGGGAGGATACGTCTGTGTTCAACCATATATTCTTTATTCGACAAAACAATTTTCAAAACAATTTAGAGATAAAACACGGAACAGTGGAATAACAAATGAGATATCGTAAAAACTACGTGCCAAAATAATCCCAAAGGAAACACTAGAGGTGATATTTCTTTTCTTTACCTCTAATTACCCTTCAAGATACTCGTAACATTTTCATAACTATTACATCACGATGCAAACAAACTCTGATAATCAGCTGGTTATTAAGCATGTCGAAAACAAAATATCGCACCGGGGAAGGGAAAACCTCCCCTATATGGAAATCTGCTTTCAAAACGGAGATTTAAAAGTCATGATTTGAAGAACCATGGCCATTCTTTCTGTTCCAGTAATAAACAAGATGTAGCGATAACAGCACGCGTGAATATCAACAACTTTATTTCGTTCGTGTTTTTTGTGTTTGGAATTGTTTAAAGAGGTTTCAGACTCATCTTGAATTTACCCCCAATTATTAAGCGACATTTCAAATTTAAACTATTGGGAAGAAATAATGATACTATATAGAAGCATGTCGAACTTAGATGAAACTACCTTATATTAATATTACATCTTTATACTGAATGCGTGAATCAATTCTCACCAAATTTTCACCAGACACTTTGATAAAGATTATGTTTCACTTTCATAAAAAAATTAATAACCCCTCTCCTTGATTGAGTACCCTGTTTTGATCTTTCAAAAATAAAGCCTGAGCACCCCATAGGATAGGATAGGAAATCCACGATAAATGATATATAGGTTTGAAAATGCCATAAGTGAGGGCCATAAAAAAGGAAGGAGGTCTTAGCTGAGTTCGTAGGAGATCAAAAATCTTCTTAATAAACCTCTAAACAAAAAACTAAAATTTTACAGATTATATCACAAGCAGAAACAAATAGTAGATTGAACTTAATTAAAAGTTTTGAAAAACTTTATTGTGTAACCGAAGAACAGTAAAGTTTATGGTCTACATTTTTATGTGGTCAAATTTCACTTGGGAATTCGTGAAAATTTTGA
Organism: Turritopsis rubra; assembly: GCA_039566895.2. Taxonomy (NCBI): domain Eukaryota; kingdom Metazoa; phylum Cnidaria; class Hydrozoa; order Anthoathecata; family Oceaniidae; genus Turritopsis; species Turritopsis rubra. The sequence continues at coordinate 510,329 of CM077623.1, forward strand.
AGCACAAGACCTTAATGTTGTAAGGCCACTACTAAGTACATCGAAAGTTTTTTGTCCAAGAGTCCCCTAAAAGTAAAACAGAAAATGTGTATAAAATGTTACGTAAGGAGAGAAATTATTTGCTGGATAAATCCCTTCGAAAAATCCTCGGAGGACTGATTCGTGAAAATAAATCCATGCAAAACATATAAAAATTATCGTTACTTTGTAATATATATGCAGGCTTTTGTCAATTTGAGGTGACTCATGGACCATTAGTTAAACACGCCACCCTGTCTAAAAAGGGTAAAAAGAAAGAAATTGGCCGAAATGGGTTAAATAAAATATTTCTAAAAAGTAAAATTTGCAGTAATAAATCCTCAGAGAACAAATTCGTGAAAATAAATCCATGGGAAATGTAAGAAAAAATAACTCACAAATAACTTTTTTTCTTTAAGGTATTTATAATTTTTAGGAAAATATGTCTCTCAATAGTATTAATTATAATTTTATTTTAGAGTTATGATATAAATGAATGAAAAACTAAAATGCTTACATGAACCACAAAACAAAGATTTGACATATCACACAACAGACTTTTTCAGTGATGTGATCTCTGAATGTTTTATACAAACATTATTATGTTATTGAATGTTTCATGTTATTCGCCAAACGATTGCAATATTTTTTATGAATGTTGCACCAAATGTTGTGTCAAATGTTACGCTCGTTTGACCAACACTTAAAATGAATGAGCTACAATAAGTGTACCATTTTAGACTAATAAATAAAAGACATCACAAAAAATGGCATTGTGTTTCAGGTAAATGGTTAAAGGAATAGCTGTTGAAATCTAGATATTAACACACACTATCACATAATTAATGGTTTTTAGTTTGTCTTTTGTTCTTGCCAACAAATTTTCACATCAATGTGTTTTTTAAAGAAACACAAGAAAAAGAATTTCATCTTTCATCTTACTTATTGGTATTTTGTTACACCTGTATGCACCTGTTTTAAAATTATAATAAAAGAGTTATAAATAATGATTTGAAGATAATATTAAGAACATTTAAATAGATGATATGTATTTTTGTTTATCATTATTTCTTTTAAAACATCTTCATATTTTATTCAACTTTAAGGACCATAAACAACAGCCTGTGCTACTTTTTTTAAAAAAACCTAAAAGACAGAAGGTGATCATTGTACATTGAGAAAAATAATGCTGATTCTATATATAATTACATGATCTGGTGCCATGAATGAGGAAAATGGCATATCACCAAATCACGAGTTAACTAAAGCTAAAAATAATATAATATTCATAGTAAACATCGTAAAAAGGGAAAGAGTGTCAATAAAAGTTATTTAAAGACTTTTTTAAGCATTGTTACTGTATTGTTACTGTATTGTATTGCAAGGTTCACTTTGTTGATTGATTCTGTTGTAATCATTTTGTTATTATAGATACACACACACCTGTCAAACTAGAAGCACATTCACAGAATGCTAGTGCACTGTTTGGAAATCAAAATCACAACCCATTTCCTGATTTAAGTAACAAATCCATAGCTTCATCATCATCGTTATTTTCAGCAGCAAGTGGACATGATGACTTTCTGATAGTAGATTCTGCTACATCTCTAAACAATTCTTATGACTTTGTCAACAATGATAACTATGCTCAAACTTCTAGACTTCCCATTTCTAATCAAGAACAACCCCAACCATCAAATATAAACATACCTGCTGAAAGTATTGGTTTTACTGAACAATTTTCCAAAAACTATCATACACAGCAAACACATTCATCAGATTCATTTATAATGAGTACATCACTTAACAACACAACTCCTTCTGAAAAGCTCACACAGACTAGTGTCATTCAGAATCAGGCTAGTTATTATACAAACAATGCAAGAGCGAATGTCCAAGATACTTATCAAACAAGTACATTGATGACATCACCAACAGTGTATCAACCTTCACCAAGTAACCCAACATTTCCAATAACATCCAATGTCAATTCGAATCCTCCAACTCATTTATATAGCAATCAGAGTTACCCGACTCCCATCAAGTCCGAGGACACTTCTGGTAGTTCAGGACTCTTCATTCCGTCGATGTATGATAATCAATCGAATAACAGCCAGCAAACTAATTTCTTTGTTCCTGCACAACCAGAAGAGACGCCTCATCAGCAAAACACATTCACCAATCAACTTAACAATCAAAACTTTCAACAGCAATTTCAGCCGCAAAATTTTTATTCATCACAATCTCATATGGGTGGCCAACAGCTTTCCTCTGCCAGTTATTATGGTCAACCGTTTGAAGTTTCTCACGAGGGTAGTACGTATCAAATCCAAACAGGTGTTGATGAACAAGGGAAAGGTTAGTGTTTTGACTTTCCTACCATTGATAATAATATTTTTTGAAAGCATTAAAATTAATTATTCAGGCTCAGCATGACATACTGTTACCGAGATATAGTATATACTTCAACAGACAATTTCTCCTCACCTCAAGTTTTGTCTGGGTTAGTGAGGCTAGAGTTGAGGTTATGCCTTGTTCATTCAAATATTTTTTTTAAGACTTTTTCGTCATAAATTTATAGTGAGGACAAATTGTACTTACAGGCAATCAAAAGTTATGCTGAGTTATAGTTGTCATGACAACACTCTCCATTCTCTAAATGACTCTTAACACACGATCACAAGTGTTTATTTATCACTCTGTAAAGGAATAATCACAATTATTTTCTTCTAGTTTTCATTATATTACTAGGGATATGGGAATGGATAAAAAAAACTGTACACAAAGACTGGAGCGAGGGAGCCCAAAATATAAAGAAGCAAATCAAAAGTGCTACAGATTCCGTTCTCACTACACTAGATCCTGGAATGAAAACTTATTTAAGTAAGAAAAATTGCGTGTTCAATATTTACAATCCTGAGTAAAGCCAGTTATATAAATTCAAACTTGTTAAAGTCTCTGGATTGCAGATTTCATTTTCTTGTAACTTATGAACGTTTTTCTTCTCATTTTATAGATGCTGTTACTAATATTGGTGTAGGTTCTCAGAATACTTCCATTGTACTTGGTATCGAGCAAGGTTTCACTCAAGGTCAAAGTGTAGCAGTTATAAAGTCTCAGGATGTGTACAATAGCGCTTATCCAGTGTTGCCCATTGGATTTGACACAGCTATCAAATCAACTAATGAAATGTTGGAAACCCTTAGTACAATACAATTTGGTTTTACATCTGACTATATTGTCGTAACTGCACAAATATTTTTGACTGAACTTATCCCAACCCAGTAAGTTATTCTTTCAAACCTATCAGTAGCTTACTTTCACCCACATACCTGTCAATACCCACTTCAGAATTTTTTTCCACAAACTTCCAGCTATTATAATGGAAAAATTCCTGTTATTGATCGATGAAATAATTTTGAAGAAGCATATTAGAGACGTCGCTTTTTATCGGTGCAGCGAAAAGTAGAAATTGTTTCTACTTTCCGTTGCATGTACATATTCCCCCGCGACTTCCACTGCCAAAGTTCCCGCCTTAGTGGAGATTCGGCTGATGCGGGCATCCATTAGGAATGATTATCGCAGATTTTAAAGGAGTTATAACATGAATCACGTGATTTTGTGTTTGTTTACTTTTTTACCCAAATATTGTCGCATTCCTTGTTCCATTAAAAGTGGCAAGATCACTTGTGTTTGTAAATTACTTGGAGACCTTGAGAAATTGTACAAACTTTTAGAACCATAGGATTATAAGTTCTACTTTTTTTTACTCTGTTTTTCTTATAGATGGTCTGCCATGATTTGTGTCTGTCTGAAGGACCCTGCACGAAACATTCTGCTTCATTCCTTTTCACAAGCCATCTCTTTACCGACAGAATGTGTTACTATTGCTTACAATCGAACAACACGGGAACAAAAGGAAGGTTGCTATGGTTATGACATAAGCATTGACGAAGCCGTTCGGTTATATATTCCCTATAACTCATCGGAAGAAGATTGGTGCTCAGTTCTCACAGGTTGGTGTTCAACAATTCTTTCTTATATTAATTGTCACATCATAACAACTCCTGTGTAGGCCAAGGCCCATTCCTATATTTCTTCATTTCCTCTTTAGAAGGCAGCTTTAGATGGGGGTTAATAGTATTTTATCGCCCCTTTTTATACCGGCTCCCCTTAACACCTGTACTTTATTGGCGTTATTTTTTAAATGTCCACGGCCAAACCTTCACAGACAAACATCTTACACCCGTCCTTTTAACGCCAAGTCATGAAAATTAACACCATTAAGGGTTGCCAATAAGGTATATGATTTGAAGTTCGGAGGACTCACTGTTATTATGTAGTTGTTCTCTCTGTATCAAACTTACTATTATACTTTCCATACTCTCATTTTTGTAGTTATCGAGGCAGTTGGATAAACCTGTTTTTCTGTTTTTCCATCTTTTAGGTATTCCTTTACAGAAAATTCTGGCAATAACTTCTCAATGCCTTGCTCAAGACTATAAACGACAGACCCTTAATATGACGTCACAGTATTTACCATATCAGCAATTATACAATAATTCAACTGCGAGTCACCAACAAAACTATTATTTGCCTCAAGGTGAAACGTCAGCTCATCAAAGTGCGGTTGCTTTCGATGGATTTTAATTACATCATACAACTTGGTTAGACATTTTTAGTAGAAGCTTTCATATAGGACCTTTCTGGGTAAAATCACTGTTATGATGCTGCACGCCAAAAATTATTAAAGATGGCGTAACAAATAAAATCTTCAGCTTATTTTGATATTACCTTTTATCCTTTTTAGCAATATTTTTCTTTTGTTTTAAAAACACATACATTCTCTCGAATACATACAGTGAAAGGCACATTTCAAAGGCGAATATTTCCAAAGGGAACCTATCAAACAGGTTTAACCAACGTGGGGCGTATAATTTTGAGTGTAATCACAGACGTAAGGAAAGATATGGGCGTAATGAAAAATTCTTGGAAGACCTTATTTAGAAATTTTTGTATATGGAAAGTTTATTTAATAGATATATAATTTTTATTTTCAATTAGATGTTTATAGCATTCATTTTGTTTTTCATTATCTGCGTATTCACATAAGAAAAAATGGTTACCGTATTTCCTTGACCTCGGGGTGGGAGGAGGATATATATGAGAGAAATACGGTTGTTAGTGAAATCATGATATATATATATATATATATATAACAGAAAAAATAAATTTCAATCGCCAAACAGGCATTTTTTTTATAAGCGGCTCAGTCTCTGTGGGAAGACCAAATGTACGTACGTACGTGTTGTCTAGTGTATATGACCAACGCAGGTTTCTTTAAAGCAATTTAATTTTTAAAACAAGTTTCGTCAGCAAACTAAAATGTTTAATTTTTATAATTCTGGTTCTGTTTTCTTTCGTAGTTTTTCTTGCTGGGATATTTATTAGACAGTTGCTTGTTTTTGACAGGCTAAAGCCTCGTGTTGATTATAAAAAAAATCGTGTAATGAAAACGCGGAGACTCGCGTATTATCAGATCTATTCCAACTGAAATTTGAAAGAAAAATTGATTGGGAAAATTGTCTCAAAACACCAAAAAAGGAACCATCCTGCAAAGTTTTATCCTTTTACTCTTAACAGGCCCGTTTTTGTTACGTCGAGGTTTCTCCACTATTTCGTTTTGATCGCTGCAGGTAGATGGCGTTTGGGAGCGTTATTAACTGTTATTCGTCTGTTTTACACCAAACTGAACATGATCTGGTGATGCTTGTACATATAGTTTACAATGGAAATTTATCAAAAAATAAAAAAAAACTTTGTAATCCCAGACAAACACAACAATCACGTGATTCATTTCGCAGCCCCTTTAATACTCTCTCTCGTGTTGCAAGAATAAACAAGCGACATCAACACGTGACACTTGGATTCAGTCTGAAACTTCAGTCTGAGATTTAGCTAAAACTAGGAACAAGAGTTTGTTCATTTTCGTCTTCATCGTCACCAGGTTCTGCATTGTCATCTGAACAATTATATATTCCATCTTTCGTATCGCTCGTTGCACTTTCGTCTTTTTCAAGTTTTCGTAGAAAAGTACCTAATAAAGGAGGGGTTATTTTCTGTGAGCATTTTACATGACGAAAACTGAAAGGTGAAAATCCCAGAAAACGTCAAAATTGAAGTGCTGAAGTTAAAACAAAGTGCATCCCAGTGGGCAAAATCTTCAAAAGTCTCTGTGGTGGAGTGTTTTTATAGGAATGGCAAGCAATAACGCCTGCTGTTTCAATAAAATACACTCCGCAACAGAGACTTTTGAAGATTTTGGCCACTACAATGGAATAAACTGGTAAGGAAATTAATTTCAAATCGACTGTTGAAGTTTTTGTTCACATTTACGGTGCACCATCAGTTGTTTCTTTTGAAATATTTTATATTTTATCAGCTGATGAAACAAAGCCATTTTTGGGACTCTCAACAAAATAAAAAGGAATAAAGGTTTAATGATTGCAAGTAAAAGATGACGTCACATCACGTCACAATATCCATGAACATTGGTTAAAAACACAAAACTTTGGAGAGACAGAGGTTATTGCATCGCTTTTAAGATTTCATGGTTTTTTAACACTATGACGAAGGAAAACTTTACGAAAAGTCAAGTATTATTAGTGCATCCACGTTTCAATGGAAGATTGCAGTTTAATATAGGTTTTCATAAAGTCTTTGTTATTCTCTTCATGAAAAACGCATCCAATGAAGTTAGGTATGCAAGACAGGCGGATTAACGAACCAATCCGAAAACAGAACGTACGTTTTTCCCGCAGTTTCATATACTTCAATTCTTCTTTTAAACAAGTTTCTTCTTTTTGTTGCTCACTATGCGATTTCTCCGGTCTGAAATATTGAAACATACGGAGATAAAATAACAAAACTCATTCAGATGTCCCCATTCAAATGGCCTTCAACCCAATGGATCGACAAGTAAACCTTAGAAGCAGATTGGAAGAGGTAACTAATTCCAGTATAGTGAAATATGACATGAGGGTTTGGTTTGATGTTTGAGAAAATCAACGTAGATAAACAAATAAACATATACGTCATACATATATACAAATATATATATGACGGCTCAAGAAATAGAATAATTATGAATAATTATGTAATTATCGCTATTATCACAAATATCAATAAATCTCATTAATTTATGACTTATATTTATCAATAAATCTTTCCGATAATATAATTTTTTTGCGAAAATTATCCCAAAATTCTTCAATAATATTGATAAATTTATCAATACTGTCATTGATAATTGCTATTTGCGTTTGTAGTGATTTTCCCTTGAACCGTCACATATAATAATTCTTTTGAAGGAAAGTGACTTACCTATTTACAATTTCTTTCTGTTGATTACACTTAGCACATACGTTTAAACGGAAAGCACATTCAGTACATATGTTATGATAAGCAAACTTCACTCTTTTCTCAGCGCATTTCGTACTATGAAATTATAATAGCATTATTAAAATGTTAATAAATTAACTTTGGGATTGAAAAAATTCAACAAATTTCGACCCTATTTTCGGACAAATCTTTGAAACATTTCGGATAAGACACAACTTAAAAAAAGAAAAATTTCTTCATTATATTCATATATATATATATACATATTTAAAGGAAGAACATTTGGCAAAAAAGAGTGCAGATCTTTCAGATGAATGATGAAAAATACAAATAAACACTGTGACCTTGTTTTGAGCTCTCTGATTGACAAGCCCTATTTCATTTTTGCGTTTTTACCGTACCAAAAATTTTGGACGTTAATATTTTCAGACTCGCCCGAAATTAAAAATGTCCCAAGTAAATGTATTTAATATCAAACTTTGACTCCACCGTCCCCCACAATAAAGTAGCATGGAGAGGAGGGTTTTTATTCCTGAGTTCTTTTTCTAATATGCCCGGGTAAGAAACTTTATGCGTTTGCGAAGGAATGAATTTTTTACATGGAAACGCAAAAGGTTTTCTGTATAGATTTATGTTATACGAAGTCATTATTAAAACTCTCTTGTACATTCGTTTAGACATGCGATAGAACTGAACATAAAAATGCGTTTTCAAATGACACACGTAAAGTTTCTTTCGGTCTGTACTGTAGACTCCAATTACATAACAATGAAACAAATACAAAAAATAGCATCATTACGCTACAATGTTCTCGATAACCCAGACAGAAATAACAAAGTTTTGACCGCAAACTAGTGTAATGTTCGCATCTTGTTAGAGACAAACCTATACATGTTTTTTTTTTATAAGCAACAAATCAAATCTGTCAAAACTCGAAGCAGCTGCTAAGCAACAGCCCAGGCTCAATTGGATTGAGGAACCTAGGGAGCAAGTGGGTTATTGACTATTTCAAAGCTGGTCAATTAGGGAAAATACTGATTAAGGTTGTGACTTTAAACCAAGCTTTATAAACTTTCTGCTGAGAGAAAATGTCTTTAAATAAAAGGGGAAAATGTACTAAATTCAGGTGGAATCTTTCACATAAAATCACCGTCCTGCCCTGATTATTCTAGATTCATTAATAATATATAATACATCAATCTAATATTGAAACATATTTAAATATCATAACATGCATGCATCATAGAACATAGCACTTACCATTTCCCAGGAACAGTTAAGGGCTTATATTTCTTGTATTTAATTTTCCATTCAATGCAGCTTTTACATCTTTGACAAACATTTGCTACACAAAGATTGTTGATTGCTTTCATTTTGTCCGTGGTATCATACTTGTCATTTTTGAATTTATAGTCATTTTTATATTTTGGAGCTCTTTTTTTAGTTGTATTCCCTTTTTGTGTACTCATCTAAAAGATATTGATACTCTCACAAAATCTATATATATATATATATGATACAAAGGGAGATTGGTAGTACACATCATATCATTATAAATATCACATTAGTGGATCCCGCTTACTGTGCAAAAATGTGAAGCTTCCTTGTTGTAGTTGAACAAGAAGTATGAGAAGATATAATCAGCAAGAAAGATGGTAACTTAATGCAAAAACACTTCAACATAGCAACAGCAATACATCCATTTGCGTGGATTATTTACTTAGTTCAAATCCCCTTTTAGTTTTTACAATTGTGAAGCTATTTTTCTTTCCTAGTTCGTATTCTGTACCATGATCAATCAAGAAGAAATACCAGATATATGAAAAAAATTGAAACAAATATATGTAATGTATCAGTGATATGGTAGAGTGCTTGATACAATCGTAGAGCTAAATTAAATGAGTTATGAGTCAGAAACTACACATAATTTGTGACTTCAAGTTTCATGTCTTATGACAATCATCAGGCATATACAAATGAGCAGTTGCACTCAGAATATGAAAATTCAAAAAAAATTATGTATGATTTTTTTTTATGAATTTATGTATTTATGTTGGAAATGAGCATTCCAGCAAACACCAGAAAGAAAGATTTGTAAAAAAATTGGATGATGTTTTTTTTTATAAGAATGTCTTAATTTTAACACTAATCTGCAGTATTTTCTCCACAAAAGCTAGCAATTTAAAATAGGTGATTTCTACACACCATCAAATCTTTTTGGTAAGACAGAGATTCTCTGATTATAATTCTTTATTAGATTGAGAGTAATCAAAACACAGTTTCTTGTCCAATAATAGTTTCTCGTTGTCTTCTGGGGGTGAAGCTGTGCTATGCTCATTTTTAATTTGTAGTAAGATCCGCTAACTTCAGATTTGCTGATTCACCTAATTTCCTTACCCCAATTGTAGTAAGAGCGTACAGGTGTATAGCTTTAATCTACTACTGTACTTGAATAGGATTTAGCATTTACATGAAGATGGCTTCTGCAATGATCGGAGAGGCTGCCACAGACTTAATTTTTCACAAAGTTACTGGATCTTATGCTACATAGTTTATCAAATGATATACCGTCAATGTTCCTAATTCAGAACGCATATTCCAACTGTCTGTAAATTAAAAACATTACACATCCCACACTGTCAATCAAAATAAAAAACAAACACAAACTTTTAATTATACTTCGCGATTTTGGTGAGTATGGAGGTAAGGGCAAGTATAGGGCATGTATAGGGCATAGGCTTCTATGCTAAACACACGTTAATATTGAAACGACTAATCAATGAAAAAAATTGAAAAACATTTAAAATATGGAAGCTTACAGTAATTACTGTTGACCCAATAGTTTAAATTTGAAATATCGCTTAATAATTGGGGATAGATTCGAGGTGAGTCTGAAACCCTTTTAAACAAATCAAAACACCAAAAACATGAAGAACTGAAGTTGTTGATATTCAGGTGTGCTGTTATCACCACATCTTGTATATTACTTGAATGGAAAGATTGGCCATGGGACTTCAAACCATGACTTTTAAATCCCCGTTTCGAAAACAGATTACCATGCAGGGGGTGTTTTCCGTTCCATGGTGCCAGAATATATTCTCAACATGTTTAAAAATCAGCTGATTACCAGAGTTTGTTTGCATCGTGAGGTAATAGTCAGCCATGAAAATGTTACAAGTACCTTCAAGGGTAATTAGTGGATCATCAAAATACAGTGTCATAAACAATGGAACAGACCGATTCCTTGATATTATTCTGCTGCTTTATCTACACAAACAATTTTCTTGTTTTTATCGTGTACATTGGTAAATCAATAAAAGTTTACAGCAAGGTAATTCCGTAACCATGTGTCCTTTCCGAATGGGTAGCGGCATGGAGATTCTGCTTAAGAGAAGGTAATTTATAAGTTTGTGTAACTAAGGAGGTGAGATCAGTGCAATTGAAAACTTTGTGTGTGAAAAATTGAGTCCTTTCCAATTTTTTGTGGTACTATGATATAAAGTGAAATCTTTGATCAATGATATCTCAGTAACTGTTCGTTATAAATGTAGTCTCTTTTTGTTTTCCATATCTTCTATAAACATCTATAGGAATTACACCAATACTATTAGGAATTTTTTCACACGTGAGTCACTAGTTAAAGTTTGTCTCACTGATCCGAAAAATAAACGCATATCATAATAATTACTGATCATATTCATCATTAAGAAAATTTGGTAATGACTGTTCTGTGATAATTTCTTTCTAATAACTCTCACTGTACGCTCGCAATAGAGCAATTCCTATCATCACATGTCTTGATTTTTTTGCGATCAAAAGTTGACTTGTCAAGACTGCACTATTGTTTTCTAAAAAAAACTATGCTGATAAAAATACAATAATTTGATTTGTAAACAATAGGCATGTATTTTTTAAAAGCCTGTGTTTATCGTTTTATCTGCAGAATCAAAGGACAAAAACAGTTACATTGAGAGAAAAATGATTAAACCTTTAGTATGAACATCATATTCTATAAAATTTCTTTATTGACATCACTTTTGATGAACGCAAAATTAGTTAGCGGAAAGAGGAACAAGTTAAACAGAGAGTGGAACATCATCACCCCCACCCCCACACCACCCCACCCCCAAATGATGTTTGTGATGGCAAGTATTTATTTTCAGCATTAAAATTAAAGTTAGCGGTAGTAAGGAGACAGACAGCAGGCAGGCACTAGTTTCGTCGTGACCAGAATCTTTGTTTACTTTTTTGCGTTCGGAATTAGGAAGGCCGTTCGGAATTAGGAACATTGACGGTACTAAGAATATCAAAAATATGTGACAGTCGGCTTGAGGTGGCTGTAGAGATACACAGCGCTACAGATAAAAAACTTAATTTTTCACGAAGAGCCAATCATCATCACAAAATATACACAAAAAACTTGCTTTTATAATCCAAGAAAACTGTATTCAAACACTTAGAATACTTGCAAATGAATCAAAGCATTATTACCTTGTTAAAAGTATAAAGTTTCTGTCTTCTTCACTTCACTTCACGTGTTAGCCACTTTATCCAAAACACGGAACATTCACGCCATTATTAAAACCCGTTTTCATGAGCTTATCAGGAAAAAAATCGTACGGAAAATTTTCGTCATTCGTGAAATATTCGTCACTGTGTGTGATACATTCAAAAGCAATTTTATAACGTTTTACTGTTTTTTATTTGATATCATATTTATTTAGGCATTGATTACTATAAGAATGGGTCGAGACAACGAGGGGATCAAGGCTTACTGGCAAGAAACCCTGGGTTCGAGGTTGTACTAACTATTATATGGCAAAAAAAAAAAAAAAAAAAAAAAAATTGCTGCAAATTAGTCATTGTGCCCCACAATTTGACCAAAAAAATTCAACCAGTCTATTTAACCATCAACCAGAAAGCCAATTGTTTCTAGCCGATTCAACAAATTCATTAAAGGATTCGAAAAAGGCCGGTCGGCCATATTAGAGGCTTCACGTCCACTCAAGACATTTACACGAGATGCGAGAATCCCTTTGATGATAAACGCTGATAATCTTATAGTGAAGATAGTTTGTAGGAGGAACATGAATTGTTTTCAATTTTTTTTTCCGCCCAATATTTCTCAGGTTTAAAGCATAAGTAATCATTAAATTCCCCAATTTCGCCCGTTTCAAACGATTGGCGTTTTTCTCGGAAATTTTTTCGTCGGGTAAAATGATATTCTTAGTTGTGCTGGTAGTAAGCCCAAAAGTTTGCTGCTGTGGTGCGTATATATATAGGACTGACGTTATATTATTTTCGTTTAGATTAGACCACATTCGTATCATAATAAAACATAAGAAAGACATATTTGTTTATGTGGTCATCAATACTCCCTGACTGAGTATTTTTTGCAACTATGCCCGCCATCAACTGCCCGATTGACGGATATGCCTTTGTCACCGACGATGTTGACGCCTCTATTGCAGCTTCCCTACTGATGGTGCATAATAATGTGCACACCGCAGCTGCACCCAAAACAGCACGACAAAAAACACCGAAGAGAGACTAGGAATGCATTCAATGCACGCTGGCAGTTATTCAAGCAGGGTACAGCTCTCTCGCCTGGAGAGATTACCCAGCAGCTTTTTGGGTGCTGTGATGAAGAATTCGGAAATTATATTTTGAGAGGTGGCAAAAAAACATTGCTACCACAACCTAGAACACCCTACTCGCTTTAATAAGGAGAATTGCTGTGATTCCAGTAGCAATGAGTGTTCGTGGATCTGATCTATTATCGCTGGAAGCAACAGGAAGGTGAAAACGCTCGATCGTTCTACGCACGGATTATGGGAAAGGGAGCCACCTGTGCCTACTTCATTCAATGCCATGATTGCTGGTATCGCTGATGACGATGTTAAGCGAGAGATTCTGGGTTGAAATGACCTCGATAACAAAGCAAGAAAGGAAACCGTTACATTCTTTGAAGCAAAAGAGATGGCCAGGCACGCCTTGCACAAACACTCCCCTAGTACTACCGCAACCATCTCCTCCTACAAGAAGCTACTCCCGTCCAGAGATAGACAAACTACAACGAAAACTGACATGGAGCAGACTGAAACTAACTGTGAGTGTATCACCCGAGGACTGCGCAGAAATGCGTTGCTATCGATTAAACCATCTACTGTCACCTTAGTTACTGACACCGGTGCGCAATCATGTTTGTGGGTACTACAGGATTTCTTGCGGTGCAGATTTTCGAAAAATGACCTGATTCCTGTTAAACACACACTTTATGCCGCAAACCCAGAGAAAATCCAGGTTCTTGGAGCTATACTTCTATGCCTGACAGGTACTACAGCAGGAGGAAATACCAGAACAGCGGCCCAGACACAAACAGATTTTATCTTCGCACAATGCATTAATTCACCTTGACGTGATTACCAGAGACTTTCCTCGCATTGGTGCAAATGAGGTATTTCCAATTAAATGTAGCCAGCAGGCTTCATGTGGATGCCCCACTCGTACAACTCCTTCGCGACCAACTTCCTTTCGCCTGCTCCCCGGAAAATAACTCGACGCTTGATTTCCTGAGGACAAATCGTCTGTACCTGACCACCTGATCCATTTCTGGAACCTACAGAATGACCTATATGTGGTTGATATAGTTTTTATGATGAACTACCGTATCGTCGTCCCCCTGTCCCTACAGAAGGAAGTACGAGAATTGTTGCATGCAGCACATCAAGGTGTTTCAGCTATGAATGAGAGAGATAAAAGAACAGTTTATTGGCCCGGTATTACTCGCGCCATTCAATCTACCAGGGACAGTTGTACACTTTGTAATCGAATCGCTCCTTCTCAACCACGCCTGCCTGCTATCGAGCTTCATATACCCACGACTCCTTTTGAGGCTATTTGTGGCGACTATTTTTACTTCAACGGATGGTATTACCTTGTTGTAGCTGATCGTCTTTCAGGATGGACCGAGCAGGCACGAATCCGCCAAGGCACTGCAAACTCAGGATCGACCGGTTTGTGTAAAGCCCTCCGAAAGCTGTTTAAAACCTGGTGTCCCAGTGGAACTTTCCAGTGATGGTGGCCCTGCATTCGTTGCTGCTAAAATAAAGGATTTTCTATCACATTGGGGTGTTCGACATCGTCTATCATCTTGCTTCTTCCCATCATCTAATGGTGGAGCAGAACTCGCTGTGAAGACGAAAAAGAGACTGCTTATGGACCTCGTTGATAATAATGGTGACCTCGATAACGACAAGATGGTGAGCGCCTTGCTCATCCAACGTCACACCCCGGATCCACGATGTAAGCTGTCACCTGCTGAGATCCTGTTTGATCACCCATTTAGAGATACGCTACCTCTCATTCGAAAATATACAACCACCAGTTCCCAAGTCATTGGAGAGAAGCATGGCGCCTTAAAGAGGAATCGCTAAAAACCCGATATGTGAAATCGCTGCAAAATCTCAATGAACACGTCTGACCATTACCACCTCTTGCTGTAGGAGAAACAGTATTTATCCAGAACCAGACAGGTCAATTCCCTACTCGCTGTGATCGCAGTAGAATTGTTGTCACAATCACAGCCTATTTAACAAACAACTTCCTACACCTTACTCTTCCGTGTACACAGATCTCACCACACCAGTAACATCTTCAATACCACCAACGCTACCAAGAACTGACCCGATCGTACCAGACGTATCTGGAGAACAAATTCCGCCCGTCCCCTCGACATCGCCGATAGCCATCCCTCCAGAAGTTACCCCACCGTCAACCCCAAAGGCTCCCACGAATGTTCCCCTAGGGTCGCCACCGCAACCTCGGAGATCAATGCGTGTACGACGTCCGACCAAGCTGTAACAACCTGAAACTGGGAAGTTCGTTCCCCATATTCCGAACATGTCATACATTTGGACTGATCGGCAATAGACATATGCGATCTGGGGGGAGATGTATTTATATAGGACTGACATTATATTATTTTCGTTTAGATTAGACGTTAGTTGGAAAGCCAATGATATTTAGGTACAGCTATTGGTAGTGAAGAATATCGTAACAAGTATTACATCCAACATAAAGTTAATGAATGGATGATGAATGAATAGATGATGACTGAAATACAAAATTGCATTAATGCTTATTGTGCATTTACTGCTGGTTATCTACATAAGTTCAATTACCTTCTGATTTATTACATCCTACCGAAAATCTGATCAGACATCAATTCGTACTAGCAATACGTGAGAACAAAATGTGTAATGACTACGAAAGAGATCTATTGTCTTTTACCAATCAAACTGGGTGGTATGAAAAATGTCGCTGCTGTCAAAAGCGCTTGCCGATGCATGGATCTAAGGGACCACGATCTCATTGTGATCACCTCCTACAAGAAGGGCAGTGACATCGGCTCATCATCCATCTTTGAAGGTTTTATGAATACAAAAAATGGTGATGGCAATTATAAAAATCTTAAGAGTTTCACTTTTTTTAGGGTAAGCACGGGTAAGCCCGCCTCCCAACTTAAGGACACAGAGCTGTGGCGAAGATCCAACCTCGTCGCGCGCTTTGTTTCTATCGTTTCAGGTTCGGAAGAAGAAGAAGATGCATTGACATTGCTGACTCAGTTGCCCAATCGGATGCCCCTGATGTTCGACATAATTGCTGAAAAGAAGAAGTTCGTAAGACCTTTGTCAGTGCGTGATGCCGTTGATTTGCAGACCAATCTTCGCATGTCGACAGCCGCATTTCGTAAACTGAGGACCATGTTGACCAACCTGAACTACCCAATCCTCCCTTTCGAACCAAAGATGCGGGCAGAGCAGGCTATGTTGACCCGGCATGTAGATCAAGCGTCACTATCAGTGGAACGACTTCTTCTATTGAGTGGTGGGGATGACACTACCTGTTCTCCTGTACCGGTTCTCCGGGTTAAGGATTTGAAATCTCATATTAAGGCATTGTTGGTGGATTTGAAAGTGCGCAATCATCTGAGGGGAGATGATGGCTTTGGGAACGAAGTATGGCTTTTGTTTGCGGGGGATAAGGGGGGGGGGGGGGGGGGATGCACATGAAGTTCCATTTTGAAATTGTGAATAGTCTCTCCTCTGGATCAGTCTTCAATGTGCGCCTTTTTTCCATTTATCAGGGGTCCGACTGTCCTGAAAATATGGCTCGTGTTTTAAGGTTATTCCGTAATGATCTACTGGAAATACAGTCATCAACATTTCTTCTCGATGGGTTTAAGGTTAAAGTTTTCCTTGGAGGGGACTTTCATTTTATCGATGATGTTCTTGGTCACCAGTGATCTGCTGCTACTTATCCCAGTGTCAAGGACTATGTTAAATTGGAGTCCCTACGAAACCATGCGAATTCCCCACATGCGCCTTCTCATTGTGACATTCCCTTGCGTACTATGAAGTCGCTAGAGGAATGCTTTTATGAAAACCTACGTGGGGATAGGCAAGGTGGGAACTTGAGGAAAACTGGTAAGTTTCATGGCAGTATTGTTCGGCCAGTGATCTTTCCTATTACAACATTAGCCAATGTTGTTCCCCCGGTTCTGCATATCACCCTAGGCATCACGCTAAAATTATTTGACTTACTAATGAAAAGCTGCCGACAGTTGGATTCAAGCGACACTGCTTCTGCTTCCTTAGATGTGGACAGGAAGTTGAATGATGAGTGGGTTGCGAAAAGCGTATTGCTGGATGATGCTAAGGAGAGTTTAAGGCGCTTAGGTTGCCAATTTATTGACCTAATCAATTTCCAGGCCAGGCTTAGTGCTGCATTGAGTGGAAATAAGAGTGAGCTGCAAGCGATCGCGAAAAATTCCTCGAATAGTAGTGGACATAAAAAAGATACTGGGTCGTGCGCGAGCGGCTTATGTTTAATTACTTGTTTTGATTCAAATATTGAATGGGTAAAGTGTGATACCTGTGAAAACTGGTATCACCAAATTTGTGAGCTGATAAGTGAGTCAGAAATTTTAGATGCTGTGAAGAGGTACGATTGCTTGGTGTGTAGGGGCAAATCTGATGATCTCAATTCTGTTTGTGAGTCTAGGATTGATGATCATCGTGAAACGCAAGCTGCTCTTGATGCTACTGTTCAGGATTTGGAGTTTGAGTGTAGGTCCCTTCAGGACAAGTGTGAGGCTGTCATGGGTCGTCGGGATAAAGATCTTCTCCAACGCCTTGACGACATGGCAATGTGTTTGTTGGCAATCACTGCAAAGTTGTTTTGAGAAAATATGAGGTTCTTTGCAATGTTGTTGATGAACCGGAGCTTCGCACTTGTTTTTTGCGTGTCTTTGGGGTTTTTTTGCGTGTCTTTGGGTTTTTTTTGCGTGTCTTTGGGTTTTTTTTGCGTGTCTTTGGGTTTTTTTGCGTGTCTTTGGGGTTTTTTTGCGTGTCTTTGGGGTTTTTTTGCGTGTCTTTGGGGTTTTTAGCGAAATTCGGCCTCTTTTGTTTGCGAAAAGATTTTTAACCGACCTAGAAATAGAAGCGCTTACAGTTCTGTGTGGTAAGTTCGGTGAAGAATTTTATTCTTGTTTCCAACAGGAAACCATTACGAGGAAAATGCACGAACTTATCTTTGATGTGTCACGCTTTGTGAAACAGCACAGAACAATTGGTTATTTAAGTGAAGAGGAGGGAGAAAGCCTGCATAACTTGGTAAATAAGGAGTTAAGGCAGTTGCATGGCGTTCGTGAATAAGGAGTTAAGGCGTATGCATGGCGTTCGTGAACAGGAACTGAAGCTCTCATTGCTTTTGAGGCGTTTGGAACTGTGGAGCACTGCAGATAAAAAGCTTCAGTTAGGTAAGGTGAGGAGATGTGTGCGTTGTAAAGAAAATGGTGAAAGGGCATTTTATAGACAAGATAAGTGCTATGTCTGTGTTCACATAAGAGATGAGAGTTAAATATGTTTTGTGTTGTGTTAATGTATAAAATAAATTATTTTAATACTATTTGATAACTATCATAAAATCCTATTATATTAAGACAGTCTTCTTATATGTTTTGTAAGCCCTTTTGATTTTGATTTTGATGGATATTATGATATTAAATGGAGTGATTCTAAATACCTGTATTTTTGTTAAAAAGAAATATAATAGCCCAACAGAAGTTACTTTGTTGTTTTATTCCCTTTAGGTGGGTCCAGACCGAAATAAAAAATCCAACAACTAAAAGTGGATGGCTCAACAAAGATGATGAAGAGTCGTAGAAGAAAGAGGAAATGAAGAGGCAGTATATATATACACACATACTTTACCCCATTTCCATCCCAGGGATTTTTCTCAGAATTGATCTAGGGTTGCTTCAGCTCCACGGTTTTCCTCGTGTGATATATTTGGCTCATATCTGCAAGGTTTTTCATCCAGGGGCAGAAACAATCTTTCTTGGTTGCGCTTTCTTTGACAGCCTTTTTTCGGGAGTTGAACCTTCATCATCATGTTTAGAGGGAGGGGTTTTTCATTCCTTGATATGCTCAACATCCCCACCCAAGAAATTCCCCAAACTTCTGTATATGTTTTGAACATTGAAATAAAGTCTCTAGTCAATTATTTTGTGCCTTGTGTGTTCCCCAAAATGGGACTCTTTGGACGTCAGTCTTTTTTTGCGGAATTAATTTTAGCGTTTTAACAATAACGAATTATACGGTTTTTTTATAAGCAACAAGTTTATAAGCAACACTGGTACATTTTCCCAAAAAGTTAAGCAACAGTACTACCAGGATGTTAGATAAATTAGCAACATGAAATTTTGAAATGATGCAGCACTACAACACATTTTTTTAAACAATACATTTTTTTTAAGCATTAGGTGTCTGATGAAAAACTGGTCTTTTCAACCATGGAATTCAAAAGACAAGGTTGCAGCACTAGGTTGTGCGCTCTATGGAATGATTTGAATGTCCTAGACTTTAGGCTTAGGTTCTTTAATTAAATAACTAAAACGGGACATATTTATATTTTCGATTAATGCTTAGCAACAAATTAAGCAACACTACTACTAAAATACTAAAAAATGGTCATTTTTTAAGCTTTAAGCATTCATTACTACTAACGCTTGAACTTGGTTGCTTATAAAAAAAAACGCGTATGTTTTTTGAAAAAGGTGCGAAGAAAATAGCAAAAATCGCGGTTCTTTTACCCAAAA
Source organism: Turritopsis rubra (assembly GCA_039566895.2). NCBI lineage: Eukaryota > Metazoa > Cnidaria > Hydrozoa > Anthoathecata > Oceaniidae > Turritopsis > Turritopsis rubra. The sequence continues at coordinate 529,911 of CM077623.1, forward strand.
TAAGAATTAGTTTTTTCATTCAAAACCAACGTCTATAAATATCGGTTCTTCATTAACTTCTCATACTTCTTCATCGTCATCAATTGATCGAGTCACAAAAAGAGATTTGTGAATAACAATGGTAATAAATAGCGGGGTTTCCACTTTACTTTTTCGATACGCGCGGTTGCAAATGTACCGTATTTTGTGCTGAACGCATGAACCTCGAACCCAGGGTCACTTGTCTTTTCGAACGGATGGCGGCAAATCGAAAAGGGAAGAGACCCTGGGTTCGAGGTTCATGCGTTCAACACAAAATACGGTACATTTGCAATCTTATCAAATATGAATCCCGTGCCTGTCTCGATACTGGATGGAAAGATCTAAATTTTTCCGAAAATTACTTTGTTTTGAAGCTCTCGCCATTCATACAATCGGAAATCTATGTAACTAACAAGAGGCCCTGGGGCCTGAAGGTCAGCGCGGTTGGGCATACCAGAAAAGTAGTACACTATAACACAGATAACATTCCGCGTGTATTTACTAAATTTCACAACCTCTCTCCTGCGGCGGCAAGAACTACATTCTATTCCGAGTTTAATATCCTTTATACCTGTAGATTTTCAGCCTGATGTCCTTATACTGGAGTATTGAATACAATTGTTCATGTATTATGAACTCAATCTATTATTAAAAAAAATGTGACAAAATATGTGTCAAAGTAAAAAACTGAAGAATATATACTTCTCATGTGACAAAGATAGCTATGCAAAATTGAGCAATGGAAATCATTTTTTTGGAAATATCTTAAAGTAAAAAATCTGGTCAAGTTCAGATGAGGCCGATAAGAAGTTCAAAGACTTCGGACAAGTCCAGGTAATTCTGACAAGGTCAAGTTTTGAGGAGGAGTTCTGGCAGCAGATACGAGATAATACCATAGATGATGCCACCAACAAAGGACCTAAAAAATAAATTATATAACTGTTATACAAGTATCTCACAAGTATTTTTAGAAATTCCATTAATTTAAAAAGAAATTCTGCAATATCCCATATTTTGATAATCTCCCAAAAGTTAATGGGCAAAAATTCACAAATTTGAGGTCAAAAAGAAATGTCGTAGGAATATTCGGCTTAGTTGCAGTTCACTCCATGAACGATTATCTTGCCCTGCAAAAATGAATCATAATGAATCATTCTTTGGAACCATTACAGGTCTGATCCATAGTAGCAGTTTTCGTGCAAATTTAATTTCGCGAATTGATATAAAGTAAACTTTTCCCAGGAATTTAATTTCGTTAATTTCGCAAATAATTAGTCTTCATATTTTTTTAAATTAAATATTACCATGAATATGTTGACAGACATTGAGGCAAAAAGTATTCTTTCCTTTCACAAGAATTTAATTTTAAGAATACGTGAATTCCATTTTTTTCCAGCTTGAAGTATATATTTGGAATATATACAGTAAAGCCTGAAAGAAATTGACGCACCCGTGAAGGAATGAATTTTTACATGAAAATGCAAAAGATTTGTAAAGTCTGTTACATAAAGTCATTGTCTTCAACACGATTTGATAGGGAAAGCTAACAATCTTAAGTGGAAATATAAAGTTTCTTTCTTTCTTTTGGATCATTTTTATCAAAATATAATAATAAAAGTCTTTTATTCTCGGATTTGCTCTGACAAGTTCAATAGAAACTCCATCACAGTGTCATATTTTTGGTGAAATTTATAAGAGCGTATTAGGAAAAAATAGAATTTTTAGTGCATAAAGGAATCGGTTAATACACCGATATAGTCAAAACAACAAGAATCTTAAAAGAAACAAAAAAGATAACGCTCCTTCACGGGAAAGAGATTACCCAATATTAAGTTTCATATCAATATCAATTATTTTCTTTGATTTATTTGAGTGTTAATATTAGTCCAAATTGTGTATAGGGGTGCTGCTATTTAAGTTTAATTTTTGTCATCCCCCAACAACCATCATTATCCACTATCTAAATTTTCATTCATGTTTTTTGTTTTTAAAATAAAATTAGGGGAGTAAACAAGACCGGACACCCATCCTACCCAACAATTTTTTTGAAAGTACAGAAACTGCCACTACAACCAGGGTCTCTCTCTCTACTCCATACTATGTGTGTGGTGTGGGTGTGAAGTGAATTTATATAGCTAAGAGAACGCTATATAACTACCTGTTTTTAGACACCCAGAAAATATTTTGTGTATTTTTGTATTTTCATCAACAGGGAATTTGTGAAATTTTAAGTGTGTCACACACTTAAAAGGTCACAAAAAAGGGAGAGGAGGGACAGAAGAGGAGGGAATAAAAATCGAAAATGGGATCGAACAGTTGGTTCGTGACATAGCCCTGACATAGCCCTAACCCCCCCCCCCCTCTCCCCCCCAAAAACAAAACAAAACAAAAAAACAAAAACAAAACAACAACAAAACAAAACAACAACAACAACAAAAAGTAACAACAACAACAGGGGACAAAAGTGTGCTGATACAGTAGACTCTCGCTAACTCGTACCCTGGATAAGTCGGCCTTTTGCTAAGTCGGACTGATTTTCAATTCCCCTTGAATTTTCTTTATCAACTTAGGCTAAAATCATCCGCTTAAGTCGTACCCCGGATAAATCAGACCATTCGCTAACTCGTACTGTTTTTTTGTGTCCCTTCGAATAAAAACTCCGCTCAACTAGGACTTTTACTTCAAATTAGTAAGATTTGAAATACTTCGAATTTTTAAGATTCGAAACTTCGAACATTCGAAAATGAAGTAAATAAATACCATTGCGTCAGGCGTCTAGAACTTTGTTGTTTTGAAAGATTTCTATCAAGATGTCGAATGTTGCTGGTTGTAAAAGAAAGCTGAAAACCAGAACAATAACAGAAAAGTACAAGATACTAAAAAAGTTGACAAAGGAGGATCATCTGCATCCATATCAAAGAAATATGGCGTTCCAAAGCAAACATTGTCTGGATGGTTAAAAGAAAAAACAAAAAATTATTCAGAAGTCGAGAAAAACAAAACTTCTGCGAAAAGAGTCAGGATATGGGGATTTGGTGAAACCATGTTACATGTGGCTTTTAAACGCCCGACACCAAAGCATTCCTGTGTCTGGAACCATTCTCAAAGTCAAAGTTTTGTATTTTGCAAAAGATCTTGGGTGTGAATTTTTTCAGGCATCCGATGGGTGGTTAGACAGCAGATGGAAAAAAAGATACAATGTTTCGTTGAAAACAATATCAGGTATTTTCTCATTTTCTCATATATTGATATTTACATATTTTTGGAAAGTTCCTAGTTTAAAATATCTATGAAGTCACTTTGTCCACGAAATAATAATATACATGGAACTCTCATTCCCATTCCATTGCCTAAATTAACAACTTTGCCATCTACAATTTTAACTTTGCAGTCACTATACTCGCATTTCAAGAACTAAAAAATTGTTTTGGAAAAGCGCCCAGTTTTTCCAAGAGGAAGGTGTCCAATAATTTTCTTGTTCTTTATTTCTTCTTCTGTTCTTGTTTCTTTCTGCTACAGCAAATTTGTCCATTTTGTTTGTGGGCTCCAATTTGACTTCTAAGATTTCATTTAGGTTCCCATATTTTTCCATACTCATGAAATCCCATGACGAAAAATTTAAAGCTTAGGTCCTTTCCTTTATGATGATTTTCTTGTTTAACGGAAAGGTATTTTGTTTAATAAGTTACTCGAATTTATTCGAAGTTCGATTCTACATACAATGCAATGCAATAGCATCATACTGTAAAACCCGTGTTAAACTGCTGTAGATTTTCTTCTTTTGCTTAGGTGAGGATCAAGATGTTACCAATGAAATGACCGCTCCTTGGAGGGAAACAACTTTGTCAACTATATTGTCCCGTTACGACTCCTGTGACACTTACAATGCAGATGAGTTTGGTTTATTTTATAAAGCACTGCCAACAAAAAGTATGCATTTGAAAGGCGAGAAATGTAGTGGAGGCAAGAATAGTAAGATTCGGCTGACTGGGCTTGCGGCAGCTAACATGTGTGGAGAAAAAATTCCAATGTTTGTTATAGGGAAATCAAAGAAACCTCTACTTTCTTCCCCCAAATACAATCTCCTGTTTGCAGCCTATGGATCAAGGAGTCATTCGATCGTGGAAGTGTAAGTACTGCACTCGCATAATCAAGAAGATCACAAATGCTTTAAATAGCGGAAAACAAATGCCTTCCTTCTCTATAATTGCAGCTATGAAAATGCTTGTTCATTCTTGGAGTGAAGTTTCAGAAACCAGTATTATTAACTGCTTCCGCAAAGCAGGTTTTAAGGAAGGTACGTCAGACGAAGATGATGATCCCTTCTTTGCATTGAAAAGTTCAATTGATCAATTGCGGCAACGTGATGAAAATCTTGTTCCGAATGACTTTACCTACGAAGACATATTAACGGTCGACGATGATGTTGCAGTTATGGGAGGGGTAATGACAGATGAAGAAATTGTTCAGGAGTTAAGTCGAGGACGAAGTGTAAGAAGAAGATGAAGAAACGCTACACTTGGGAAACACAATTTTGAACAGCGCCAAGATGGTAAACTAAAACGTAATCCAAAAGGACAGCTAGATGGTGTTGTTGTTTGTAGTAAGTGGATCTGCCAATCCCTATTAACCGTTCGCATCGTTGCTTTCCATCGTTATTTCAGAAATCCATGTGGGTGAAATATATAAGGGAGTTTCATTGGAGAAAAACAGATTTTTTTTAATTATCTAAACTTCCATCGTATAGAATTTCTTGAAAAACCTATATCAAACCATTTATATTAATTCAAAACAATTATCCTATTACCCAAAACAAAACGAGGCAAGGGAAGTTATTTTCAAAAATCAACTTTTTCTCTAATACTCACTTATAAAGTTCACCCAGAATCAATAACACTGCAATGGAGTTTCTATTGAATTGATTGAAATAATTAATTGAAAAACTTCTTTTATAATTTTGGAAATTTTCATTAACTTTTCATGCATTGTTTCGTAATGATTCGAGAGATATTTTCAGATACAAAAATCGCTTCGAAAAAATATCACCTACACGCCATCTTGTTTCTGATTTGGAGTGCCGTATTTGCCAAAAAGAAGCGCCGCGGACGCATAGTGATCACCCTAGGTTTAGACAGTAAGAAAAATAATATGAACCAAGAACACGGACGGTTTTAAAGTATTTCTTGCTTACGCAGAAACCAATCATATAATCATATAAATTATGTATTTATTTTATGTTTCTATATTGAAGAATAAGAAGATTTGACCTATTAATGCACATGACATTTTTTAAGTGTTTTTTTTCTTCATAATTTCGATAAGTCGGACGTTTTCAAAAAGTTCGACTTACCGAGAGCTCCACTTACTGGGACATTCGCTAAGTCGGACACTTTTCCCCTTCCCTTTGTATTTGGAAAAAGTTATGAGACGAATTTTATTTCCATTTACAATAAAAACTAGTGTGTGAAGCATGCGTAACCTAAAAAAAAAATACGGAAGCGATAGAATAGCCCCGAATCCAACGCTGGTCTGTAATCAGATTTAACAAACATTATTTTCTTCGTGTAAACCCTCACCAAAGAGCAATCTTCTAATACTGCATTACAGATAAGTAAATTAGTAGAAAATCATCTTTCTTAAAACAAATCTCCGAAGTTTTTATAATTGTGCAATTTGAATCATGAACAGGCTAGTTTGAAGCTGCCGAAGTTTTACTTTCGAAAAACCGTTCTGTTGAATTCGCCCCGGGTCCCCCAGAAAAAAGGCAGTCGCTGCGCTCATCATTGGAGAAGATCAAATTGAAAATTGTAAAACTGTCATCCAATTCAGTCCGGTACAATGCTTCGTCTAGCTGCAAATAGGCTTCAAACTACTGCACTTAACAGCGCTCGGTTGCGAGGTATTAGCACTTATCATTCTCTGAATACTAGTGAAGAATTCTTTTGTAATTTCTTGTCTACCTAGGCAAAGCCTGATGATAATAACATGTTTAATACCGAAAAACTCACCTTCCTTACTCCTCAGAACATTTCACACATAATCATGGACCACTGAGAAAGGGCTAAGGAAACTTAGATTTCAGCTTTTAGATTATTATGATACAGACCTGTGCTGTGTGTGTCCTCCTCCAACCCCTCTCATCATGTTGTTTGTACACTCTTATCATTATGATGTTGCTATAAGGCTGTTCTGCCTTGATTGAAAATGCCATCCTGATTTGAAATGCTTTGTTGGTTTCAACCCCCTCTTGCGGCAAATTTTCTGTTAACCGTGTGACAAAAGTTATTTGTCGACGGCCCCCTAACACTCTGTGTGCACTATACTTTCTTGATTTATACTCAAGACTATTATTTTACATTACATTATTTTCAAATTACATCATTTCATAAGAACAATTATATAAGAACGTTGAGGCTGAAAATGGCTCAAAAAGCGTTTGAGTGTTTGAAATCTATTGTTTTAATCAGGGAAAGAACGGAGGTATGAATCCTTGTGATAGGATAGTTTCCTTTCCTTCTCACACATTTCTCACAATTTTGGCATGTCACTCACTACCCACACCCTCTTGTGACTTATGACTTGTGACTTGTCTGATTCTTGTTCCAACGAAAACATTGTCTTTATAAGTTAAAAATAAAAGTTTTTGGTCAAAGAATTTTCTCACTTAAAGGTTATTCATGGCGCTTTTTTTACTTCAATGGACCGGTTGTTAATTCTTGTATTTTTTTAGTTGCTCCCCAGGCTATTGTATCATGTCGATGGGGTCATGGTGTTAAGGAATCTGATGAAGCATTTGATGCTAGGTGGGAAGCATATTTCAAAAGGTATGTATGTCCAATTATGAAAAATTAAATCTTGTATGTGAAAATTTTATTAGTAGTATGTTCCTTACAAGAATAAATATTTTCCAGTGAATTTAATTTTTGAAAAATTAAGAGGAAAAGGAGAATACTTTTTTGTGAATATGGTTCATCTTTTCTGTTCGAAACTTTTTTCTTATATCAACGTATTAATTTATTTTTTTCCCGATCAAACAAGCAGTTTGATATAGCAAATTATCGTAAAATACAACTTATAGACAAAATGAAAACTTGTACAAGTACTTGTGAAGTGCCTATTGTATGTTATATGCCTGTTTTGTTAAGTTTAATGGACCCTTGAAACTTTCACATATAAATTAAAACCCTCTTTTACAGAGAGAGTTATATCTGCATCTTTATATCTTTCAAACATACAGTTAATAATAACATTTTCGAACGAATTTGTATGACCAATTATAAAAATGATAACACAAGATTTGAGTGTTGACAACAAAATGATGGTTTGGTAAATAATGTATAGTCTTTTAATACGTAATCATCTCCATCAAAAATGTCCCTTCTACTACACTATAGCACTAAGTCTGATTTTGGTAGCAATGAACTATTTTTTTTAAATGCAGTTACCATAGTTACCATAACCTAAAATATTATGTTTGTTTTGTTTACATAAGGCCGGAAATTGATGGATGGGAATTAAGAAAAGGCATGAATGAATTATACGGACATGATTTGGTGCCAGAACCAAAAATTGTTATTGCTGCTTTGCATGCTTGCAGAAGGTAATTATATAAATACAAAAGTATTGTTTATCATAGTAGTTTTAAATGTAAATCAATTGATTGTAATAAAATACATAGCCTATATTAACAACAACATACATGGTGGTAGTTGCAAGTGAAACGACCAGTGAAAACATTTTCAATGGATTTTTCAATTCACTTGCTAAAAGTAGTGTTTTAAGTCATCGATAGTAGTGTTTCAAATAATTTCTTAGATTAAACGACTTCCCGATGACTGTTCGCATACTCGAGATGATCAAAGCAAAAGCCTGTGGAGATAAAGAAATTTATAACTACATTCTACAACAGTGTAAAGGGGCCATAGATGAATTAGGTCTGTCGACGCCAGAAGAATTAGGTTTAGCTCAGTGAGGTATGTACTAAAATTTCGACAACCCTGGTGACCCAGCCCCCAGCTCGGGAACCGTAGAAAATGGTTCATAGGTGAAGGGACCTTCTAAATTAGTTCGAATTAGGAAATTACAAACGAAAAGGCTTGTCCGGCGTTAAATTTTATTATACCCTATTTCCCCGCACCATTTATATAAATAAAAAATAATTTTGCACATTTGTTGTTTTCTCCAATTCAAAAACTGCTCCCGTTTATAAGACCATTGGGCTTGTGGTGAGAATTTTCGACGAAATAACACACTGAGGTGATGAATGAGAATAAAAATAGACGTTTATAATCAAATAAAGTTTGTCAACCAACAACATATGAGGACGAAAGTACTCTTGTTCTTTTATAGAGTTCGAACTACATTAATTTTTTACATAATATAGAAATATGCACTGGGCATATAGTTGTTATTACCCATGTTCTCAACCGTTCTCCATCGACATTAATTTCCTGCGCAGTTGAAAGTAAACGGATGTTGTTGATAACAGAGACTGAATTTCTTATGCTGTTAAATTTTTCAATATTTCAACATTTTCATTGGTTCTTTTTAGGTCCATATGGTTGGCAAAGATTTAATGCGATTACGTGTTTTCTTTTGTATATAAATATATGATGAAATTGTTGTGGTGACTCCTTTGTTTTTTTGTTGGGTATTTCAACAGATCATTCACCAGTCAGTTAGTGGGTGGTTTAGTGTTTGTTTCTGTGGTATCAATGACTGAAGCCGGTTTTCCACTAGACTGAATATTGGGCACGGAGCGGCTATTGTTTTCACGTGCGAAATCTGCGAACCCCATGAGTAAGTTTGTCGAATATTATGCATGAAGTGAAAACTGAATCAAGATCTTGACGATGTTTTTTTGTGTGTGTATATGTACTTTTTTCGTGTGTTTGTTGAATAGTGCCAATTTACCTAGAGCTTTAAGACCATTTAAAAACTAAATGTTTTTAGCTGCAATTTTCGCTTCGCGATTCGCTTTTTTGGCGAACTCAGACGAAAAAGTGCGAAGTATTTATTGTCTCCATTAGACAACTAGGCTGTTTACACGAAAGCCGTACTGAACTTAGACGGGCTAACTCTGAAGATTGTCCCCACAATACACCTTTCTGTGGAATTTCTGTTTTTAAACACCGTGTTTTGAGCTAGCCATTACATCCAATCTCATTTTTATGAAATGCATTGTTTCAATGTTTTACCTTTATTACTTAGTAATTTTCTCTAATTATTAAAACTCCCAGTAGAGTGATTAGTGATATTTTTGATATCTGAAACTAGGTTTGAAACTAGGTTGGATGTACTAACTACGCCAAAACAGAAATCCGGGAAAGTTGAATTTGTTGATTATAAACGTATATCAAAATAGGAAGAACCCTGGGAGCGAGATTGTTAACCAATGCCGCCCGTCTTAAAGACTACAAAAATAACGAGACAATCACTGTTAGATCCTAAAAAATAAACCTCACACTAGAGCGAATCAACTTACATACTATAAATAAGACTATCCTTCATGACTGAGCAAGTTTTATAATGCCGCGGCAACCAAAGCAGATTTAACTATCGCGTTTCCAGCATCTTTTGCTCAGCCCGTTGCCATTGGAAATTTACAAAAACAGAACGGAATGCAAACATGAATTGCATAACAGCAGAAAAAACAAAATATTTAACGCCCATATTATACGCCCGTTTTCTCGTTCATTTCTTCTACATACTATATTACATACATTAGGTGTTGTAGCACCGAGGCAAATTTCACGAAAATAACATTTCATGATTAATGAAAGTTTTTCATTTTTGTCATATCTTCGTCGGACTGGTATGGACACATGCACAAGATAGGTCATCACGATCTCAGTGATTTATATCGACGGAATACTTCTAAGATATGCGGAGCGATATCTGGCGTAAAGATCAGTTTCTCCATTTTATCGGCGTATTGATCGATTTCAGAGTGATACTATTGAAGAAAAAAAATTGTCACAAAGGTCAGGTTGTTTTTTATAAACACCAGTAAAAATTGATCAAGTTCACTGGTGCTTATTTTTTTGTCATTTTGAGCCTACTTTGTTGCTTATAAGTGGAGCTTACTTGAGTATGTTTTCAAAACTAGTAGCCCCAAAAGGACTACCAGTTTCTTGGTGACAGAGAGAAGAAATAGGGAGAAATAAAGAACAGCCCAGTGGGCAAAATCTTCAAAAAGTTCCTGTGGAGGAGTGTTTTTTTTATCGAAACAGCAGGCGATATTGCTTGCCATTCCTATAGAAACCCCATAGATTTTGCCCACAAATTCAAGAATCGCATGTTTATTGACAGGCAAGGGTAATACAGAGCGATTTGAACATCAGTAAACCGATTTTGGGGACATCTATTAATTTTGGGCGCCAAATTAATAAATAGTTTCCTTAGAAAAAACTTGACCCCAGTGTTTACGCTCACAATGCACCCCTAGACCCCCCAACTGCAAGGGGTCTCATCATTCGCTCGGCTAGTGTTACGCTCACACTGTCTGTATAATTCCATGACAGGCGAATGTGAAAAGGTTTTTAGCCTACCATAAGGAATATTTCTTGTAGTCTTTGAAGTGTGTATCGATACCATGATGTGGCAACTTTTCTTTCTTCTTTCTCACATTCGGTGATATGTTCGGTGATAATCATGGTGAATCGCTACCAAAAGTAAACAAAACAATCGTTCAAGAGCTCGAGAGATATGTTCAAGTCAATGGTGTTAACCCAAGTAATCTATCATACCTGAAAAAGCTGTTAACCCAAGTAATCTATCATACCTGAAACACGATCAAGAATAGTTCCTTTTGATCTTTTTTGGCTGTCTCAACTTTTTCCGTCAGCTCCTCGATTTCTTCTTGACGTCTTTCAATGTCCATTTGCGTCACGTCGTTGCCATTATCTTCTTCGTCGTCGGAGTCAGCGCGATTTCGTTGTTCCTGTTATTAAAACAGTATCGTCAAATTAAAGCAAGCACAAGCACAAACTTTTTTCTTGAGAATAACAATTACCTTTTTAGCTTTATCAATCAGAACATCGAGTCTTTCGTGTGCATCTTCTAAATCTTTCTTTACCTAAGTAACACAAATTAAACGCGCATCGTGTAAAACAAGCTTTAAAGCACGACAGGTCAAGAAAAATTGGAATCAATTCATTTGTGTCGTATATAAACACCTTTGCTTTATGTTTCATCATTTTCTTCAGGGTATTATGAAGTAGCTCCCATGTTGAGTATCTATGGAAACAATTATGATGACGTCACATCCCTCTGAAATGATGATTCTACATCATCATCATCATCATCATCACGAGAAATATGTTTTCATAAAATCACATCAAGATTTCTATGATGTACATACTTGGTGAAATCATTTTCCATTTCTTTCGAGAATATCCAATTCACAACTGTACTGCATTGAATATACTGCAATTTCACCATTTTGTCAATCACTATAAGCATCATCTGAAAATCAAATCAATTATAAATTATTCGCCGGACAAACCTTCGCAAATTTAAATCCTTCCGAAAAATCACCGGATGATTGATTCGCGTAAAAAAAATCCCAGCGAAATATATAAAAAAATTATTTTCAGTAACCCAAGCAGACATCTAAGAGTTCCGCGACTCATGGACCATTTGTTATTATAATTACTATTATTATCTTTCATATTTAAACAGTAAATAAAATTATACTGGTATATTTAAAAAGGTTAAAAAATTGGCCGAAATTGGCCGAAATGACAAAATCAAAATGTACAAAATATTTATAAAAAGTAAAATACACGAAAAATCCTCAGGGAACAAATTCGCGAAAATAAATCCACACGAAAATTTAGGTATTAATCTCTCTAACCATAAACGTTTTCACACTTTTTACGTAGATAACAAAAACTTAATTAACTCAAACATTTTCACAGACTTCTTATCAAATAGTTCGAGATGAAAGAGGAAGTCATTCGAATTTCATGAATGGAGCTTGGACACGAATCACGTAATCCTATGACTTTCAATGCAGCACCAAACATCTGTTTATATGCGACGGATGCGATAATATTACGGCTGATATGAAGAAAACAAACACAAACGAAACCGACGTTAAATGAATACAGAATTTGAATCACAATGTGTCATTAGAGAAGGATTATTCGATCTACATTTGAAGCTGGTTCCATGAAGATTTCATAATAACAAAAATCACCTTAAGCTACATCAAAGATTAAGAAATCGAATACTGATGGAAAAATAGGGGCAGGTAATCGGAATCAACCCAGCAGGCAAAATCTTCAAAAAGTCTATGAGGAGGAGTGTTTTCTATAGGAAGACAAGCAATATCGCCTGCTGTTTTAATAAAAAAAACACTCCTCTACAGAGACTTTTTGAAGATTTTGACCACTGGGAACCGAATGTTCTGGCACCAAAAGCATTTTTGCAACAAACCAAGAGCTCTGTTTTTACTCACCAATGGATTCCTCCCCCAAAATTCACGTACTGCACGTAAACTATGCAACTGCTCAGATCTGTTCGTAATCATTTCAGAAAACAACGGTTGGAACCTATATACAAAAAACAGAACATTATAAAATCAACCAGCGAAAAGACATAACTTTTTTAACCAGCCACTGATACCACATGCCAACATTTCGACCGGCTGAACAAAAGCCGTCACATTGGGAAAACAAGGAAGAATTTCCAGCATTTTTTGGAAAAACGAGGCCAACAAAGGGTTCAAACAACGTTTGGATGCAACAAGAGCAACTTACTTTGTTAGAGCATTATACGTGTGACTGATAGATTTCAAACCAGCTCTCAAAATGGTTAACATAAAGCATTCAATCCTCAGAGCAGGAATAGCTGGATCGATAGCAGATTCTGAAGAGAACAAATAATAAAAAAAATAAAAAAAATGACTGAAGTGGCAAGAGTACAAATGATCAACACGAACAAACCAGCAACGTGTCCAGACTGGATACAGGTTTAGCAGTAAGGCATCTATCTATAGGTATCCTGTATCCTAGACAACCTATACTGAATCAGTAATTGATTATAACACCTCACAACACAAACTTTTAATTGAAATTTTTTAAAAAAACTATGAGTGTGTTTGTCTAAACAAGGTGGGATCATAAAACCAGTTGGCTGCAAGTCTCTTCTTTTCGTTTGACTCGCATAGAAAGAATAGCTTACCCACCACGTCTTCACTCGCATAGAGAGGATAGCTTACCCACCACGTCTTCACTCGCATAGAGAGAATAGCTTACCCACCACTTCATCACTCGCATAGAGAGATTAGCTTACCCACCACTTCATCACTCGCATAGAGAGGATAGCTTACCCACCACGTCTTCACTCGCATAGAGAGAATAACTTACCCACCACTTCATCACTCGCATAGAGAGATTAGCTTACCCACCACTTCATCACTCGCATAGAAAGATTAGCTTACCCACCACGTCTTCACTCGCATAGAGAGAATAGCTTACCCATTACTTCATCACTCGCATAGAAAGATTTTTCTGATGCAGCAATCTCGAATAAATATCCTAACAATTTATCAGAGGCTTCTTTATTCTTTATTCCATCAATAAACTTGCGAACAGTTTCGTATCCAGTTTCTCCTGAAAAAAACCCAAGAAGATTCACCGTCTACATATCTCCAGTCGTGTGACCGTAATTTTAGAAACCCTACCTTCGTCACCAGACTCGAACCGAAAGAATCCCTGTGTTGGTTCAGGTATTAAAGGGTGCAATTCGGTTGGTATTACACTTCGTATATTTTCATGAAATGTGGATCTAAATATATTCAAAAGACAATACGTTTATGATACGATACGATACGTTAATGGTTATCTATATTGGAAATAGTAGAAGACAGATAATCTTAGAGTTACGACTTCGAGTTAGCAACTGAGACGTCACAACTTCGAGTTATGACGTCACAATCGCCATTTCATCATTTTAGTTACTCCAGACCATATTTCCCTCTGGAACATTCAACAAAAAATGAACCATCTTTTTGTCACATGCAAATTATTTTTTTGTAAAGTCACTGAACACAGATGGGCAAAAAAATGTGATTTAAATCGATTAAAAAAAGCCACATGTGACAACAAGCCACAAAATATAACAAACTTGCACTTATTTGCCCCGGCCTTTATCATCACTTATTCAATATTATTTGCGCAAATTCTGATGTAGGTAATTTCTTATAAAAAATCGTAGAAAATTCAACATGCTGAAGTTGGACACTTTTTTTGTAAAGGCCAAAATCTGTACAATATTTTATACATTCCTCACAAACAAAGAATTGTACGCAAAAAGAAAGAAGCATAAAACACTGGCTTGAGTAACTTATAGTTTCGGAATTCAAATTCGGAATTCAAATTCGGAATTCAAATTTTGGTAGGACCTGCTTGTCAAGTGTTAATAGAAGAAGATAAAATGTTTATGTGAAAAAAGGAATCGGTAACTCAAGTAGCACTATCGGGTCCCTAAGTAAGATGGCCACCAACAGATCGGGTCCTAAGTAAGATGGCCACCAACAGATGGTCAATCCAGAGTTTATATTTTGAGATCAGTAATATCGTATAATTCTCTTAAGACATTGTTTTAACAGCATTTTGACATCAGTATACAAGCATTTATGTCACTTTAAAACACACATGTAACTCACAAAAAAATTGTTTTAGAAACCAGTAGAAAAGATTACCTTTGACTTTTTCCAAGTACTTCTGTAATGAAACGAACTCTCGGATCGTCAGGGCTTATGTCAACATATTTGATCCTAGCAAAAAGTACATTTGGAAGTAACCAGGAGTTTTTCGTTCTTTGTCCACCAACTTACAATTAGGTAGTTGACTTTACCGACAGAGTATTAGTATTATTCTAACTTGCCCAAAGGCCAGTGTGCAGTCAGTTGATAGTTCCAAATGGACTGATATGCTGCTTTTAAAGCGCACCATAGTGTGGTATTGTAATTGGCCACAGTTGTGGGAAGTAAATCTACTTATCATTACACTCCTAGTGGGCAAAATCTTCAAATAGTCCCTGGGGGAGTGTTTTCTATAGGTATGGCAAGCAACACCGCCTGCAGTTTCAATAAAAAAAGCACCCCTCCACAGAGACTTTTTGAAGATTTTGCCCACTGGGCTATATCCTAATATATGTTTGTATAAACTTTCAATGTAACACCTCAAGAAGGCGTCTGAATGATGGTATTCTAAAATCCCTACCAGTCATCCCACGTCCATTTATATTGAAAATTACTGAGATGATAAGAAAACCAGTCGATAAATCTAAACCAATGGATTTTAAAGACATGAAAATTCATTAAATCACTGAGACCCTACAATACAGGGGGGACATTCCTAGCATATAACAAAAGGTGCACCCAAGCCTATTTTCTCAACAGATTTACAGTTAATACACTTTCCACATAAAATTCTCTTGCCTGAATTCACAATTATTATAACAGCTAGTCAAAACAAGTCTCACCTGATGTGAAAATAATTCAAGAATAATAGAAGTAAAATTACAAACTAAAGAATTGATTTTTTTTTATCCTATCTCTGATTAAAATGCATTTTGTTATTGCTTAACTCAATATACATTAAATTCTTATCCATCATTATAGCCTATAAATGAAGTTGCATTTTATTACAGGTTGGATTAGGTTGTTACATTGGATCACATTTCATTTCAACCATTTTCATGACTACAGTTCAACATCTGTTTATGGCATCTGACAGCTATCACAACTGAAAGATGGTCCCTACTTACCGATCACAACTGAAAGGTGGTCCCTACTTACCGATCACAACTGAAATGTGGTCACCACTTACCGATCACAACTGAAAGGTGGTCACCACTTACCGATCACAACTGAAAGGTGGTCACCACTTACCGATCACAACTGAAAGGTGGTCACCACTTACGGATCACAACTGAAAGGTGGTCCCTACTTACGGATCACAACTGAAAGGTGGTTCCTACTTACCGATCTATACAAGTTATGTTCATAGTATTCAACCGATCAAATAGAAGTTCAACAGCTTGTGCTACCTATGGAAGGTTTGTTAAAGAAAATCAAAGCAAAAGGAATGACAGTGTTTGATCACTAAGTTTTTTTATTTGATTTTTTTACGGTTTGTTTATCACATCTAAAGGACATAATACACATGCTTTACAATTGTCATAAGTTTTTGAGATTGCTTTGAAATAAACACATACGATTTTTGTACTCACACTTTAATCTATTTTCTCATCAGCCAATGAAACAATCGGTTCAAAAGACAATCAAATGTGGAAAAAAGTTAAAAGTCTCTGTGGAGGAGTGTTTTCTGCAAAAATGGCAAGCATGCTGTCTCAATAAAAAAACACTTCAGAGACTTTTGAAAATTTTGTGCACTGGGCAGTATGGGACTGCTAGTAGTTTAAGTTTAGGTTTTGAAACACAAGGTAGGAGATTTAAAATTCTCAACACATTCATTCCACATAATAAAAAGGATACAACTCCTGGCATTGTATTAGGGCCTAACTTACAAAGCTCAATTATCAACGAGCCGTAAAATAAAAATAAATGCTCTGGTTCAGGTAATCTAAACATTGCACCAAAGATGACCTAGAAAAACAAACAAACAAACAAACGGATGAATGAATGAATGAGTAAATGAATGAATTATAGGGAAATTCCCAAAAAAATGTACGAAAGAAAGCTGACCTCCATAATAATGTATTCAATCGAAACTTTATTTTTCGCAGAACTATTCATTAGCTGTATAGCACTAAAACAAAAAATGCATTATTATTCAAGTGAGGTATTGGTAAACAAAATATTTAGTAAATAAAATTGAGAAATAAAATCAAACATTGAAAGATTGAAAAAGATTGAAAAGAAGTAAAGTAAGGTTTTTTTATTCTTCACAAAATAAAGATTGACAAGACTTCAAAAAACATTCTATGATGTTTATAAAAAATGTTTGCCAAAATCCTTTATAACAATCTTCTTGATAGGATTGGTCACATTTTCAAAATAAATTTTATACATACCATTCCTTTTTGTCTTTATAGTGTGTGCAAATAATTCTCCAAATACTTTCTTCAACTAAGTATCTTTCGATTGCATGTGCCCCAGGTATTGGCTTTTCCTATATTTCCAAATTAACTTATTTTAATCGATATTACAGTATTAGAATCAGATGATGGTTACCATATTTCCTTGAATAAGCACTTCCCTCAAATAAGTGTCCCTCCTAGAAGTCCCATTTTTAAATTTTTATTCAAGGAAATACGGTTTTTGGACACTCTGTTTCAAAAGGTAATATAGTTTATTGTTACAAATTGGTTGAAAAAAATGTAGGTGTATACTGCGATATTTGCTCAATTTTGGGTCTGTGTGTTTTAGCTAACATTATTTCTCGAACATTTCACAACTTGAATATGGATTTGAGATGTGAACTCGTAAAATATATTTATATTTAATTGTAAAATTAGTTATGTACTGTATTAACGATACATACAGTTATCACAAATTGATCAGTTTTGGAGAAATTGTTACACTACGTAAGAGATGAACATTTACGTTACTTGCTTTTCGAATACAAAAGTAATCCCTTAGAGATAATAAAACTGGAAAGTAGAGAAAGTATAATAATAACAATAATAACAATAACAATAATAACAATAATATTAAATATTTCAAACCACTTTTTCAATGTAAGGCAATCACTATAAGTCACTATAACAAGCAATCTCCTAGTGGGCAAAATCATCCACAGAGACTTTTGGAAGATTTTGCGCACTGGGCTTTGTCCCTCTAACCAGAAAATCATGTCACAGTCCTGTCACTTAAAGTTTACATTCACGAAAAGCTACATACCTCAGGGGCATCCGCATAATCAAACATTCTGTATACAACTACAGGAAGAGGATAATTCATGGGATATTTAAGATCTGCATGAGAAGGTATTTTTATAGATGGAACAGGATGCTAAAATCAAACAATATCATTGTTATGAATGGAGTTTCACAGTGTAAATAGACATCACAGAATGGATTATTATAATCTGGAATATATAACTGCTACTCACCGGTATAGCTTTGCAAAGAACATTATGAAATGCATGATATGGTCGACGAATATGCTTTTCCTGCAAACAAAAACCGAAAGTTCTCAACAACATAAACAAACAAAACCAACAAAAAATAGGACCAAAACAAATGTCTCCTTAGAATTATTAAACATATGCGAGACTATTAGATAGAGGAGAGTGATATTGAAACCTTTAACCCACCAGCCTTAGTAGGAGTATCAAAAATGAACATGACATTAGAGGGCAAATTTCTGATAATGGGATAACCAATAACATTTGAAGCCTACAATATTCCTGAGTTGGGGACTAGGGGACCATGATGCCAGTATCTATCATGACCTCAGTAAAATATGAGACTGATTTTATCTTTGTAATGGTTCATCACAAACATACACCCTATAAATTATGCTGACCAGTTCTTCAAAGAATCTCTATAAACATACACATTTTCGGTTAGCTTTTTTTAGGAATATGCGGCACAGCACAGGTTTCATTGATGATGACACACAATGCTCTGTTGCAGATTATTAAAGCACATAGAAGGATACCATGGATGTGATAGTTTGATTTTTAAAGTACTCAAACAGTAGTACTAGTAATATAGCACATTCTTCACCTTATGCAATGTATGAGTTCCCATAGAAATTAAACTGAATGTACCTACCTCCCAATTATCCTCTCGCATTGTTTTGAGTTGTTCCCATAAACAATCTAAGTACTAAAAACAAAAGATATGGTCAATCACATAATAAAAAGTACATTGAAAGATTTTGTTTGTCTGGCTTGATGAAGGTTCTCACAAAATGTGGCACAACGTAAATCATCAGGTCCATGACCTAAATCTCTTCACTTCGTATAATAAAGAGTGGCGATAAGTGCATCACAAAGGTGTTACTGAAAACTTTCAACTAAAATCAATCCAACTTTTTTCACATAAGGGATAAAAATTTATTTAAAAAAAATGACACTGTGTGAATTCTGAAAAAATACACCCTAATCTTTAGCGTAACTTCTCTTCTTAATCTGATATCTTATCTAAGAATAATGTCAAGGGAACACATTAAAAGAAACACGAAGCTGAAGGTTTCCATAGCATATAGTGGCTGCCAGCATATAGTGGCTGCCATAAGGTAGTTATAACTGGTGGTCAACTTATTACAACAGATGTAGTAACCCAGTGGGCAAAATCTTCAAAACGTCTCTGTGTTTTCTTTAGGAATGGCAAGCAATATCGCCTGCTGCTTCAATAAAAAAAACACTCCTCCACAGAGACTTTTTGAAGATTTTTACCAATGGGAAGAAGCCCTAGCTGATAACACTGTGAAAGTGTACCAGAGTTGTGTTCTGGTCTGAGTGTTCCTCAGCTGAGAAATGAAGCCATGTTACGCTGATAAGGTGTCCCTTCGCTCACTAGTGCATAAAATTTTTACATGAAAATCTAATCCTATGAACATTTCGATCGATTCACAAAAATATTGAAAAGATGAAATGTACCTCCTCTTGCGGATGCAGCTTATCTGATGACCAAACCCTCAGTGCTTTCACGTGAAGCTTATCACGAGAACTGAAAGAAACAAAATTAAAAACGATAATAATGCGTGTTTCATGAGATTCAGATGAATTCAAAAATTCAAATAAATTTTAATATTTGATGTCCGGCATCTTACTTGACGTATGTTTTAATACCATCTAGCAAATTCTCCAATTCCTTCGGCTTCTTTAAGGAGAGTTCCTTTCCACACTGTAATGGAAAAAATATTTCATATTATTTCATAATATTTCTTTACAGTTACAACCCAGTCCAAATTGAATTTCAAGATTGTCATTGTAAATTGAAAAAGAATTTGATGACGTGCATGTAATTAAAGATTTAAAACAATACAAAAAATTACCCATGGTAGTGATGACATTATGGTATAAACAAACCAGTCTGAACGGACCTGTAAAACAACATAACAGTAAATTTGGAAAAAACAGAAATGACTACAAAATAAAAGGAAACCACAGATCAGGTTTACTTTTCCTTTTGTGATTTTCGCTATAACACAAATTCACAGAAATGAAAAAAGCATGCAAATAAATTCAAAACTTTCGGTTGACAAAATGCCCTTTAACAGACATTTTTACCTGTGTTATGTCTGGTTCTGATGCGGCAGTCATAAATGAATCAAGGAATGAGATTAAGGAAGCAGCAACCAGGAAATTACAATTGATTAAATCACACAAGAACTTCACCTGTTCAGAAAAATCAAAAGTTTGAACAAAACTTTAGGGGAAGCAAATTCACTAGCAGATGGTATGTATAAAAAAAGATCTGAAGTCTCATAAAGATATAAAGACATGTATTTCTTATTTCCATTACCATGAAAAAAGTGTGCAAAAGATTAAATACCATTTTTAAAAGAGGCATCAATTTTTTTATCAAAATGATAGAATTGAAGAGAAGACAAGGAAATACAGAATCTGAAAGAAATTCTTGATGAAATTTTGTTTCTTGATCTTTAGAAAAACTATTTCTTTAAATATTTCTTTGCAATAAAAAAATTATAATTTTCGTGAATCAGCAATTTCAACTTCATTCACATGTACTTATTTTGTTCTAAAGGCGATTTTTATCACTGCAACGAAAAGTAGAAATGGTTTCAACTTTGCGTTCATTCTACATTATCCACCATGACTTCCATTGTTTTGAAGGCAGAAGAAATTGCCTGCTGCGAAATTTTTTGCCTATTGGACATTCGGCTTAAGTCATTATTTTTAAAATTTTATTTCGTTCCCCCTGAGTTGATGCCGGCTGGGGAAATGTTAACATTTATGACGTTCTCTTCATCTGAAAAATAATACGTTTTATTTGCTGGAAGAATTTCCGTAGATTGTCAAAAGTTGTTGAGCCATCCATTAAAAAAACTCAAATCTGTCTCTATTAATTTGCATGAAGTATAAAACAAAATGGCTACAGAAATATCCAAAATTACTTACCATAGTCCGTGCTCTTTCAAAACGGCCATTTGTCAGGACATCTTTCAAATTATTCATTATAAGTTCAAGAAACTAAAAATGAAAGATATTATTATTGAAAGTGTAACAGTGATTATGCCAGACCACTGATTTGGAAAGTTTGAAATGAGAAACACTGTACCTCCCCACCAAAATCAAAACTTTTTTCATTAAGAAGTCCAACCAGTGTTGAATATATAGTTGCTTTTTCAGGATGATTCGTAACACTGAAGAGAAGGAAAAATTCATTTCACCACTTTATATAAATATTGGTCCTATTGAAATAGAAACAAAAATAAATGAAAGAAAATTAGAAGTAATTAGATGAGAAGCAAAAAAGTTCAAATGCGTAATTAGGTAATATAAGCAAATTAAATTGAGAAGTTTCGCTGACTGATTTAAAATTATTTTATACATTACACATAAATTATTTGACATATACTAATTTCCGCATATAGTTCTATAGTTAATCAAACATCCTCTTAATACAGGTGCAGGACAAACAAAAACATTGTACAAGATAACTAAAGCATTACCAAGTACAGAGAATTTGCAATATCCTTTGCTTGTATCCTTGCATATCAGCTTCCAAAACATTTGCCAAGCCTTCTAAATTACTTTCTAGAGATGAATTGCTCTATAAAATAATAAAAAAATTAATTATTATTGATAAGAGTACTAGTTATTTAAGACCAAAGACTGAAAATAAGAAGAAAGCAAGGTGATGATTTCATTCAAGCCACTTTCTATTTACCTCATCATTCAAAAAAAATTTAATCTCATTGTTAAATGTCTTACAATGATTCCTGGGAATTGGGTCCAATATTTTGAGTTAAGGCAAACCCTAGATTCTCATACTGTACGGGTCCACATAGATAATTTGCCTTCAAGAACAGACAGCATCTTTAAAACTCTTTTAAACAATCTTCTGTTTATTTAAAATGCATGTTCAGTTCAATTGTGAAATTCTGAACAGTAATATAATTTATATCAAAGTTTTTTTAATGTTTTTAATGTACTTTAATATTTTTGTTTTCAAATTCAAATTCACTAAAACCCACCTTTTCACCAACTCTTGTAATCAGAGATTCTAATCGGTCTTCAACATCTAAAGGCGGTGCACCACCCCTTGGACGTTTTCGATCTCGTGAGCCTTAGAATAAAAATATTATATACAAACTAAATCAAGATAAAAACTTAAATGTATTGTTTCTGATCAAAGTTCAAAGTATCGTAAAGCTTGTAGTATCTATTGAAAATTGAAAACGAAATGCATCAACAGAAGCTATCCACTAAAACTCAAAATTTGTTGAATTTAATATTATATACTCTCTTATAAAGTCTGTTATAAAGTTTCACATTGCAATAGAGGCTCTATTGTATTTCATCATAACAAAAAGAAAATTATTTATCTGGTTGGTGTTATTAATATATAATACAATTTACATTGCTCAATTTGGAAAAATTCAAGGAGTGGAAACATACTTAGGCCGCTGTTAGTTAATAGTTCCTTCATCCTCAAACGCATGCATAGTCACGATAAGTACTAATAATAGTGCATGAAAGTTTATTATCAGACTTTTTCACAAAAAATATAAAAATTGTTATTTATTTTCCCATTTAATTATAGTGATGCTTGTTTTATTTTTTGAAAAAGATGTTTAAGCAAGATTAAACTGAAATATACAACACAAATTATACTAAAAATGAGAAGTTGTTCAATAATAAATAATAAAAATTAACCGCACACAGCACCATAATACTTCCTACTTGTTTGAGGATGCACAAACTATGAACTAACAGTGACCTTATCTGTATAAAAAAAACCACAATATTACGAAGGAGCAACATACCTTCATTGTCATAATCTCTATGACGTTTCCTGTAGCCCGACATTTTTTTAACTGAAATTGACTTGCCACAAACAACTATTTTTGTAAAATGTCAATCTAAATTAAAATGATTAAAGTTTTAGAATGATATTGGTCAAGTTCTAGATTTACTGTGAAGAGGTTTATTGGGCAAGACCCAAATTAGTATTATACTATATGGAGCACGGGGCCGGTTAACAAGCAGTTCCGTGTTCTCCTAGAAGGCCATGGTAAACGAATCGACCTGTATGCGACTAGTTTTAAGGTTGTCTGTCGGAAACAAAAGATAATAAATCAGCTAGGCTGTGGAAATGTTTGGAGGGTTCAACTCAGAATAGCTAGGACTGCCAGTTCAGAGTTGACAACAAGCAGTTCCGTTCTCCAAGAAGGCCATGGTCGACGAATTGACCTGTATGCAACTAATTCTAAAGTTGTCTGTTAGAAACCAAAAGGAAATGTTCCGAGGGTTCAACTTGGAATAGCTGGGACCGCCTGTTCCGAGTTGACTTTATGTGTCCAGATAATTGAATGTTATTTTCTTGTTCTATTATTTTCGTAACTTTGATAGTATGTGAATGTCGTTTTGCTTTCTGTAGTAGCTGAATATAAGTTATTTTGAAAAGAAATGTTTCTGACCTAATTTTTGAGTGAGAGTTCAACTCGGAATGGCCACTATCCCAAGTTCAACTTGGGGCAAAAACCTACTCGGAATGGAACAGTGTGACAAAATGACAATTTTGAAACACTGATTTTGTACACAAAATTCAGATGGGTTTCAGACTACTTTCCAGCCAGTTATACTAAAATTTAGTTGCCAGTGCCTTTTTTAATTTCAAAATCCCTCCTGCAAATGAGAGTTTAAGAAGGTACATTTCAAAATAATATGAATGTTAAAAAACATAGAATTTTAAATTAGAAAGTGCATTTAAAAAGAGAAACTGCATTTAAGAAAGAACACCCATTTTTGATATACAATCGTAACTGGCTGTGTGCTGCCTAAAGTACTAAATGAAATAAAAAAAACCCCAGGGAATTGAACAAAATTTAACCAAGCTTTTTTGTGCGTGTGGATGCACAACGTAAGTTCTCACAAAGAATATATATACTCTTTTTTTCGCCTTCGATATGTGTCAATATGAGACCATTTACATTGCGTCCCCAAACAAAATTACCCAAATTCAAAGGCAAAAAACGCGATCCCCCATAATACATTTCATCAGCATTTCGAGTGTGGTAACTTTCAATGTATGTGCATTCTGTGATTCTATTTTTTTGGCAATCTTCGTGAGAGGGAAGATAGTACGGGTGGGGTGGGGCAGTAACTCATTTTACACGCTATAATAGTCCTATTTAAAAGGAAGAAAGCCCATCACTGAAAAAGAAAGCCCACATTTCTTTTTTTTTTTAAAAGAGAGCATTCCTTATTTCTGCTATCATCGCGCGCCATTCAATCCTTGCTTTTGTAACTACTCCCTCACGAGTCGAAATTTGTTCCAAGTTGAACTCGGAATAGCCAACTTCCTATGTTTTGCATATAAACTGGCCCTCATATCGTGCAGATGCCCAACTTCGTACGAAACTCAGAATGGAACACATAAGCACGTGAGTCTGATTGAGTGTTGTTGTTTTGGGCAAAATGGTAGCGCAAGTCGAACAGGTCGTTGTAAGATCAGTGGTACAGGTATGTGAAGACCTGAGGGTGTTGCTGCTTCACAACTTTGCAAAGTTTCGCTAGAGAGCTAGCATTATATTATTTTTGGACAATTCTAACATCCCTTTACTTTGCCAATGGTTGTAGTTTCATTAAGTGACATAGGCTATGATAATAAATATGATGCGCTAGCAGCAAATTTTGACCTCTCCGCTTCTTTTAAAGACACGCGATAGTTTAAATAGCCGATTTTTTCCTCGATTGTCCGGGGTTTCTTATTTTAAGCCGGAATGTCACACAGTCGTGTCGACTTTTTCGGTCCCTCGAATGACTATTCTGTTTCTTAACTACAGACAGAATTTTACACCAGTCATGATGTGGTGGTGGTGAGAGCGGGTTAGCAAAATACCTTTAGTAAGTTTCTTTTGATATGTCAGCGCATGTGTATTATTACATACAAGCAGAAAGATTTGGTTAAATAGTCTTGGTGATGCTCAAGATGATCAGATAGATGAAATCTCGGACATGAAATGGTCAAAGTTGGGCGCTATTTCCTTTTCGCACCCCCCTATTTTTTTCACTGCAAGCCATCCCAAACCTTACAAGGAACATTCGTTAGAGGAAAAAAGTATAATAACAAGGTATTTCTCGAAATAAAAAGAAATAACGATTAAATATAGATTTAAAAATAAAGATTTTAATGGTAACAGTTGAGGAAATCGGTGAAAATTCCTTACTACATTCACTTCACGAAACGAATAATCCGCCATAATTTCTAAAGTTAACTCTCCATCGCGGGGGAGCTAGGAAACAAAAACGACTTTCGAGTATTATATGTATTTCATAGGAACGACCTGATTTCAATATGCAGACCAAGAACATGTTTTTTAAAGATACGTGGTTTTAAAAAAAAACGTTTTTCTAAGATTAAGTTGCATCACACCTGCTACTGCCAGCTGCACAAATCCATTGATAAGTCAGACCAAGAATCTGCCATAACTCAGGATGCGATCCTTCAAAAAAACTGTTTTTTGGAATATTTACTTGATTGTATTTAAACTTTGTACCAACTTCAGTCAACGATACGCTGTCAAAGACAACAACATCAGGGCTTGCAGGTACAGCCATCGCATATGAATTTGTTTGCGAGTAACTAACTGACATGTTTTTTTCCCAGCTCGAAAAGACAGCATTCACAAGTGTGTATAGAAAGAAGACAAAAAGACAGAAGATAGAAAAAAAGTAAAAGTAAAAATGAATGGAGAAAAAAACGGAGAAGAAAAATTTACAGACAAGAAGACACGTACGTGGTGTGGACATTTGGATGGCGACCCGACGACGAGACAACAATGCGCGGCGCAGCAAAAACTGCTGAAGTTGAGTCTCGATGACGGAGAGTGCATAAACAAATCCAACAGAGCGGAGGAAGATACAGCGATTGGGAAACGCTTAAATTATCAAAGTTTTGCTAATTGTTATTTCAAATTAATTTTGTAACAACCTTAAATTTTACTTCAAATTACTTTTTCCTCTATACAAATGTTCCTTGTAACGTTTGGGATGGATTGCAGTGAAAAAAAATAGGGAGGGAGGGGGGGGGGGGGGGGGGGTGCGAAAAGGAAATAGCGCCCAAAGTTGTTTAGCCTCCTGGGAAAGAGAATACTGAATTTGAGAATTTGAAAAGATGGACGGAATTGTTTAAAGAAGTATCATACTTGTATCCAAGAACTTTTATACAAGAAAGATTCAAACCACTCGTTTCATTGATAGAAGGTCTTTCTGTTTGCATCTTTTCAACAGTTGACAATATCTTATAATTTGCTTAATTGAAAATATTTATTATGTGTCAAACTTCAATTGGATATTTCCTTACTCTTTTGTTTCCAATCTTGTTGGCAAAGTTTATCCTGCAGGAGCTTACTCAACTTATCTTAACTGGATTAAAGTTGTTGGCAGTAACAGGCTTGTATGTCCAAGTGGTGACATAGAGACCTATATTGACAATATTGGAAAATATGTTGTTCGTAATTATCGTGTTTCAAAGAAAAAAACTGCATCAGCTGATATTATTACTTCCACTCTCCATATTAGCTTACCAGAGTGAGTATTCAAAAAGACCCATCATTAAAACCTTTTAATTGGGAAAATGGAAAACTACCAAAGATATACAAGATGAAATAGATAACATTCTGCTAAAGTCACAAATAATCTTTTGAAAGGTCCGTATGGATTATGTCATTCACATGATTGAACTGTTCAAGAATGAAGCTAATGCTAAAACGTTTTAACAAGAACATGTATATAATACATGAATACTTGATAATATGAATAAAAAATGAAGGTTTTATTTCACTGTTTAATCCAGTAGCTGTTCCATTGAATGTCACTAAAATCAGCAAATCTCCCTTGTTGGAATTCCAGGGTTGGAATGTGTGTCTACATAATAATTAGTAATAATTAGGCTTGGCACTCTTAAACTATGTACATTAATAAATTTATTCTCTTGTTCATCTGCTTAGATCCAGGGAAGTATTGGGTATACTTTATAATCTGTCATTTGTTTTTGTTTTCTAGTGCTCTAAGATATTATGATTGTTTTTATTTTTACTTAATTCATTAAGTAGTAACAAGATGCAAGGTGGATTTGGAAAGCCGCCTCGACCTAACAAACTGTCAGCTAAAAATGTAAGTCAAAATAATTTTCTAAACATTTAAACATGTGTTTGGCGGCACTGTGGAAGGGTTAGAACTGCCAGTTATTGTTGTGTTCCCAGTGAAAACAAAGCTTTTGCATGGACATAGAAAAAGAAAGAATAATATAATAATATAAGAACTGATAATTTTTTATGTGACAAATGATTTCCATTCAAATTTCTTCAAATGTCCATTTTGCATGTTCCACATGATTGCAGTGTTTGTAATCTGTAAAATATTGTTATAAAATTCAAGTTTAATTCAATTTTAGCTCAATACCGTCACCCTTGGACTTCAGTATAGTACACTTAATGAAAGGGAAACTCCAAACTCTTATGGAAAATCTGTATGTTAATATTGTTCTTTGTGTCAATTTTTTATGAAGCCTTTCACTCTGTGATTGTATTAACACGAACAAACAAGTATAGAGATGTGCTAACAAGTTTTTCTCCAAACTTGCCTTCTTTAACCAAACAGAATTGTGTGTCTTTCTTACCAAAGAGGGAGTGCTTCCAAATTTTTCTCTCTATATATATTATGCATTTCTCTTGTGCTTCATTTATATGTTTAAATGATATTTATTGTTTTGTCTACAGGAGAACTTTGTTTATCCTACAACGTATAGTTTATCTAATGTATTTGGCAGTAATACGCAAAATTTTGCCAAACATCCAAATCAGAAGTGGAAGGAGAGACCAGGATCAAGCAAAGGTAACAATTCAAATGTTAATATTTTAATGAAATCTAAAAACCCGCACCCTAACCGTCACTGTTGCTTAGTGGTAGAGTGCTTGGTTTGTGTACAGGAGGTCATGGATTGCATGCGACTATGGCCGGCTAACTAACACTTACTTTATAAACTACTGGTCAGATTTGATAAAGCTTGATATTATGTGTATATTATTTTTGTGAAGGGATTTTCACCTCACATCAGCCTGCTAGAGTACCTTGTTATGGATCATATAATGCTCTTGGATCATTGAAACAGAAGCAACCAATACAAACAACACTTGGAGGTTACACCAATACTCATTCAATGTCCAAACCTGTATCGCCCTTTGAACCTTCTGACATGGAGAAAAAAACTTATAAACTGAGAGATGGTAGCAAGATTCAAAAAACTCAAGTTTGCTTGGCAGGTACCTTTTTTCACGTAGTTCAGCATTCAGCATTATATAATAAAATATAATAACTAAATATAATAATAATACCATAAAGGACAAGATTGTTGACAGGACAAAATGTTTGACTATTTTGGTCATATTTTTGGCAAACTTATCAATCAATATTTTGAAGCTGTGTTATTTTACTACAAGCTTTGCTCCTCGTATTTAACATTTTTTAATAAGCAAAAATAGGTACCCTTGCCTTTGATTGAGTGCTCCCAGTGCAATGATGGAAATTAATGAAAACATTTTTTTAAAGATGACAGCATTCGAATTATCGATTTAAAATTGCTTTGCAAAAAATCCCAAGTGAAGCGAGGCAAAAGTAGTGCCGCAGGCTAAAAAATTTTGACTTTTGCGAAGTGTTTTACCGATTTGGCGAAGTTACTTTCAATAAATTGCGAATTATATTTTATAAATATTGCGATGCTTTTTAGCTTTTGTTTGAATTCAGATAACTACTTTTGTTTAGCTCAGCTCCCTTAGGAAGCTCTGAACTTCCTCTACCTACATCCATAACGGAATCAGCATAAATGCTTGTACTAGAAATGTAGGCGGAGCCTCTCCAAACGAAAACAAAATAGAATCCTAGGGGTTCTGACTGACTTTCCTTTCGCCACTACCCCCATTTCTCGACGACAAAAAGTTTGATAGAATACCACTAGTTTCAGTCAGACTTGTGAAGAAAACTTTATTAAAGATCTCATCTTAATTCAATTGAAACGTATATAATATTTTACGAAGAACAGTTCAAATCTAAAATAAAATAGATGCTAAAACAGCAAAACAGAA
This sequence comes from Turritopsis rubra, assembly GCA_039566895.2. NCBI lineage: Eukaryota > Metazoa > Cnidaria > Hydrozoa > Anthoathecata > Oceaniidae > Turritopsis > Turritopsis rubra. The sequence goes on from CM077623.1 coordinate 559,195, forward strand.
CAACTTTTTCCTCTAGAATGAAACAAGATATAATTTACATAAAAAATACTAGTACACGTTTCAGAAATATAAACTAATCAAAGTCCTGTCTTAAAAAATACAATATCAAATATCGGATATATCAAATTCGTTAAACTCATCGTCGCTGCTTTCAAGATCAGAATGCGTAACAGAAGCAATGACACGCATTTGGGTTTCTAATCGTTCTTGACCCAAGTGATTCCTCGATTCGGTTTTGATGCGATTCAGTCTGCTAAAAACTTGTTCTACCTTAGCGTTGGTAAACGGGGTGATCAGTAGAATCTCAAGTAGGTGCAGGATATTTTTACACTCTTCTTTGACGCCTTCGTTGGTGAATATCTCCTTCCAGATCTTCAAGTAATCGATCTTTGAACGTGCTTGCAGCATGGGCGATAAATTTTTAAATCTACCTTCCATGGTTATGCTCAATTTCGAAATGATTTGCGGTATGAATCTCCAACGTTTTTT